>JAJOZX010000369.1:0-430000 GCA_023014485.1 Bathynomus jamesi | reverse complement strand
ATGTCCTCCGTGGTGGCAGAGGGGACATACAATTTTACGTGGGTTCCGAACCACAAGAACATAAGAAATTTATGCAAAAACTGCCTGTACATTGGCAACGACCAATTTTTACAAAACTAAATAATTATCAATTTAAAACTAATTAATTATCGATTTAAAACTAAAGATAGAATCTCTGGATCCAGAGGATCAAGTCATAATAGACTATCCACAAATATGTTACACTCTATATCTATTTATAACCGACATGCAAATATATCAGATCCAAAGAATCCAGTCAATTTCATTACGGTATCCGACAATACTAGTACCTTGCCAACGAAAAATAAGTCGCGGTCCATATCGATTGCGGACCAAGTCAAAATTTACAACCATATACATTAGGAGGAAAAGTGTAGGTGTGGCTGTAAAGACTGTACAGTAATGTAGAAATGTGTGTGCACCCATTTTGGGTCTCCCGTTTCAAGGTGTTTGTGGGGCAAGTGAAGATCATGAGTTTTTCAATACCTCACAGTACTATGGGGGGCACCGCTCGGCAGAGGAATCTCTTTAAATGGGGTGTGTAAGGACAGAGAGTATCCCCTAACCCAAGACACTGCCTCCCTATATCCCACAACACTTGTGTTGAGCTGTGGGATCTATCCCCAGAAAGCATTAATTTTACTACCTTAAACTATACCCTTTCTATCAACATATGCGTCTAATCGATTTTTAAACATGTTTATAGACGTGCTACTAATTACTTCTACCGGCAAACTATTCCAGCTATTTACTATTCTATGCGTAAAACAGTTTTTCGCAACTGCTGTCTCGAACCTGCTACTTGTCAACTTACACCCGTTATTTCTAGTCCTATTATATTGAGATATTTCGAAAAAGCTATCTCTATCTACGTTATCGAACCCATTCATAATTTTGAAAACCTGGATTAGATCACCACTTAACCTCCTAGTCTCGAGTGTTGTCAATTTTAACTCCTTAAGCCTATCCTCGTACGACTTTGACCTAAGCGACGGAATCATCTTAGTTGCTCGTCTTTGAACTCTTTCGATTTTGTCTATATCTTTGCGCATATGCGGATTCCAAAATTGGACCGCGTACTCCAAATGGGGTTTAACTAATGATTTAGAAAGTGGAACTATAATATCGCGCGATTTGTACTCAAAATTTCGAGCTATAAAACCTAACACTTTGTTCGCCTTATTGACCACTGCTGTACTTTGTTTTGCTACTTTTAAATCACCAGTGACTATAACTCCTAAATCTTTTTCCTGCTCTACGCTTGTTAAATCTTTCCCTGACATACTATATGCAAAATTACCGTTACGCGAACCTATATGCAAAATTTTGCACTTATCAACGTTAAATTTCATTTGCCATGTGACTGACCAATCAACGATTTTATTCAGATCTTCCTGAATTTTACCTCTATCTTCGTCATTAATCGCCCTACCACCCAGCTTCGTGTCATCCGCAAACTTTGAAACTGTACTGACTAGGCCGACATCTAAATCGTTAATATATATAAGAAAAAGCAAGGGGCCCAATACAGAACCCTGAGGAACGCCACTCGCTACATTAGCCCAACACGACTCCACTCCATCAACGACCACCCTCTGTTTCCTGCCTCGCAACCACTCTTCTAGCCAATTTATTACTACACCCCCGATTCCATGAGCCTTAGTTTTTTCAATGAGTCTTGTGCGGCACGGTGTCAAACGCTTTTTGAAAATCTAAATACACTACATCAACCGCCCGATGTCTATCGTAAACGTCAACCACGCTTTGTAAAAATTCTAAAAGATTAGTTAAGCAAGATTTGTTTCGCCTAAATCCGTGCTGCGTATTTCTAACTAGCTTATGCACTTCTAAGTGTTCGACTATACGATCCCTAATTATTGATTCCAGTAGCTTACCTACAACAGACGTTAAACTGATTGGCCTATAATTTCCCGCCGCACCTTTATCGCCTTTCTTAAAGATAGGTGTTACGTTTGCTAACTTGAAATTATCTGGTACGCACCCCTCAGAAATAGACGCATTAAAAATCTTTGTTAGCGGCACAACAATGCTATCTTTTAATTCTTTTAGTTGTATGGGATATATGGAATCCGGCCCCGGTGATTTACGCGTTTTCATTTTATCAATATAGCGCGTTACCTCCCCTTCACTAACCACTATATTATCCAAAATATTACCATTATCAAACGGTATTATGTCCGTGACCGTAGGGACATTTGTTACATCTTCTATAGTAAAAACTGACGTAAAAAATTCGTTTAGCAAAGTAGCCATTTCCTTTTTTTCAGAAACTACATCTCCGTTTACATTTTTCAAAGGCCCCAAGACGCTTTTTACTGGATTTCTATTATTGACGTATTGAAAGAATCGCTTGGGGTTTTCTTTACCGTCACGAGCTATGGAGATTTCAAATTCGCGCTTGGACTTTTTTATTACACTTTTCGCTTCACGCCTTAGAGATATGTAGTTGTTTCGTAACCACAAATTGTCTTTATCGCACTTATGTAGCCTATAAGCCCTATCTCTACTCTTTATAATGTCTCCTACTCTAGAAGTAAACCACAAGGGCTTGTTGTTTACTTTCGCACGCTTAATTTTGTACGGTACACATTCCTCATTTATAGTCCTAAATAGTTTCGAACGATTCCCACATTAGTTTTGCGTTGGAGTTCCCCATCACGTTTTCCCAATTGACGTGTGACAATTTATTTCGAAATTTACTAAAGTCTGCGTGCTGGAAGTTAGGAATTTTCGTCGAGTTAGCTGGTTTCGAGTGACTTACTGAGAGGACAAACTCTACCATATTGTGATCGCTATTGCCCAACGGTTCTATTATTTGAAGATCAGTAATTAGCCTATCATCCGTAGTTATTACTAAATCTAAAATACTGTCCAACCTCGTAGGTTCCCCAACCTTTTGAATAAGAAAGCTATCCTCGAGAAAATTAACTAAACGATTACCTTCCGCGTCTCCCTGCATTGTATCGTAATTTACGTTAGCGCAATTAAAGTCACCCATAACTAATGCCTGCTCACTACCGATTATTCGCTTTAGTTCACGATATAACGCTATACACGATAGACATACAGATATATATATTCATACATACATATATATATATATTCATACATACATATATATATATATTCATACATACATATATATATATATATACACACATACATACATATATATACATTAGGGTGCATCAAATTTCCCATGATTTTTCAAAAAGTTTTATTTCAATCTGTCCCTATGATTACTGTGTTCCAATGCCTGAAATAGCACATTTGGTCAAATTTCAAAGATTTATGTCGTCATCTAGGGGGTCCACATCATTGATGCAATATTTAGTATTGGAGTTAAACTGACCAAAAATTAAACATTTTATATCCCAGTTTCCGTGTTTGCAAAAGTATCAGAACCAGTAAAAATGTATTAAATAATCAAAACAGGGATACATTACATTGATTTCTACATTACATTCTGACATCTGACATTACATTCTGGTTTATACATTACATTATTGATACTATACATTATTGGTAATACAAGCAAGTCAAAGTCAAAAGAACACTACTTTAATAAAAAATGTTCAAGAACTGTAAATGAACATGAACATGAACAATTAGTTTAGTCTCTAGTTTTCCTCTTTCGAAGATTAGGAAGCTTCTTTCTGTCAGATTCAACAACTTGTAGAACATTTTGGTAATGTTCTGATCTGGCAGCCATGAGGAAATCAGAACTTAGCTTCACCCCACACTCAGTCTGATCATTTATGACATTAACTGCTGAGATGTGTTCTCTGGATGTTTGAAAGGAAGCTAATTCTGGCCAATTTTCGATATTATGAGTCAGGAAAGAACTGTCAAGTTCCAGAACAGAGAAAATGTACCATGAATCTCCGTTGATTAAGTCGCCAAGCTTTGTCGTGCTGGAAATGGAGTTTGGAAATTTGGGTTTCCCAAATCCCGTACCAAATTGATGTTGTGGTAAAGATGCTTGATCTTGTGCTGGCTTTACTGCTATAAGTTTCTCAGCCAGATAGCGGCATTCAGCTTCAGGGACTGCATCATTAAAGAGTGTGAGAGGTACCATCTCAGCAGTCAGGTACCATAGGTGATGCTTGAGAGCTTTTATCGCACTAGATGATATGCTGGGGCTGAGTTTTTCATATCTGAGGATGTCTTGGTAAAGACAGAGGTCATTCCATGGAGCCTCGACCGCGCTTGAACAGGTGATCCACCACCAGCTGTACAGAAGCAAACAAAGTTGACAAACTCACGCAGTTTGGGTCGTGCTTCCGTGGTAATGGTTCCAGAGGGAAGAGAGCTGATCTGCTCCTCCAGCAGCACCATCTTAATGGAGTAGAGAAGCTTGGCCATCCACCTAGCCTTGTGTACAGCACCAGGATGTTGAAATGAAAACTCTCTACTTGTCCCATCCAAGTAGAGCAAATAAAGATCAGAAAATTCTTTGTAGTCATCACGTTGATGCTTCACAACAGACTGCACACATGAAATCGCTCTGGCCCTATAGTCATGGATTATGGTTTGTACATCATCTGAATAAGAGGTACCATCCAAAAAATTAAGTGCCTGATTATTGTTGTGCAGAACTGTGTCAAAATGCTTTCGGAACCAACAGAATATGGTAACTTCTGGTGACATTGGTGGTTCTATTTTCAGATCATTGAAGACTTGTGTAAGGATTACCTCGCCAATGTGATGCTGACAAACTGACCACAGTAAAGCTCAACCTATGTCCTGTTGCAGACTAACACATGCAGCACTCACATGACCAGTGTTACTAGTTGTTGTGTCAAAAGTCATGTTCACTACTGAGTCAACACAATTCCATTATCGGAGAAGCTCCATGGTGAGATTAGCAGTGATTTGACCAGCTGGCTGATCTGTATTTGGCTTGTAGGAAGGCACACCAAGAAGTTTGATGTCATAGGAATTGCCAACTGCTATGGTGAGCCTCTCTTCAGCTTTAGTTTGGTATGACAGTTGACATCAGTTTAGAATCCCAGTGAAGAGACAGGAACTGTGGTGGAACCCAGGACTCTTTGACCAATGATGCAAGCTCTTCACCAACCTTATGTCTTGCTCTGTCGGCAGTAGAATATGAGTGTGAAACTTTTTTTGTCACCTGATTCCTCAATGATGGCTTTGGTAAATGCTGCTTATTGGGCCGGTGTGATCTTCATGCATGTAGACAGGGAAACCATCCTATGGGATTTGAGTATGTCATGACTTATAAAAGCAGTTGTTCCTAAACAAGTTGCTTGGTGAGATTTTTGTGTTTTTGGTTTGTAATCCTCTATATTGCTCTCTTTATCCTCAACATCACTGTTGCTTTCCTCACTGTGCTCAATCTGAACTTTGCTTGTAGATATTGTGCTTCTTTATGAGCTTTAAGCTGTTGTTCTGCTTGCATCATTTCCTTTTCCTGCTTTCTTTGGACTTTTGATGCGAGCTTTTTGTCATGGCTTCCAAATGATGCGACTCTGTCTGATTTCATTGACTGCAAGAACTCCAGATCTTCAGGATCTTTTATGAGTTGCTCAGCATTCCTTGGCCACAACTGAAATGTTTCTTGTAACTCCTTTTCAATCCCCTTAAGCTTCGCAACTGCACCAGGCGAAGAACGCCGATCCACTGGAAGTTCCCTAAGTTTTGCATTTTTTGCGGATAGTGCTATAATTTTTTCAACAGCTTTCCTCTCAGTAATCATGGCAGTGTTGCCTTTCTGATAAAATGGAGTAATTTTTTGCAAGACAAATTTAGCATTGTTCCATTTTGTATGGTTAAACAGTAGACCTTCTTGCTGATGAAACATGTAGCATTGCAACACTTGCTCACATGTTGGCAGCCTAGATCCTGTTATCTCTGCATCTGCATCACTGATTCCAGCACCAAGACCATAAATGGCAGCAGTTTGACGAGTTTTAACAGCATATTTATCATTTGTGCTATCTGAACTGGCCATAATGCACGACAGGTGTAAAGAGAGAACACAAAATTCATTAACATAAACACTTGCACATAAACATTTAACATAAACACACAAAAATCACATTTATCATAAATACTTGCATATCAGATTATACATTGCAGTTCCTTTTAGAATATTCTATAACTTTCCACCACTTCCTAGCACTTTGTAGAGGTTTCTATCACTTTATAGAAGTTTCTATCACTTTTTAGAAGTATATATGACCTTTAGAAATATCACTTACATGTTCTTGGGCTGATTTTTGTAGTGAACAAAATTTTTAAACTTCTACTATTTGGATCTCAAATCACAGAATGACTGTGGGGTTGGTGTGCATATAGGAAGTCTGTGTGGACCCCATAAATGGCATTCAAATCCAAAAATAATTCACATAGTAGGTTTTCTTAACCATTGGAACATTTCTAACTTAGGGACAAAGTGCAACTATGTCATTGGTGATTTTGATGCACCCTAATATACATATATATATATATACACACATATATATATATATATATATATATATATATATATATATATATATATATATATATACATATATATATATATATCCCCGCAAGGGGGTTCTAAGCTCGTGCTCTTGAGTGCTCTTTGTGCTCATTTGTACATGCTTGTTCCTGGAGGTTTCACGTGCGCCCTCCCGGCCCTAGCACCCAAGGATGATGAGGCTCGACCCTGCAGTCCTTGGTCTTTTTCCACTTCGACTGTCCCTTCCACCCTTACTTTTTCCTCTGTCTTTCCTCTCACTTTTTCTGTTTTTCCTCCGAGATATGCCCTTTTAAATAGAGGCGAATCGGTTCTTCCCGAACTTTAAAAAAAAAAAAATATATATATATATATACACACATACATACATATATATATATATATATATACACATACATATATATACACATACATACATACATATATATATATATATATATATATATATATACATACATACGTCTTTCCTTGTGAACAGACGTGTTTTATCGAGTGTCCATTGTTATCAATTGAATAAGTGGTTTTCGTTGGTGTTTTAAAAAAAAATAGTGTTCGGTGCATTCATAACTAAATTACTTCGTGCTACTAATCATTCATTAACGAATATATTTCATTTATTGACGTTATTCAATACTATATTATTTGATCAAACCAAGGCTACTGCACGTGGCTTGCCATGTTGTTTTTCAAATCTATCAAAAAACGTGCTGACATAAGGTTCATTTTTCCTTCCTTCGAGAGGTCAGGTAGATTGTGGTCCCGCAACGTGTGAAGAAAAGGAAAAAAGTCGGGTCAAATCGCGGACAGATAAGTGTTATAAATACTCTTCCTTTACAGATCTTTTGTCGGTAGCTTAATTCTATATGCATTTAGTGTGAATTTGTTACAAGAACCTGTTTCTGCGTTTCAAAAACGCGGTAGACCTACGTTGTAATTTATTAATTTCCAAACGCTCGTTTTTTTTTTTTTTTTGTTTAACTAATTAAAAGCATGGCACCCCCGTCAAGTACTTGCAGTCGCTGTGAAGAGAAATTTGCCGCTTACGCGTTTACAATGGCTAATAATAATGAACAGTTAGTTTGCAGGTGGTGCTCAAACTTGGAAGTGCTGAGGAACGAGTTAGAACGTGAGGAGGAGGCCAGAGTAAGCCTTGAAGAAAGGGTGATGCTCCTGACGGCAAAATTAGAATCCCTTGAGACTCCAGTTACGACCCCTCCTGCCTCAGTTTCTATTAATAATATAAATAGCATTAATAGCCCTCTCTCTTCTCCTAGTTCCCAACCCTTCGTTCGAGTGCGTAATGGAGCCCCATTGAGAAAACCTAAGACATGTCTACCAGTAATAACAAACAATAAGTTTTCTGTTTTAGGTTTTGAAGATGATGATGAACCGGAAATACGACTCGTTGGCGATTCCATTGTTCGAGGACAGCTCGAGGAATTCTGTGGGAGAAACCCTTGTCGTAGGCGCCGTTACTGCTACCCTGGTGCAAGGGTGGAGGATATAACTAATAGTGTTGGCCAATTTACAGATGGTACCTCCGAGGACACAACGTATGTTATTCATGTCGGTACTAATAACGTTTTAAATTCTAGATCGGAAGAACTGCTGGCTAGGTACAGGGACTTACTAGAGCGACCAAAGGAAAAAACTAATAAGATTGTTTTAACAGGTATACTTCCTCGAATCATCCATCGTAACGATTTCTACAGCAAGGCGACCTATATTAACAATAACCTAAAGTCTCTTTGACAACAGGAAGGAGTGCATTTTGAGAATTTTTGGAACAGTTTCTATGGCAGGAGGGACTTGTTCCTCGGAGATGGACTTCATCTTAATGACGTAGGAGCTGCGCGTTTAGGAAGACTATTTCATAATACTGTCTTCTTTTCAGGATGCCGTAACTCGAACGGTCCCAGCGTAAATTCCATAAATTTCCACTGCGCTCGCGAAGTTGTCGCAATTACAAACAATTTGAAGGTTCTGTCCTTAAATGCTCGTAGCCTACGAAATAAAATAAACGAATTTTTTTCTTTAATTGCTTGTAAAGACTATGATATAATTGCGATAAATGAATCGTGGCTTAGCACTGAAACTCGTGACTTTGTAGGGGAGTATCAAATTAAAGGTTATAGACTTTTTGTTAAAAAGAGAATAGGTAGGCGAGGAGGCGGTTATGTTGTATATCAAAGATAATATAGCGAACGTTATAGAAGTAAAGCACACAATTCCAGAACCGATAGATTCGACTATAGCAGAACTTAAATTGAACGATTTCAAACTTCTTGTTGCGGTTATATATAGGCCCCCTAATCAAACAGCTGATACGGACGAAGCGTTATATCGTGAACTAAAGAGAATAATCGGTAGTGAGCAGGCTTTAGTTATGGGTGACTTTAATTGCGCTAACGTAAATTACGATACAATGCAGGGAGACGCGGAAGGTAATCGTTTAGTTAATTTTCTCGAGGATAGCTTTCTTATTCAAAAGGTTGGGGAACCTACGAGGTTGGACAGTATTTTAGATTTAGTAATAACTACGGATGATAGGCTAATTACTGATCTTCAAATAATAGAACCGTTGGGCAATAGCGATCACAATATGGTAGAGTTTGTCCTCTCAGTAAGTCACTCGAAACCAGCTAACTCGACGAAAATTCCTAACTTCCAGCACGCAGACTTTAGTAAATTTCGAAATAAATTGTCACACGTCAATTGGGAAAACGTGATGGGGGAACTCCAACGCAAAACTAATGTGGGAATCGTTCGAAACAGTATTTAGGACTATAAATGAGGAATGTGTACCGTACAAAATTAAGCGTGCGAAAGTAAACAAGCCCTTGTGGTTTACTTCTAGAGTAGGAGACATTATAAAGAGTAGAGATAGGGCTTATAGGCTACGTAAGTGCGATAAAGACAATTTGTGGTTACGAAACAACTACATATCTCTAAGGCGTGTGTTGTACCCATCAAATTTAACATGCCCAGATCTTTTGTAAAATAGATGTAGAAATTTTAGTTTAAGATTTCTTTGTGTAACATCTTTAAAAAGCAAAGGGGTTTTGTATTCATGAACAAATGAATAAGTGGTTTTCCAATTTCTTCGCGTTTGTTCTATTTTAATTCAGTTCTCATCAGAGGGATATTGAAATCGAGTTAATTACGCATGAAAAGTAAAATCTGTAATTTGAACACAGACTAAAGTAAAAGATACCGACACCTTGTGTAATCCAAGTCAGGGTGTGTAATCCGAGAGAGCACTTGTTGTTTGACAAGTCCTGGATAGATTTATCGTAGAGTCAAAGGGCAGTTAATTTACGAGTCTGGGTCGATTAGGAGCCTTGTAAGCTTTCACTTTTGTTTACATTTGAGATCTTGAGAGGAAAACCCTTAGGCGGAATTTAAAATTTTTGTTTTAAATTTTAAAATTTTAAATCTTGAATTTAAATTTTTAAAATTTTAATTTGAAATTTCGTTGAGATAGGCGGAGCCTCGATTTTAACAAAGTTGAGACTAGAGCCAATAGAGGAGCAGTAATTTTGTACGAATGACGTCATGTAACGAAATTGGTTTTGATAGGTCCTTTAGACCCCAAAGGGCGGAGTTTTTGGTAATACTGAGGGGAATTTTGAGAGTCAAAATCAGTTGGTAGAAGTTCCTCCTTGAAGTTAACTGTGGCTAAACAAACCCCCTGTAGACTTGTGGTGTAAGAAAATTAAAACCGAAAGTATAAATTGTCACTAAATTGAAATAAAGAATTTGTAAACTGTCATTAACTACGCGGAAATCTGTGCAAATGCTAAAGGTTATTGTTAACGACCTAAACCGATAAATTCGATTGTATCTTAATTAATGTTAACCAACGGACCAAGAGTTTTGTGAACTTTCTCTTAATTTAATTTGGCTCCAAGTAAAGGCTAGACGGGGTACGTCTAAGCCCCTAGTTCCTGAATCCGTCAATTTGGGTTCAGAAGAAAGTCCCGTTAGTCGATATACGTAGCTTGAAAATTGTGAGCGGGCCGTAAATCTACGGTCCGCACACGGCACAATTGAGCCATTTGTCATCTGTAGTCGTAAGTAAATTGATTCTTTGAATATCTGGGTCGAATTGCGACCACTTCATTTCTTGTTATTCATTTTTGTTGCACTAAAATATAAAACCCCTCGATATATAAACTATTAAAGTCACATAACTGTGACCTTTGTCTTTGACGTTAAGATTATTGTATTGTCGGAAAATTTATAGATGTAATTCAGAATAAATTATTAAATGCATGTACTGTGTCGAGTAACATTTAATAAAATTTATAAGAGGGCGTGTGTTGTTTTAAATACCTTGTGATAGACCCCTCTTGTTAGCTGGGGAAAATTAACGTTCAAAGTAGGCTTGTGGAAAGCCGAAGGAACCTAGCCTATCAATTTAAAGGGCCATCCGTCTTGGGTAGGCCGAATAATCCTGGACGAAAATAAGAGATAAAATCACCGGGTACGCCCAACTTAAAGGGTGCCCGTGAAGTGAATTAAAGTCAGAGAATGGGCGTTCAATACCATAAATAAATATACGGATTGGGCGCGTACGTCATTGGTGTCAGAAGTGGGATTCTATTGCAAGGTATTTATCGCAAGAGTGTAACTTTTTGTTAAAATAAATTTGCGTAACAATAAAGCAAAACGTAGAAATAATTGTAACAGCAATTATATGAAATAATTGTAACAGTAATTCTATGAAATATTTGCAACAGTAATTCGGTAAAATAATTGAGAACAGTAAGAAGGGTCGTTAACAGTGATAACAGTTTTAAAGGTTTTGAAATAAAAATAAAGCAAATAAGTTTCGCGATGTCGGTAAAGAGCGTAGAAATAACGAATGAGGAAAGCGTAAGTGACATGAGTGATTCCGAAACAACGAACTTAAAAGAAATGAGCACCGAAAGGTTACGGAATTTAAAGAAGAAAAGGTTTTACAAAACGAATCGGTTAATAAAGGAATGCAAGGAATTAGGGGAAGAAATAAATCGAAGGTCGAAATTGGAAGACCTTGTAATGATTATTCCGCGATGGGAGTATTTGGACAACCGAAGGTCGGGGGTTCGTCCCCGAAAAATCTCTCTAGTTCCTCCCGTTACAGAAGAACTTTCGAGGCAAGAAAGGATTGGGTGGAGACCAGAGAACCCAGAAGACATCCCAAAGAATCCTTGCAGAAGTGCACACACCACAAGAGACGAGAAACACCGCACCGACGAAGACCGGCAGCAGAATATAAAAACCGTCGTACAGGTATTAAAGAGTACTAGCTTACCTTTGCAACGTGAACAGGCAGTAAGGGGTCCTGAGCAAACGACTTTTGGACACACATTGGAAGGAAGTTCGCCGAAGTTTATGGGCGAAAGGGCACAAGAGAACCCAGGAACCAGCCCAAACGCCGTCAGGAAGGAAAAGGTGAGACAGTCAACCAATTGCCACAGGAACATTAAGTGCAGGTAATGCCTTGGTTCAGGCTAATCCCACAAGGAGACATATTAAAGTGGGCATACCTAAGGACGCGTTGAAGACCGTTATGCCGGAGTATGCTTGTAATTGCATCAAAGGAACATCCTTTCGGGACTATTGGATGGAATCAACCCAGTTTTCGGTAAACAACCAAGCTTAGGACTAAGAGATGAAGAGGTCCTAAGAGAAGAAACGCCACATGACAGAAGCCGAAGACTGCAGAAACTGCAAAATCCTCCCACATCCTGGGACTACAACTCACAACATTCAGAAGAAAGAACAGCCACAAAGGAGGACAACATCAAGGATGTGGAGGTGAACGAAGAGACAAGTCCAGCAAGAGAGGAGAGCCCAGAAGGAAGAACTGTGACACTGGTCACAGGAGGAATAACACAACTCAAGAATGTGACTACAACCCCATGAGAAACCAGAAGAGAAAACAAACCAAGTCAAATGAAGACAGAGACTCCAAAGAGGAAACAATGGAAGAAAGTGGCCGGAGCCAGTGCAAGATTTGTCAGCAAATGCGAAATTGGGAAGAGGCGTGCCCTCGAGCAAACCTTCGACAGGATTGGAAGGAGAAGCCTCCCGAATAGCTTCAGAGGAAGTAGCGGCGAGTCCGTCGGCTAGGACTGATCACCCTACCAGTACTCGTCGCTCAACAAGCTTCCACCGCGTGACGATGGTGGAGCTTCCGTCACATTGACATAAGCTATGCACAAGAACATCGGGAGCCTTCTTGGACAGTGGCCAACTTCTCAGTACACAGTTGCACCGGCCCCCCCCCATTCATGTAAGGGAGTAGAAGTAAGTTTGACTATGGGAAGGGGGGTTGAAGAATTCTTTTGTGTCTGTATAATTCCAGAGGCTCAGCAAGACTTGACTATAGGCGTATTGTTTCGGAGGAATGAAGACGAAACAAAGGTACGAAGCCCAGGTAGACCACCGGAAGAGGACAGTCACTGAATGAAACAGTAACCATCCAAGTAAAGGGAGTAGACAGTAAAGTGCGAGGGTGACTCTGGTAGAGGCAATCCCGCACGAAACACTAAAGGTGGCCGCCGTGATTCTGACGAGGGAAGTCAGAGACCCGGGGACGTAGTTCCCTGGGACGTCTATTCTCCGCTGCACGGGATGTGCAGTGAAGCTCGGGGAAACTTAAAAATGTTACCGAGCAGGATCCCACAGAGGAAGATGAGGTTACTGATGATCAATCAGGATGACGAAGAATACCTTGGCGAAAAAAGAGACGTCGTGGGCATAGTGACGGAGGCAGAGCTAATTGGGAGGGTAGTCGACGCTCACCCCAAATTGGAACGAATGTCACGGTGAAAGGAAGTCAAGCATCGAAGAAGGACTTCGAAGAACGAGTGACAAGCCTCAAGTCCTATGTCCTTGGTTGGAAATCCTTTTCCAACAAAGAAAGGAAAATCGTCGAAGAGTGGCTAAGGGATTATTCAGATGTCTTCTTACTGGGTGGCGAGCCATTGGGTTATAATAACCTGATGCCAATGAAGTTGGAAACCCAGGACCATCCTCCCATCTTTAGGCGACCCTACAGGGTACCTATTACACACGAGGAGGAGGTAAAGGGACAAATAGCAGAAATGCTGGATCAAGGAGTGATACAGCATAGCCGTTTCCATTGGTAATCGTGAAAAATGGGGAATATGGGTTCCCCTGGACGTCTATTCTCCGCTGCATAGGATATGCAGTGAGGCTCGAGGATACTTGGAGAAGGTGTCGAGCAGAATTCCAAAGGGAAGTTAAATGATATGGGAATAGACAGTGGAAAATTGGGGATATGAGTTCCCCTGGACGTCTATTCTCCACTGCATGGGATATGCGGTGAGGCTCGAGGATACTTGGAAAAGTTGTCGAGCAGAATCCCCAAAGGGAAGTTAAAGGAAAAGGGAATAGACGAAGAAGAAAATTTGGGGTATGGTTTCCCCTGGACGTCTACTCTACGCTGCAATGAATGTGCAGTGAGGCTCAGCGTGGTTTGCAAGTATCACAGAGCGGAAATCTCAACGGGAAGTTAACACTTTCCAAGGAGGCGGTAAAGTTACTTTTGAGAAATAAAAGTGACGACTAAAGAGTATTACCTTGAAGATAAGATGACATCGGCATGGTGGTTGAGGCAACGAGAACGGGGAGGTTAGTCGGAACAGCCGTGTGATTCCTCGCCCGAAACGAAAAAAGTGTCACGGTGAGAAAGAGACAAATTTCCACAAGTGACTAAGAAGAGATTGAAAACACCTCAAGACGCATGTTCACCGATGTCCGTCGCTCTCAAAGGGAAGAAGACCGACGAGGGAAAGAAAAGACTACCTTGAAGATAAGATGACATCGGCATGGTGGTTGAGGCAACGAGAACGGGGAGGTTAGTCGGAACAGCCGTGTGATTCCTCGCCCGAAACGAAAAAAGTGTCACGGTGAGAAAGAGCCAAATTTCCACAAGTGACTAAGAAGAGATTGAAAACACCCCAAGACGCATGTTCACCGATGTCCGTCGCTCTCAAAGGGAAGAAGACCGACGAGGGAAAGAAAAGATTAACTACTACCGTCACAGGTAGAGTACCAGGACCAAGTGATCACTAGGAACGAAGAGTGACCACAGGAGTCCCAAGGGGAAGCGATTGAAGAAAAGAAGCGTAGGGCCCTGAGGCTTTGTGTAGACTATCGACCTTGGGACGTCAATGGCAGCAAGGACAAATAATAAGTACCCATCATTGAGGAAACCTTGGCCAAGTTGCACGGGACTCATTACTTCTCGAGCAGGAATTTACGCTCGGGATATTGGCAGTTGGCCATTCACGACGATAGAATCTCGAAAACTGCCTTCCCCATGGGAAGCGGTCATTTCGAGTTCAGGGCGGTCCCGTTTGGATTGTCCAAGAGTCCACCAGTGTTCCAAAGAGTAATGAATTTTATTTTGCCGAAGCAACTGGACAAGGAAGTACAGATTTACTTAGATGACCTCATTGTCCTTGAAAGGTTTTAGAAGGACATGACGAGAGGGTACGACGAGCCTTGGATAGCCTACGCACCTCCAACTTAAAGGTAAAGTTGGAAAAATGTCAGTTATTACAGTCCCAGGTGGGGTAATTAGGCCATGTGGTCACCAGGAACGAGGTGAAGCCCCAACAATCCAAAGAAGAGGCCAACCAACAGAAAGGAATTGAAGCAATGTTATATTTGGGCAGAGAGTCATAGTCCGTTCGGACCATAAGCCGTTGAAGTGGCTTCTGAGGGAAGGACACCGAGAGCCCAATGGAAGACTAGAGCGTTCGGTTATGACATTGCAAGACTAAGACGTTCTCATTGAGTACGTGAAAGGCAAACTCAACAGAGTGGCCGATTGGTTGTCCCGCCCGCCTGGAGTGACGAAGGAGTTTGTGAACGCAATATCCGAAAAAGCGATCGTTGATCGCAAGGTAATCGGCAACCAACAGCAGAAGGACGTGGAAATAGCGGCGATTCGAGCAGCCATCGAAGGAAAGGCTTTCAGCTGGTCCGTAACCAAGCCCATCCAGCCGTCGAGAGTCAAACTAGTGAGGAACTTGCTGGTTTACATCGATGCGAACGGAAGAGAGGTCATCGTAGTTCCTAAAAAGTTGAGAGAGCAGCTCATTTGGAAAGCCCACACTGACGTCGGGAGCATTCATCCGGGAGCTGCCGGGACTACAGAAATCCTACGGGACCTTTATTTTGGCCAGGTATGGTTCAACAGGTACGGCAGGTAGTCCAAGCGTGCGACACGTGCGCGCGGAACAAATGGACGCGAAAAGTGACTGTGGAAACAATGCCTTGTGTGCGAGGCCACAGTCCTTGGGAACTTCTGCACGTGGACTTAGTTGGTCCCCTTCCTCCGACCGTGGAATTGTCCCGGAACATCCGAGTGCAGCGAGCCACGGGGTATTCTCCATTCTTCTTGATGTACGGGCGAGCCCCCAACGTACCTTCAAAGCTATTTCGCATGCCACAGGAGGCGTGCGGGAGCCCGTACAACCCAGAGGAATACGCCGAAGACCGAAAGAGGAGTCAGAGAAATCTACCGCCGAGTGGAAGAGTTCATGCGGAGATACGAGAAGGCTAACGGAATCAAGGAATTGAAGCCGTTCAAAGAGAAGGCGCCCCAAGGCTTGGTGTACATTGATTACCCGCGACCGGGCAGAGGCAAGTTGGAGCCCCGGTACGAGGGTCCCTACATCATCATCAAACAAGAAGACTCCAGTCACTTATCTCCTGCGTCACATGATCACTGGACATCAGATAGTGATCCATCGAGACCGCATCCGCCGCAGCATCGATGCCCAATGGGACGTTGAGCGACAAGGCGGGGCGGACGACGCAGGGGATGAGATGGGGGAAGGGCCAACGCCCCTCCTCTCGGGAGCTTCGCCCTCGACACCGGAGAAAAATCAACAAGGGGAAGTGAACCGGAAGGCGCCTCCCGCCCCCTGGCAGGACCGAGCGGCGGAACGAGGACCGCCGGGCGCTTCCGAACTACTTCCTCACGGAGAGCTTCGCCCAGGACAGGGAGAAACATCGACTAGGGGAGGTGAACCGGAGGGCGCTTCTTGCCCGCAGGCAGGACCGAGTGGCGGAAGGGGATCCGCCGGGCGCCTCCGAGCTACTTCCTCCCCGAGAGCTCCGCACAGGGAACGGAGGAACATTGATCCGTGGAGGTGAACCGGAGTGCACCTCCTGCCCCCTGGCAGGACCGAGTGGCGAGCAGGAGCCGCCAGGTGCTTCCGAACTACCTCCTCGCGGGGACCTTATGGGAATAGGGTCCCCCGGACAAAGCAGACAGGCTGCTTTCACAGGACCACCGTTAGAGCGTCCGTATGCTCTTAGGCCCCGACCTCGGGTACACTACGAAGAACTCGAGGATGACTAAAATTACATGTGTCAGTGTTAGTGTCCCAATAAAGGGGACAAGTAAGTGAAAATTTTTATGGAAAATTTAGGAGTAAATTTGTGGGTAAAATTGTGAGTAAAGTGATGATATCCAACCCTATTTAAGAAAGTTTGCATCGGAGTGCAAAACTAAAGGAGGGGAGAGATGTTGTACCCATCAAATTTAACATGCCCAGATCTTTTGTAAAATAGATGTAGAAATTTTAGTTTAAGATTTCTTTGTGTAACATCTTTAAAAAGCAAAGGGGTTTTGTATTCATGAACAAATGAATAAGTGTTTTTCCAATTTCTTCGCGTTTGTTCTATTTTAATTCAGTTCTCATCAGAGGGATATTGAAATCGAGTTAATTACGCATGAAAAGTAAAATCTCTTAATTTGAACACAGACTAAAGTAAAAGATACCGACACCTTGTGTAATCCGAGAGAGCACTTGTTGTTTGACAAGTCCTGGATAGATTTATCGTAGAGTCAAAGGGCAGTTAATTTACGAGTCTGGGTCGATTAGGAGCCTTGTAAGCTTTCACTTTTGTTTACATTTGAGATCTTGAGAGGAAAACCCTTAGGCGGAATTTAAAATTTTTTGTTTTAAATTTTAAAAATTTAAATCTTGAATTTAAATTTTTAAAATTTTAATTTGAAATTTCGTTGAGATAGGCGGAGCCTCGATTTTAACAAAGTTGAGACTAGAGCCAATGGAAGGCCAGTAATTTTGTACAAATGACGTCATGAAACGAAATTGGTTTTGATAGGTCCTTTAAACCCCAAAGGGCGGAGTTTTTGGTAATACTGAGGGGAATTTTGAGAGTCGAAATCAGTTGGTAGAAGTTCCTCCTTGAAGTTAACTGTGGCTAAACAAACCCCCTGTAGACTTGTGGTGTAAGAAAATTCAAAACCGAAAGTATAAATTGTCACTAAATTGAAATAAAGAATTTGTAAACCTGTCATTAACTACGCGGAAATCTGTGCAAATGCTAAAGGTTATTGTTAACGACCTAAACCGATAAATTCGATTGTATCTTAATTAATGTTAACCAACGGACCAAGAGTTTTGTGAACTTTCTCTTAATTTAATTTGGCTCCAAGTAAAGGCTAGACGGGGCACGTCTAAGCCCCTAGTTCCTGAATCCGTCAATTTGGGTTCAGAAGAAAGTCTCGTTAGTCGATATACGGTAGCATTGAAAATTGTGAGCGGCCGTAAATCTACGGTCCGCACACGGCACAATTGAGCCATTTGTCATCTGTATGTCGTAAGTAAATTGATTCTTTGAATATCTGGGTCGAATTGCGACCACTTCATTTCTTGTTATTCATTTTTGTTGCACTAAAATATAAAACCCCTCGATATATAAACTATTAAAGTCACATAACTGTGACCTTTGTCTTTGACGTTAAGATTATTGTATTGTCGGAAAATTAATAGATGTAATTCAGAATAAATTATTAAATGCATGTACTGTGTCGAGTAACATTTAATAAAATTTATAAGAGGGCGTGTGTTGTTTAAATACCTTGTGATAGACCCCTCTTGTTAGCTGGGGAAAATTAACGTTCAAAGTAGGCTTGTGGAAAGCCGAAGGAACCTAGCCTATCAATTTAAAGGGCCATCCGTCCTGGGTAGGCCGAATAATCCTGGACGAAAATAAGAGATAAAATCACCGGGTACGCCCAACTTAAAGGGTGCCCGTGAAGTAAATTAAAGTCAGAGAACGGGCGTTCAATACCATAAATAAATATACGGATTGGGCGCGTACGTCACGTGAAGCGAAAAGTGTAATAAAAAAGTCCAAGCGCGAATTTGAAATCTCCATAGCTCGTGACGGTAAAGAAAACCCCAAGCGATTCTTTCAATACGTCAATAATAGAAATCCAGTAAAAAGCGTCTTGGGGCCTTTGAAAAATGTAAACGGAGATCTAGTTTCTGAAAAAAAGGAAATGGCTACCTTGCTAAACGAATTTTTTACGTTAGTTTTTACTATAGAAGATGTAACAAATATCCCTACGGTAACGGACATAATACCGTTTGATAATGGTAATATTTTGGATAATATAGTGGTTAGTGAAGGGGAGGTAACGCGCTATATTGATAAAATGAAAACGCGTAAATCACCGGGGCCGGATTCCATATATGCCGTACAACTAAAAGAATTAAAAGATAGCATTGTTGTGCCGCTAAGAAAGATTTTTAATGAGTTTATTTCTGAGGGGTGCGTACCAGATAATTTCAAGTTAGCAAACGTAACACCTATCTTTAAGAAAGGCGATAAAGGTGTGGCGGGAAATTATAGGCCAATCAGTTTAACGTCTGTTGTAGGTAAGCTACTGGAATCAATAATTAGGGATCGTATAGTCGAACACTTAGAAGTGCATAAGCTAGTTAGAAACACGCAGCACGGATTTAGGCGAAACAAATCTTGCTTAACTAATCTTTTAGAATTTTTACAAAGCGTGGTTAACGTTTACGATAGACATCGGGCGGTTGATGTAGTGTATTTAGATTTTCAAAAAGCGTTTGACACCGTGCCGCACAAAAGACTCATTGAAAAAACTAAGGCTCATAGAATCAGGGGTGTAGTAATATATTGGCTAGAAGAGTGGTTGCGAGACAGGAAACAGAGGGTGGTCGTTGATGGAGCGGAGTCGTGTTGGGCTAATGTAGCAAGTGGCGTTCCTCAGGGTTCTGTATTGGGCCCCTTGCTTTTTCTTATATATATTAACGATTTAGATGTCGTCCTAGTCAGTACAGTTTCAAAGTTTGCGGATGACACGAAGCTGGGTGGTAGGGCGATTAATGACGAAGATAGAGGTAAAATTCAGGAATATCTGAATAAAATCGTTGATTGGTCAGTCACAAGGCAAATGAGATTTAACGTTGATAAGTGCAAAATTTTGCATATAGGTTCGCGTAACGGTAATTTTGCGTATAGTATGTCAGGGAAAGATTTAACAAGCGTAGAGCAGGAAAAAGATTTAGGAGTTATAGTCACTGGTGATTTAAAAGTAGCGAAACAAAGTACAGCAGCGGTCAATAAGGCGAACAAAGTGTTAGGTTTTATAGCTCGAAATTTTGAGTACAAATCGCGCGATATTATAGTTCCACTTTCTAAATCATTAGTTAGACCCCATTTGGAGTACGCAGTCCAATTTTGGAATCCACATATGCGCAAAGATATAGACAAAATCGAGAGTTCAAAGACGAGCAACTAAGATGATTCCGTCGCTTAGGTCAAAGTCGTACGAGGATAGGCTTAAGGAGTTAAACTTGACAACACACGAGGATAGGCTTAAGGAGTTAAACTTGACAACACACGAGGATAGGCTTAAGGAGTTAAACTTGACAACACTCGAGCGATAGGCTTAAGGAGTTAAACTTGACAACACTCGAGACTAGGAGATTAAGGGGGTGATCTAATCCAGGTTTTCAAAATTATGAATGGGTTCGATAACGTAGATAGATAGCTTTTTCGAAATATCTCAATATAATAGGACTAGAAATAACGGGTGTAAGTTGACAAGTAGAAGGTTCGAGACAGCAGTTGCGAAAAACTTTTTTACGCATAGAATAGTAAATAGCTGGAATAGTTTGCCAGTAGAAGTAATTAGTAGCATGTCTATAAACATGTTTAAAAATCGATTAGACGCATATGTTGATAGAAAGGGTATAGTTTAAGGTAGTAAAATTAAGGCTTTCTGGGGATAGATCCCACAGCTCAACACAAGTGTTGTGGGATATAGGGAGGCAGCGTCTTGGGTTAGGGGATACTCTCTGTCCTTACATACCCCATTTAAAGAGATTCCTCTGCCGAGCGGTGCCCCCCATAGTACTGTGAGGTATTGAAAAACTCATGATCTTCACTTGCCCCACAAACACCTTGAAATGGGAGACCCAAAATGGGTGCACCCACATTTCTACATTACTGTACAGTCTTTACAGCCACACCTACACTTTTCCTCCTAAGTGTATATATTGTAATGTATATGGTTGTAAATTTTGAATTGGTCCGCAATCGATATGGACCGTGACTTGATGGATACCGTAATGAAATTGGATTCTTTCGATCTGATATATTTGCATGTCCGTTATAAATAGATATAGAGTGTAACATATTTGTGGATAGTAGTCTATTATGACTTGATCCTCTGGATCCAGAGATTCTATCTTTAGTTTTAAATCGATAATTAATTAGTTTTAAATCGATAATTAATTAGTTTTAAATTGATAATTATTTAGTTTCGTAAAAATTGGTCGTTGCCAATTTACCGGCAGTTTTTACATAAATTTCTTATGTTCTTGTGGTTCGAAACCCACGTAAAATTGTAGGTCCCCTCCGCCACCACGGAGGACATACACAATACACGATTACGAACACAGTTAGGTAGACCAGCCATGAGTGGATCCTAGTGTCTTTGTTGGTCTGAAACATTATAACATTATATATATACACACACAACACAATATATATATATATATATAGTTTATACACACACACATATATACATATATATACACACATATATAGACATATATATATACATATATACACACACACACATATATATATATATATATATATATATATAACGTAAAGAACGACGCTTGTATAGGAGATATTCCGCGCAAGACGAGAGAGAACGAAACAAATGAAAAAATGAGGTAACCACCCGGGTGGTTATCTCATCATTTTTTCATTTGTTTCGTTCTCTCTCTCTCGTCTTGCGCGGAATATCTCCTATACAAGCGTCGTTCTTTACGTTATTTATACACCAAGACAAACCCTTTTCGTCTATAAGTGTATGTCCGCTGACGTCACCATTCGGCGCGAGAGGGCGCCGCTGCAATTGACTAAAAGATGAAGTGGGCTAGACTCGCGCTTGCCGCGGGCATTCTTAAATCGGACGTAGTACGCGTAACATGGAGCGGTTCACGACTGCTGAAGATGGCTGACATGCATATGGTGTATGGGGCTGCCAATTGAAACGGAAGAGCTGCTGTGAGGTTGTACCGACAGCGCTTCCCAAACAGACGTGTGCCAAACCACCAAACGTTTGCGCATTTGCATCGGCGACCACGAGAAACTGGAACATTCCATGCAAACATGCATGACACTGGTCGGGAGAGAAACGTGCGCACTCCTGACATGGAAGAAGAAATCCTACGGCGATTTGAGGACAATCCAAGCGCAAGCACGCGAGGTGTTGCACGTATCCTCGGTGAACCACGACTTGGTCTGGTGTGTGTTGCACGAGCAGCAGTTACATCCGTTTCATCGTCAGAGTGTCCAGGGATTACCCTCTTCGTGTGGAATTCGCACGCTGGTTTCTGCAGCAGACAGCGGTGCAGCCTAATTTTCCGGCTTATGTGCTGTTCTCAGATGAGGCCTGTTTCACACGTGAGGGTGTGTTTAACATGCACAATTCTCACGTGTGGGCGCACGCAAATCCACATGCTACACGGGTGCATGCTCATCAAGAACGGTTCGCCGTCAATGTTTGGGCGGGTATCGTCCATGGCAAGTTGATTGGGCCGTACCTGCTGCCTGCCCGACTCGACGGGCGGGTTTATCGGATATTTCTTGAAGAAACGTTGCCAGAACTGCTAGAAGATGTTCCCGTGGCTATTCGTAGACGAATGTGGTTTCAACACGACGGGGCCCCAGCACACTCCAGCAACGATGTGCGGGATTATCTGAACGCCACTTTTGCGGACCGATGGATAGGCCGGGGTGGGCCCGTAGCCTGGCCACCGAGATCGCCCGATTTAACATGCCTCGATTTCTTCCTGTGGCGACACATGAAGAACCTCGTGTACGAGACTCCCATTTACTCAGAAGAACCTCGTAGCAAGAATCGCTGTCGCCGCTGGAACTGTTCCCGAAATGCCGGGAATCTTTCGACGTGTACGTCGGGCATGCATTGATGCTACCGGTCGCAACTTTCAGCACCTTCTTTAAATAAACATGCCTTCTTTAAATAAACATGTTACGCGTACTACGTCCGATTTAAGAATGCCCGCGGCAAGCGCGAGTCTAGCCCACTTCACCTTTTAGCCAATTGCAGCGGCGCCCTCTCGCGCCGAATGGTGACGTCAGCGGACATACACTTATAGACGAAAAGGGTTTGTCTTGGTGTTGCCTATCCCCCATTACAATTTGTACAGAAAGTTTTCAAACACCCTGTGCATATATATATATATATATATATATATATATATATAATATATATATTATATATATATATATATACTACATACCCCCGCAAGGGGGTTCTAAGCTCGTGCTCTTGAGTGCTCTTTGTGCTCGTTTGTACGTGCTTGTTCCTGGAGGTTTCACGTGCGCCCTCCCGGCCCTAGCACCCAAGGATGATGGGGCTCGACCCTGCAGTCCTTGGTCTTTTTCCACTTCGACTGTCCCCTCCACCCTTTCTTTTTCGTCTGTCTTTCCTCTCACTTTTTCTTTGTTTTTCCGCTGAGATATGCCCTTTAAATAGAGGCGAATCGGTTCTTCCTGAACTAAAAAAAAAAAAAAAAATATACATACATACATACACATACATAGCTCAGATTTTTTCCCCAATATAAAATCCACTCAAAGGAATTTGAATAAGGGATAATTTTAAACTTTGGGCATTAATTATATATGAACTAATTAATTATAACAACTTGTAAATTAAATTCAGGATTCCTTCCTACCTTCACATTTGTCTTTAATTTGTACCTGAATATTGCTAGTTCATTCTGCATGCAGGCAGAGGAATTCCCTTCCTCTTATGTAATTGGAATGTGATAATGAAGGAATGCATATTTTAAAAAATTTTCATACTGTAATGGTAAGAATTTAACCTAGAAGTTCAGCTACAGTTAAGGGATACAATGAATAAATGTCTGGCTTTTTGAAATACCTGCTTCATATTTGAATTAATTTGATTTGAGCAGATTTTTTGTGGGAAAACACAAAACTAATACAGATACTTCATTATAATATATAACCCATAACTGCGTAGATAACGACTAATTCCTTACGGTTCCATGAAATGGCATGCCGGGTTTGAAGATGAAAGGTGGCGAGCCCAGGAAGTGACAATTGATGGACGAATTAATGATTTTGGAGTAGGAGAACCCTGTGTGGTTAAGACGCAAAAATGCATCCATCACCTCTGCTTCCACCCTCACCTCCGCCCCGTCCAACTTAGAAAACCGACGAGAAACCTCTCGCATCGAGAAATTGAAGTAATGCGTCCCATAAAACTGAAAACACAAATAAAGCTATTACTTGTGAAAACTAATTTTAAACCTTCTTTGTGCGTTTCATCAAAATATCTTACACCAATCATACAATGACGAGAATTTATACAAGTAAATTAACGACAATGGATATAATTTGATAGACCTATAAAGAGTAGTTTTACAGTCTGTAAATGAAAAGAGGAAAAGTAAAATCTTCAAGATGAGTTGGCCGATCGGTTCTAAGCGGATCTACATTAAAAATACTTTCAGGTTTTGAAATTTATATATTTTACTCTTCACCACTTGAACAATGAAAAAATTCCTACTTAAACAATTTGTTCACAGAGACGAAGTTCGCAAAAGGTATAAGGATTAAATAGGTAATTTTGGTCAGGTATATCTATAACAATGCAATGTAGTCTACGTCCTAACAAAGGAAACTGAGTACAAGCAACTGCGAATGAATTAATCTCTCTGAACTTACAGGAATGACATCCTCTGTCATAATGTAGCTCCAGTTAGGGGATCCATTGGGTCTTCCGAAGAGTTTGATGGAAGCTTTTCCATAGACGCCTTTATCGTTTACAAATTCTCCTTCAACCTTTCCTTTGATGGATTTTTCTGTCTCCAAAAAGAACTTCCTCATAAACACTTTGGACTGCAATCAAATAACAAACCTACAGCAATAGTCAAAGAGCTGAATAATCTATGAGGAAATGGAGAGAAGCAATGGGGAAACTAAAAATCCATTTAAACAGCTGCACTTGGCCAACTTTTAAGTGAATTTTGGCTTTTAGTTTCAATTAGGTCTCTCTAGTTGAAATTCATATTTGATTTTAATTTTTAATTTCAAAAGATTTTCACTACTCTAAATTTTAACTTTGAATTTGAATTTTAAATCTGATCAACTCTCAGTTTTTAATTTAAATTTAATTAAATTAAAAGTTATATAAGAATATCAAAATAAAAATTTAAATTCATGAATCAAAAGACCAAGTTTAAAAATTGACAACATCGGAAATTAAAAAAAAAAAAAAAAAAATGTATATATATGTATATATACAGGGTGTCCCGTAAGTCTGGACCCATAGGGATTTATAATATATTTTTTTATTATGTTGCAGGTAAACCATGTCACTGACTAGAGAGGAGAGAGTTCAAGTTATTTTGCTGGTCGGGACCCGCAGTCACCGGGAAGTGGCCGAAGAATTCAACAATATGCATCCAGACCACGCACCAATCACACACACACGTGTTGGCAAGTTGATAGCCAAATTTAAGGAAACTGGATCCGTAGCTGACAAGCCTCGCAGAGGACCTTCAAGGACTGTTACGGAAGACGAAACCAGTACCAATGTGTTGGCTAGCTTCGCTGTCAGTCCCAAGAAGTCACTTCGACGCATGTCCAGCAAAACTGGGACTACTTTGTAATTTTATTAATTTTGCCCTATGGGTCCAGACTTACGGGACACCCTGTATATATGTATATATATATATAGGGTGTCCCATATGCCTGGCATCATAGGAGAAATTCATATTTTCCTATTTCTACAAACCATAATTCATATGCTCAGGATGCCAATTTCCCATCCACCATTCTGTTCAGTGATGAGGCTGTTTTTTATGGAAATGGTGAGGTAAATCGACAGAACACCCGCTACTGGTCTCAAAACAACCCTCACTGGTATACCTCTTCAAAGGAAGAAGGTGCATCTAGGGTGATGGTATGGTGTGGCATTTGGAAGGATCACATCATAGGCCCCCTCTTTTTCGATGAACATGTCACTGGAGGCACCAACCTACGTATGCTCAAGGAAGAAACATTTCCCAGTGTCTTGAATGAAGAAGGAAATTTCCCAACATGGTTCCAGCAAGACGGTGCTCCTGCACATTACAGCACCCAAGTAAGGGAATACCTGTACCAACAATTCCCTGGTCATTGGATAGGACATCGAGGGTCTGTGGAATGGCCAGCTAGAAGCCCGGATCTCACGCCACTAGATTTTTATCTCTAGGGCCACTTGAAAGTGCCGGTATACACAGAGAAAATTAGGTGTGTTGAACATTTGCGGCAGCACATTATTGAGGCATGTAACACCATTACTCCTGACATCATTCACTGTGTGCTTGTTGACTGGGTATCACGTCTGAATTTGTGTATTGAAAACAATGGTGGAGATATTGAGCACATTCTGTAAATAAAAGCTTTTGTGTTGCCTTTTTTTTCTTATTTTTCCTATGATGCCAGACTTATAGGACACCCTGTATATCAACCTTTCAAATGCTCCATGCGATGATTCCTCATTTCATGAAGGTCAAGCTTGTCGCCCCTCCTCTCGAGTTGGCCTGGTGAAGTAGTGAGTTGGTTTCTTGTACTCTCCACCAGTGATGTAGGTCTCGAGACCGATCTCGAGACCCAATTTGCAGATCGCGGTCTCCGTCTCCGCTATTTAGATCGCGGTCTCGGTCTCCGCTATTTAGATCGCGGTCTCGGTCTCCGCTATTTAGATCGCGGTCTCGGTCTCCGCTATTTAGATCGCGGTCTCCGCTATTTAGATCGCGGTCTCCGCTATTTAGATCGCGGTCTCCGCTATTTAGATCGCGGTCTCGGTCTCCGCTATTTAGATCGCGGTCTCGGTCTCCGCTATTTAGATCGCGGTCTCGGTCTCCGCTATTTAGATCGCGGTCTCGGTCTCCGCTATTTAGATCGCGGTCTCGGTCTCCGCTATTTAGATCGCGGTCTCGGTCTCCGCTATTTAGATCGCGGTCTCGGTCTCCGCTATTTAGATCGCGGTCTCGGTCTCCGCTATTTAGATCGCGGTCTCGGTCTCCGCTATTTAGATCGCGGTCTCGGTCTCCGCTATTTAGATCGCGGTCTCGGTCTCCGCTATTTAGATCGCGGTCTCGGTCTCCGCTATTTAGATCGCGGTCTCGGTCTCCGCTATTTAGATCGCGGTCTCGGTCTCCGCTATTTAGATCGCGGTCTCGGTCTCCGCTATTTAGATCGCGGTCTCGGTCTCCGCTATTTAGATCGCGGTCTCGGTCTCCGCTATTTAGATCGCGGTCTCGGTCTCCGCTATTTAGATCGCGGTCTCGGTCTCCGCTATTTAGATCGCGGTCTCGGTCTCCGCTATTTAGATCGCGGTCTCGGTCTCCGCTATTTAGATCGCGGTCTCGGTCTCCGCTATTTAGATCGCGTCTCGGTCTCCGCTATTTAGATCGCGGTCTCGGTCTCCGCTATTTAGATCGCGGTCTCGGTCTCCGCTATTTAGATCGCGGTCTCGGTCTCCGCTATTTAGATCGCGGTCTCGGTCTCCGCTATTTAGATCGCGGTCTCGGTCTCCGCTATTTAGATCGCGGTCTCGGTCTCCGCTATTTAGATCGCGGTCTCGGTCTCCGCTATTTAGATCGCGGTCTCGGTCTCCGCTATTTAGATCGCGGTCTCGGTCTCCGCTATTTAGATCGCGGTCTCGGTCTCCGCTATTTAGATCGCGGTCTCCGCTATTTAGATCGCGGTCTCCGCTATTTAGATCGCGGTCTCCGCTATTTAGATCGCGGTCTCGGTCTCCGCTATTTAGATCGCGGTCTCGGTCTCCGCTATTTAGATCGCGGTCTCGTCTCCGCTATTTAGATCGCGGTCTCGGTCTCCGCTATTTAGATCGCGGTCTCGGTCTCCGCTATTTAGATCGCGGTCTCGGTCTCCGCTATTTAGATCGCGGTCTCGGTCTCCGCTATTTAGATCGCGGTCTCGGTCTCCGCTATTTAGATCGCGGTCTCGAGAGACGCGGTCTCGGTTTTTCTCCTCGAGACCTTTCGAGACCGTAATAAAAAATACATGTTATTGGCATACTCATGATGGTGGCTTGGTTGAACAGACACAATTCAGAATATTTATGAAAGTTTGTAAAAGTAAGGGACTCTAGGTATTCGCTAATCAGTCACCCGTTTTTGAGTTGCCACGTTTGTCTTGCGGGGGGGTTTGGGTCTGGATTTTTTTAGGTTAGCGCTACAAAAAAATTTGCCACCTTCGCCCCCGTCAGTTTATTAATATACTTAACATAGTCTAATTTCCATAGTAGTGTAAAACAAATTGAAAGGGCATGAACTTGGTCTCGATCTCGGTCTCAAATTTTAAGGGTCTCGATCTCGGAAGGTAGATTTTGATCTCAGTCTCAGTCTCGGACTTGGTGGTCTCGACTACATCACTGCTCTCCACCTCACATAGCCAGGTACGCCCAGCTCATCAGGGATTGTTTCTGAGCCAGGCATCTAATCATCTTTTGAAAATGTCCACTGCAACACCACTCGTGTTCTTTAAGCTCTTTGGGCAGCCGATTAAACAGTTTTGCTCCTCTCAAAACAAAACTATTTTCTTTCAGGGTTAAGGATGTTCCCTGTCTCGCCTTCAATTTGGGAACATGACACAGTCTACCTTTTCTACTTTCCACTGTTGTTTGGGAAGTTACAGGGTTCAGAGTAAGATTAGGGGCGAGTTTCTCCATTATTTTCCAAGTGTAAATAATGGTCTCTCTCTCTCTTCTCCTTTCCAGTGAATATAGGTCTAGTTTGCGTAACCTTTCCCAATAATTTAGTTCTTTGCACCCCTTGAATCCCTTCCAGCTGTCTAATGTCCCCTATTTTATATGGGGATGTTAGGACCGAGCAGTATTCCAATTTGGGTATGGAACAGGGTTTTCAGTAGCGGAATCATTACATTCCTATCCCTTCATTTAAAGGTTCTTAATATCTGGCCAGTTATTCTCTTTGGCCTGTTTACTGCTATCTTATTTTGTGTTTCAAACTTCGCATCATCAGTCATTACAACCCCTAAATCTTTTGCTCTAGAATTTCTCTGAATTTCCTGTCCATTTTGGGTATAATATTCCATGGATTTTAGGTCTTCTCTTTTTCCATACCATAACAGCTGAAATTTCTCAGTGTTAAGCTTCATATTGTTGTCTTCCGTCCACTTGTAGATTCTGTTCATGTCAGTTTGTTGAGATCCTATATCTTCTGGGTTTCTTATTTTTCTACTGATCTGTCATCCGCAAAGAATGTTACTGTGCTGTCTCTGGTAATGTCTTCATCTCTGTCAGTTAGTATGATTATGAAGAGTAGTGGAGCTAATATTGTTCCTTGTGGCACTGAGCTAACTCAGCTAAGGACCTCTGATTCTGATGAAGACACTACTTGTACTGTAATGACTTGCCGCCGCTCACTAAGGGAATTATATAACCATTTCCCTACTTTTCCTGTTATTCCCATATATTTCAGTTTATGTATTACGATTCCATGGTCACACTTGTCGAGTGGTTTGGCAGTCTGTGTATAGTACATCAGTTTTCATTACTTTCAAGTGCATCAATAATGTTGTTGTAGTGTTCCATTAGTTGTGATAGGCATGATCTGCATGACTGAAACCCATGTTAGTTATCATTGAATTTTTTCTGAGTTTCCAGAAAGTCATAGATTTTCTGTCTGACTATTCTTTCAAATATTTCAGTGAGATGTACGCAACACTGGCCTATAGTTTTTGGACTCGGCTCATCTCCTCGTTTATATATTGGAACTATGTTCACGCTCTTCAGGATGCCCAGTATTTCTCCCGTGTCTACACCTTTTCACTCTCAAATTAAAACAACTGAATTTCAAATTAAAATAAATGAATTTCAAATTAAAATAAATGAATCTCAAATTAAAATAAATGAATCTCAAATTAAAATAAATGAATCTCAAATTAAAATAAATGAATCTCAAATTAAAATAAATGAATCTCAAATTAAAATAAATGAATCTCAAATTAAAATAAATGAATCTCAAATTAAAACAACTGAATCTCAAATTAAAATAAATGAATCTCAAATTAAAATAAATGAATCTCAAATTAAAACAACTGAATCTCAAATTAAAACAACTGAATTTCAAATTAAAACAACTGAATTTCAAATTAAAACAACTGAATTTCAAATTAAAACAACTGAATTTCAAATTAAAACAACTGAATTTCAAATTAAAACAACTGAATTTCAAATTAAAACAACTGAATTTCAAATTAAAACAACTGAATTTCAAATTAAAACAACTGAATTTCAAATTAAAACAACTGAATTTCAAATTAAAACAACTGAAGTTTAAATTAACAAGTGAAATACAATTTAAAATATATGAAGTCAATTTAAAACAGAGATTGTGTAAAATCTGAATGTGCATCGAAAGCTTTTATTTTATAGCTGGTGGGAGTACTTGGCATCTGAAACACGTTGGCAACATTCACAAGTCCCTAGCAACCATTGCTATCCATGACTCAACTCTCTCAGTTACCAAGGACGTCCTCTCTGACCCAGCCAGCTCTCACTTGCTCTCACAGCTGTGTATTTCAAGGTTATTAAAAGAACTGAGTTACGCTTTACTGCGATGATTTGGATTATTTTTACAATATAAATTTCTACAGGGTGATCCAAAAGTCTCTCCGCAGTAAGAAACAGCCTAATAGCCTATGCTTTGATAGATGTAGCCTAAACAAAAGGCCTAATAGCCTAGCTCCCATTATTCAATCATGGACGTGAAATAACTGTGGAGACTTTTGGATCACCCTGTAGAAATTTATATTGTAAAAATAATCCAAATCATCACAGTAAAGCGTAACTCAGTTCTTTTAATAACCTTGAAATACAGGGTGTCCGAGAATTATCTGTACAATTTTTGGCTGTTATTAAAAGTCAACCATGAAGTGTAGAAATTCCAGTGTTGTCCCATTTTACAGAGAATCTCATTAAGTTTTTCTGATACCAAGTTTTGACAAGTTTTTTAGAAATTCCAGTGTGTCCGAACATTATCTGTACAATTTCATCTTTTAATAAAATTCTTGATAACACACGTAAAATTCTTAAACAAGATTATTTAGAATCTGTATTTTCAAAAGTTTCTTTTATTAAAGTAACGTTGTTACAAACATTCGATATGTGCACCATTAGTGATTCGCAAAACATCCAATCGATACTCCAAATGTTGCCATGTACGCTGCAGCATATCCACATCAATTCGCTCAATAGCAGCTGTGATTCTTGCTTTAAAATCATCAATGTCTGTCACCCACGTACATTTCTAAAAAACTTGTCAAAACGTGGTATCAGAAAAAACTTAATGAGATTCTCTGTAAAATGGGACAACACTGGAATTTCTACACTTCATGGTTGACTTTTAATAACAGCCAAAAATTGTACAGATAATTCTCGGACACCCTGTACACAGCTGTGAGAGCGAGTGAGAGCTGGCCGGGTCAGAGAGGACGTCCTTGGTAACTGAGTGTGTCGAGTCATGGATAGCAACGGTTGCTAGGGACTTGTGAATGTTGCCAATGTGTTTCAGATGCCAAGTACTCCCACCAGCTATAAAATAAAAGCTTTCGATGCACATTCAGATTTTACACAATCTCTATTTTAAATTGACTTTCATATATTTTAATTTGAGATTCATTTCTTTTAATTTGAGATTCATTTCTTTTAATTTGAGATTCATTTCTTTTAATTTGAGATTCATTTCTTTTAATTTGAGATTCATTTCTTTTAATTTGAGATTCATTTCTTTTAATTTGAGATTCATTTCTTTTAATTTGAGATTCATTTCTTTTAATTTGAGATTCATTTCTTTTAATTTGAGATTCATTTCTTTTAATTTGAGATTCATTTCTTTTAATTTGAGATTCATTTCTTTTAATTTGAGATTCATTTCTTTTAATTTGAGAGTGAAAAGGTGTAGTGATCATCTCCATATCCAATATAGGGATTCAGCGATTGTATTCTTGCAGTTTTTGATCAGTGTGGCATTCCATTTATCCAGTCCTGCTGCTGTGTGTGTTTTTAGTTTCCCTATGGCTTGTGTAATATCATCCATTGTAAAGTCAAAGTCCATTATACTTTCCCCTTGTAGTTCTTCTTCAAAGACTGTGTTTTTATCGCATATCAATTTGTCAGTTTTTGGGATACTGAAAGATGATTCTTACTGAGCTCTTAATATTTCAGATACTTCTGTTAGATCATCAGATAAAGCACTGTTCTCATTTTTTAAAGGTCCAATAGTCACATGGTTTTTTGACTTTATTTTTGTGAAATTATAAAAGTACTTCGAGTTAGCCTTTATCGCTTCTATGGCATCATCATCTTTTTCTGTATGCTTCTCAATTAGTTGCTGTATGACATCATCGATACTTTGCAGTTTATCATTTAATATTTTTCTGATGTTATCATCTTTAGTTACTGAATTTTGCAGTCACTCTTTTTCTCATTTGGAACAATGCCCTCTTTTGTATCTCGAACCTGCTTCTCCTTCCTCTTTGTTGTATTTTTGGGACATGTTTTTCCACAATTTCTAACATCATCATCTCTGGTCATTAGCATCTCCTCTGTTGTCTTGGCCTCGAAAATGGTTTTCCAATCTATTACTTCCATGCTGGATGTAACATCTTCCCAGTTTATAGCTTTGGAGTTAAAATTAAAAATGTCAAATTTGCTTCTTTTTGTTGTGCGTGTTCTTTCCTTTCCTGCTGCCTTTATATTAGTTGTTATTTCAATGATGTTGTGGTCCAATATCATAGTTGGGATATTTTTACATCATCAATTAGGTTGCTGTTGTTTGTGAATACCAAATCTAGGCAGTTGTTTTTTCTGTTATTTCTTGCATTAACATAAATTCATCAGCTAGAGCTAGTAGCATTTTTACCTGCTCCTGGTCTTCCCATGTGCCCCCCCTTGTCCTGGTGTATACATATATTTTTTCCTATCCTTTTATATTTCATGAATGGGAAATTAACTCTTTCATACCTGATTTTCATTTCTTTTCATGCCACAAAAAACCACTTATGTTATATCTCCAGAATGACTAAAATCTCAAAATTTGATGGTCTCATTTGCACCCATACCGCATGAAAGTGTTAAAATCACCACAGAGAAAAATATTTGGGGTTGGAGAGTGTAGATCTTTTACCAAGTTTCTTACCTCTGTAATGGAATCTGAAAATTTTGAGGTTGGCATGTTTGGGGGTTTGTACATTACAATTAGTACCATATTTAATTTTTCAACTTTTGCTACTACACATTCTACGTAGCTGTTTGAGGTACTTATAGTCATTTCTGCCACATGCCTTTCGCGTGTGTAAATAGCACATCCTCCTTTACGTCTCACTGTTCTGTCGGCTCAGAGGATGCTATAGTTGTCAATTTGTATTTCTTTTTTGTCAATACAGGACTCACAATTTTCACAGTTTGCCTGGCAATCCTTTAGATGAGTTTCCTTGAGGCATACAAAGTCTGCTCCAGCTTCTTGCACGAGTCCTTTCAGGTATAAAACTTTGTCCGGGGAATGATTTGATTTAAGGCCCTGAATGTTGGCTAGGATTATTCGTATTTTTTCTCTATCATTTTCGCATACAGGTGGTTCAGATTCGTTTTCCAATGGGGGTGCCAGTTTCATTGCCTTGTGGCCCTCCAAGAATTTACCTCTTTTTATCTTTGTCGGTATCTGTTGTCCCGATAATGCATGAAGTGTCTTTGTGTGTGCCTTCTGTCCAGCTGTCAGATTCCTATATTTGTCAGATGATTTTGTAATTGTTGGATAGTATTTAGCAGCTGAATTGTGTTGGCTGTGTCTAAAAAATTGGCACTCTTTGATGTTCGTTTTTCTTGATCACCCATTGCATTCCTTTGAGGGTAGTGGTAACAGCATTTTCTCCGTGTGTGTATATATATAAGTCATTACAACCTCTAAATTCATATATATATATATATAATAATATATATATATATTATATATATATATATATATATATATATATATATATATTAGGGTGGTCCAAATCCATAGGGGGAAATTTCAAAATTGTCTTAGATAGTCTCCACAAGTGTGGTTGTTGTCCATTTAGTGTCCACATGGTCTGTGCAAAATTGCAGCGTGATTGGTGAATATTTAGAGGTCGCCCCACTCTGAATATATATATTATATAATGTACTTTTTCTTCCGTAGGTCCGATGGCTCAAACTCGATCAATTCCAAAAGTTTGGCTTCTAGGGATGGCAACTGGAATTTTATCCATGTCAAGGCTCCCTACATGCCTTGACGCCCTCCTCTTGGGGCAATACCACCACATCAATCAAAAGCAAACCACCTCCGACAGTCTGAACCAGGCATGCCAGAGGGTGATTGAAGTCTGGACCCGAGCGCGGATCCCAACTCAACGGATCGACTCCTGTGTCCGTAAGCTTTCAAAGCTTTTAGACCGCTACAAAACACTCAAGAAGCACAGGACCAGGCAACGTGCCAGCGATAGAATGAATGAAGACATCTTCAAAGCGGACATCCAGGAACTGTTTGACATCGCAACCAGTTATGCCATGAGCACAATCGTCAACGTTGAGGACCGAAATTTCCTCTCCATGCAGCGCAAGGACGTCAATTCTTGCAGCATGGCTGGCATTGATAAGGAAACGACTACACAAGAGGACAGAAAGCGATCCAGAATGGAGAAAGAAGCCAAGAGGAAGGCAAGGCATGAAGCAACACAGAAAGATTTGGAAGAAGCAGGAGTGTCATCAATTGATCTTTCCTCTTCTTCTTCTTCCCTTTTTTCGCAAGACGACGACGACGACTATAGACCATCGGTTCCGATTCCTTCTTCGTCTGAAGCTCCGGCACCAAAGCGTCCCAAGAACAAGGTTACGAACATTTTCCAATCTCCAGAAGTCATTGGAGCAATGGATCGCACCAATCTTTCTGACCGGAATGCTGTTTTCGTAACTGGAGCTGTATTACAGGCCGCGGGGCATGATCTGTCTGGGATGACGTGCTCTCGGACTCTATTCATCGCTACAGAGAAAGTGGGCGAGAACAGGCAGCTCGAGAAGACCTAGAATCATTCTCTCTAGAAGACCCTGTCCTTCTCCATTGGGACGGAAAGCTTCTCCCCGGCATTGAAGGGAAGAAGACGAATGTGCATCGGATAGCAATCCTTATAACATTCAATGGACAGGAGAAGCTGCTTGGTGTCCCAAAGATGAAACAAGGAACTGGAGAAGCACAGGCCCAGGCATGCCTTCAAACTATGAAATTATGGAACGTGGAACAGCATGTGAGAGGTCTCGTCTTCGATACCACTGCGTCAAACACGGGTTTACATCGCGGAGCCTGTGTCAGGATTGAAGAAGCATTGGGTCACGAGCTAGTTTGGATCGGTTGTCGACATCATATACTTGAAGTCGTACTTGCTGATGTCTTTGCCTCAATATTTGGCTCAACAGGAAGTCCTGAAACAGGCCTTTTTAAGCGATTTCAAAGGAATGGCCATCTCTCTCCCACGAAGCATTTGTCTCAGCATCGGACAGCTTGTTCGAGAACCCTCAACTCCAAGAGATGAGAAAAGAGATGCTCACTTACTTACCTAACGCTCTTCAGGCAAGCCAACCTCGTGACGACTACAAGGAGTTCCTTGAACTATCTTTGCTCTTCCTGGGGGGAAAGACTGGTGGTCAACTCTTTATCCGAGCTCCGGGTCCCATGCACCACGCGAGATGGATGGCGAAGGCGATTTATGCGCTCAAAATCTACCTCTTTCACTATCAATTCAAGCTCACAGCACGCGAAGAACGAAGCGTGACTCAGCTGGCTTTATTTGTCAGTCTGATTTACGTCAAGTACTGGCATGAAGCGCCAATGGGGACACAAGCTCCTCTCAATGATCTCAAAATGCTGCATCTTCTAGAAAAATATCCACACGGAGGAGCTGCACAAGCGGCGAAGACAGCTCTAAGACGCCACCTGTGGTACTTGTCGGAGCATCTGATTGGACTGGCCTTCTTCGATAATAGGATCGATCCTGATACCAAAAGGAGAATGGTTCAACACCTCCAACATCCCCAAAAGAATGGCTGCCCCCGACGAATCGACATGGCGGAAGCTGGTGTTGAAAATGATGTGGCATCCTTCGTCACGAAAAGGACATTGACCCTCTTTGATGCCTTGAAAGTTGGAGGTAAGGAGGAAGCGCGCCAGTTACTTCAAAAAGATCCACGGGAATGGCCAAATGACAAGAACTATAGGGAACTTAGAGATCGCGCCTTAAAGATGAAAGTCGTCAATGATGCTGCCGAGCGAGGTATTGCTCTCGCACAATGCTACAATGACACTTTGACACGAAACGAGGACCAGAAGCAGTACCTCCTACAACTCGTAGCCGCCCACCGAAAACAGATACCAATACCATCCAAGGCGACTCTGATGCAGAAGAAATAATGAAGATACACCCATTATCATGTCCTATTGTCTTACTGTTTTCTTTCATATTCTTTGAGAACCAAAAAAAAATTTAGTTATTCAGTTGTCTATATATTTTCCCAAATTTTCAAAAAGGGGGCAAGTGGGGCGACCCCTAAATATTAACCGAATAACGTGAAACTTTGCACAAATACTGTCCACACCAAGAGGCATAAAACCAACCTTGTGGAGAGAACTTAGTCGATGCTTTAACTTTTTGGACCACCCTAATATATATATATATATATATACACTAGGTGAGGTACCCGGCATTGCCCGGGTTAATTGAATGCCCAGTTAGGTCAACCAAATACTCCCCAAAAAACCCTCACCCCCCTTTATGCAACTTGGGGGCTAACCCCCTCCCCCACTACCCCATTACTGGCCGGGATAAATTTCACAAACAGACAAGCTAAACTACAGAAAAGAACGCAGCTGTGAAAATTTTGAGCTTCACATTGCCGCCCGTAATACAAACAGACAGACAGGCAGGCTGACCAACTCTGTGTTGACATTCTTCATCCCATAAGAAGTTCCCGTGCCAAATTTGGCAGCTCTAGGTCAAACGGTTTGCACTTGCACAAAGGACAGACAGACATTTTATAAGAAGGAAAAGGACAACGTAAAATGAAACATTGTTCGCCTCAAACTTCGATCGGGTCACCAAAGCAACTATAAAAGCAGCGAGAAAAAAAATTCCTAAAACGTTTTATCAGTTTGGGTTTTTCTGATTGTATCTATTGAAAAGGAACATAAGCGCAATTTTTCTTTAACCATTCAACAATATAATCACGTATGGCATGTACATCATATTTCGGACAGAATATATTTAGTTACATCACTGCCAAAGGGTTAAATGTACCATATGCGACATTTCTACCTTTATAAAACATTCATTCTGTATCTTCACTCTAAACGCAGTTTAGTCTTTCCAAGTTACATCCTGAGCTCCTACTTTCCCACATGGACGGGGATGGGGATTGCGAATTCCGAGGATGAGCAAACAAAGAAGTTACTAACCTATATCCTTCCATGACTAGCAATTTCTGAAACTCAGCTGACATGTTAACAAAATAAAAGTCACTTAAAATTAAAGTAGAGTATTTTGGTTTTATCAATTTACTTTCTGTGAGCAATGAAAATATTTGGCCTCTATTTTACAACAAACATCTATATTATGATGATGTTACCATTTGTATTTTAGTATTTTTTTTAACATTTACACATTATGGTTAGGCAGTCATTAAAAAATAACTTAATGAACTTCAAATTTTCAAACATTTACCCCTCATTTTAGTTTTTCTGCAGAATGATGACACCTCAAAGAGGAGGTTTAAATGTGCCTCTCAAAATAAAGAAACTCTTTACAAACTACTATACAGCAAGTCCTACAAATAACTTTACTTTAAGTTACTTCTAATTACCTCAAATCTTGGTGTATACCATTTTTCAACTTTAAACTTCTTCTCTTCAACCTGTCCACTGACAATGGCTCGCAATTTCCACCAACCAGTTTTTGGGAGGAAAGGCAATTTGAAGGACATGGAAATGATGCCCACATTGGTGGGTCTGGAAGGCCAACGACGCATCACATAATCATCCGAGTCCTTTTAGAAATTAAAGCCAATTTAAATACTTATGCTAATGTAATTATTATAAAGAATTTATTAAGTGGTGTAGGATTAAAAATGAAATGTTGTAATGTAAATTTTCTTTTCAACATACATAATGTAACTAACTTTAGGGTAAGCTTACTCTATATTATAATTAATATGGGCTTACAATTTCAATTTTTTTTTACTTAACTTTTTACAAGGGAAGGAAAAAAATCATTATCTCCAAAATACTGAAAAATTTTTTTTTGAAAATTATTAACTGACCAAAATATAAACGTCAACAGGGTCGTCGTAAGGCTTCAACTCCGTCGTTAATAAGATGATTCTGAACCTTACTGCAATGAAGATACAGAACCAGATCTTAAAATGCTAACTAGAAAACCATCACATCAGATTTACTAAATCAGTACAGGTAAAGCTAAAAATATTATATTGTATCCTTTGATTTAAAAATTATATATATATATATATATATATATATATATATATATATATATATATATATATATATATATATATATAATATATATATATATCTATATATATATATATATCTATATATATATATATATTAGTGATGGGACGATTAATCGGAATCGAGAATCGGAAGAATCGAGCATTTTTCAGGAATCGGAATCGGAATCGAGAGAATTGTACCATGATTTCTGATTCTTAAAACGATTCTTTAACTTGCTTTTGATTGCTTTTTGAGTAAAAGGATTTTTTTTAACTTTTAATTGAACCAGTTTTGCAATGTAAACTTTAAAATTTAAATGAAAGAGGATAACAAATTTTATTTTTATTGTATTGTAGCTATACATTAAAACATGTATATCCATGATGTGTAATCAAGAAGATTAAAATGAATTGTTACAACTTAGTTGATTTTTATTTTTAAACCAATCTATTATAATTTATAATTTATATTACCATACTCATAATGTAAATAGTTAATCTTACCAGAGTAAAATATGACAATTTCCAGAAAAACAAGTATAGAATTATATTTAAAAATATTGAGAATCGGAATCGAGAATCGTATTGGAATCGAGACTTTTTAGTGGTATCGGAATCGAGACTTTTTAGTGGTATCGGAATCGGAATCGTTAAAAATTTTGGTATCATCCCATCACTAATATATATATATATATATATATATATATATATATCACACACACACACACACACACTACCAGTCGAAAGTTTAAGTACACCCTGAAATATTCATAAATTTCAAATTTTGTTTAAAGTTTTTATTTATTAACTAAGTTATCATGACAAATTCACAAGCACAAACATGGGAATTTAAACCAGAAAGCTGCTGCCAGCACTATTGTAAGAGTTCCCAGAGCTTCTGAGCACTGGATGGCTGCTTGGCTTTCACTCATCGATCCAGTTCATCCCACACTAGCTCGATGTGGTTCAGATCCAGGGACTGTGCTGGCCATTCCATAACTGAGCTAACATTGCCATTCTTTCTGCTTCAGGTAATTTTGACACAGCTTGGAAGTGTGTTTAGGATCATTGTCTTGTGCATTAATGAACTGTTGGCCAACTAGTCACAGTCCAGATGGGATGGCATGGCACTGTAGAATGCTGTGATAGCCACATTGGTTCAGTATTCCAGTGACTTTGTGGAGATGTCCAACTTGCTCCCCTGCAAAACATCCCCAGACCATCACACTTTCTCCACTGTGCTTCACTGTTGGCACAACACATTGCTGTGTCATTCTTTCACCTGCTCTGTGCCACACAAATACTCTACATTTGGATCCAAAAACTTCAAACTTTGATTCGTCAGTCCAAAGGACAAATTTCCACTGCTCAACAGTCCATTTTTGGTGTTTTTAACGCAGGCTAGCCTTTTCTTTTTGTTCTGCAGTCTCAGCATTGGTTTCTTTGCTGCAGTTCGTCCTTTTAATCCTGCCTCTCTTAGTCTTCTCTGAACAGTTGATGTTGAAACTGTTGTACTTCTGGAGTTATTCAGCTGGGCTTTGATTTCAGGTGCTGTGAGGCATCTGTTGCGCAGACTGGTGACTCGGATATACTTGTCCTCTGAGTCTGTTGTGGTTCTTGGTCACCCTGACCTTTTTCTGTCCTTATTTTGACCAGTTTCTTCATACCATTTAATGGCACAAGCAACCACATTCACAGAAACTTAATTTTTTTGCAATTTGCCTCAGTGATTGGCTCTCATTTCTCAAAGTTACAATCAACTATCTTTTTTCTGTTGTTAACTGAGCTTTGGCACCCATTTTTGCTTTTTGAAACACACAAATATACCTTAAACTACACACTCAGCTCCTCTGCAAGGATTTTATATGTAAAGACCTGCAGCGCATGTTAATAACTGAACACATGTATTAACATACTCCTGAAGAAACATACTACCCAAGTAAAGACTTTTAAACTGTTTTTGGACCTTTGTGCAGAGCTAATGGCATTAATTTTAGGTTGCATGCTAGATGTACATTAACACATTTTGAAGGCTATTTTGAAGAAGCTTCTGTGTTACAACACACTGCATAGGGCAGATGCACTAAAGCCTACAATATGAAAGCCAGGTAAGCAAATTCATCTCTAGTACCTGTTAAGTTTACATTTGAAGTTTATGTTATGAGCTAAGCAGCAAAACATTGGAAATTAGTAAGTGTACTTAAACTTTTGACTGGTAGTGTGTATATATATTCTTAATGAAAATGGGAACAATGAGAAACTGAATCAGTGGGGGCTTAAACCCATACTGCACTCTCAGGAGCCACTACCTTAACCAACTGACCACCAAACTCTAAAATGTGACTTAAAATGCTGCAAATTCTTAGCACGTTTGACCATGTCTCACTATATTCACTAGACTTCTTTATAAAGCTTATAAATTTTTTTGGCACAAAAACAATTAAAAATAAAGGCATTTCCAAAGTAGAACTGCCATCTATGAAGTCATTTAACCAATTAGAAGTAACTGAAAGTGGACAGAATGGTTTAAAAATTCATTAAATTTTTAAAAATGGCGAAGAAAATTACTGATTTTGCTAACACCTGACCCATATGCATAATATAAAATAGCATTAATATATGGATAAAATGTTAAATGATTGTATTTGTTAAGTTTAGGAACAAGAACATGATGGAAAGGCTGAATTGAATCATGGTTCCCATAACCTTTGGTCAGTGTACAAAAAATAAAAAAAATAAAAAGCATACACTGAATGTACTGCAAATTAAGTGACATTACAAACGAAGGATTACTTCAATCTAGCATCTAACAAGTTTTAATTCTTTCTTTTCAAGAGCTTTCAGTAGCTATTAATGATGCTGAAACTAATATTACAGTTCTGTAAATTAGTAAATAAAAATGCTGATAAAAGTTCAGCTTAAATTACAGAATGCTCGCTAACCAATTTGTTCCCCCGTGTAAATGGGTCTGTTGGTCTGCATGAGGACAGTGAGAAAGCGAGTTGAAAAGTGAAGCTGCGTTTCATTCAAAAAAATTGTTCCTCCAGTCGTCCCTGGAACATTTCCTTCAACTCTTAACACATATTCTCCACTTGCAACTGTCTTTGGAATCTAAAAATAACAAATGCAAAGCGTAAATATGAAATTAATTTTATTTTTAAAATTAAATTTTGGGTATTACTACTACTACTACTACTGCTGCTACTAAAGGGTGTGTATAAAGTAATGCAAGTGAAGAGACAAATCTAATTTGAACTGGTTTAAACTAGTTTCAACTTTTTTAACTCTTAAAAACATTTTCAACACCTCTTATAAACCTTCCTATCAAATATACAATTGTTACAAAGTACATGTAATAAATATTAATTGTCCATGTTCACTCACGTTAATATAATTCAAATTGGATTTGTCTCTTCACTCGCTTTACTTTATACACACCCAGTACTACTGTTAGTGATCTATTGCTAATGAGTAACCATGCAAGAGTACCGTACCTCGGTCTATTAGTGGAGGTAAAAGGAAAAACTTACATTAAGAAGTAAAATTTCTGGAGAGCCTTTGACAACATCTGCTGAGCTGTGAACAATTTCCACTCCATCTCTCTGCATAGATGCTCTAACATTAACTTGATTAAGGAACAGAATGCTCACCACACAACGATAGATAGTGCTTGGTCTCACAATCTTTGAAGCCAAAATTATATGAGTTCTGAAACAGGTTTTCAACATGTAATTTATAATATAAAGTACTGTATAACATCATATTAGCAAGGGCACCTAGAGCCTATATTTACTAGGATTTACAGTACTATATAAAAATATGATCACATGTTACTTAGTCAGGGTCTACCAACCTTTTAAATCAGTAAACTTTAATTAAAGCTAGCCTATACTTATTACCTTCGTAGATTATCTACTATTTGAAAAATCAGGAAAGCTGTAGCAAATAACTTTTGCCATTAGCCTACTTCTATCTATCAATTTTTAATGAAGTATCAGTTTGCTTTAGTCACAAACTGCATTTTATATTAACTTTCTGATCCAGCAGAAAATTTTAACACTCGAGTACCCACTAAAAATATGAGAAAAAAATTCAACTTGTGTCTATAACATGAGTTAACATACTGTACATGAGAACTTAAAGCTATTGAAACAAGTTCACTAACATAGATCTTCTAATGTTTATGTACAAAATTAAAATAAAATTAACCAACTTAAAATCTGAAATACAGTTTATGTCATGCTGTATTGATTTAAAACTTTTGCTAATCTTCTAAAAAGATCTTGACATACCATAACATCCATTCCTTTATAAAGTTTACATAGCCTTCCCAAATCAAATATGCAGATGAAAACAGAAAACTGAAATAAGCCTAACATATTATGCTACAGATAATCATCTGATTTTTTAATTCTTGATAAAAGTAACCTATGCTTTTAAAAAGAGGCTATCTTCATATTTAAATTTTATCATTTTACAACTGTTAGAGCATGCAAAAAATATTATTCTAAAAGCAATACTGGGGTATTAGGGATGAATAATTTATTCATCTCTTCCATATCTGTTTAGTAAAATCTCTAGATGGACTTATCATCCTTAATACTAATTAAATACTGACATCCAAAGAAAAAAGATCAAAATTAAACAAAGAGAAACTAGCTATTTACTTACGGATGATTGTAGCGATTTTGAAATCTGAACTTTTGTTTTTGCCATAGTCTATCTTCTCCAAAGGTATACCCTAAACTATTAAAGTTGACATTACTACTAGTTCTAGAACTAGTCCTAGTCTCAGTCCTAGTATGTCCTCTAGACTGAGTCTGTACTAGACTAGAAGTACAAATTAAAATAATAAATATATAGAACAGATATTTCATTCTAACAAGTCATCAGCAGAGTAAGACCAACTAATCAGACCTATCAAGGAAAACCTGAAAAACTGAAGAGAAATATAGAATTAGAACCTAATGTTAAATATCAGCTACAAACTAAGTGATACCTACTGTTAAGGAAAAACTGAACTGTAACCTACTCTTTACAGCATCATAAATGTGCTAACAATTAGATGGTCAGCTTGAGTCCAGTTTTGCCAGACACCCAGCATTTAAAGGAGTGGTCTAGCTTTTCAGCCAAAATTTCAGTATTTATAAGTTTGTATGACCAAAACCTTACATTTAATGTTTATGGCATTCTTGTTTTAACAAATTTAATGTACGTATAAACTTCAGAAAAGTTATTTTAAAAATAAAATTTAACCAATTTATTTTTAAAATTTTGCACAAAAGCCAAACATAATAAGTCAAGACATTTTGTGTCATTATAATCATCACCCCATAGACTAGTCTCCCTATATTCAATAATAAAATAAAATTAAAAACCTTTTCCTATATTTATTGTAACAATATATGGAAATACAACCAGGGTTTTAAATTGAGGGAGGAACCTCATCTGTATCTAAATCTTCCCAAAGCAAGGGCAAAATAGCACTTTGTCCCCAATTCAACTAAATAAAATTTTGATGAAAGGGGTACAGAAGGGAAATTTGTTTCCCCATTACAATATTTGGAGTAGCTGTACATAAAATGTTAACATTAAGTTTGAATTATATAATGCTTTAGGTCCTATCAAATTACATATTTTGAATATAAAACATTCTCATTTAAACTTCACAACAACTCAGAAGATAGTATGGCATTTTAATAATTCTAAACATACAATGCTGAGAATAATTAAAACATTTACAAGTTATCATATAGTTTCAGACAATAAGTTTTCCTTGAAGGCACTGCAGTTATATACATTATTGTTTTTCATCAACTTTCAAACCTTGCCTTCATTATTCAGTTTTGGGACTGCACTGAATTCCTTTCAGTCAAGCATGCTGATGGGATTCAATGGAAGGAAAACACTTGTCCCTGTAGATGAGAAATGTTTTCACATTTCTACTGTCAGTAGCTAGCTCAGTTAATAGTAGTGTAATGGTTGTAAAGATTGATCACTATTTAAGGTAGGCCTATTGCCAGAAAATCTTCCCTAATTCAAGTAGCTTACTTAAAAGTTGAAAGTATGAGTGGATTTAGAAGCAATTTGTTGTTTACAAATAAAGTAACTTTAGCCAAAAAATAATTAACTCAGAGAAAGTAATTGGGTTAGAAGCAACTAACATCCAAACTAAAAGGTCAACCAGTAAGGAGTTTATTTTCAGCCCTAGGTTTTCCTTTGGTTTTTAAACTGGAATAATGTCTGTGCTAAGATACTGAAGCAGGAAGTGATAAACAATGTATCAGGTCATCCCATAAGTAATGTCGTTTTTTAGATCGGAATTTGAAGGAAAAAAAACTCAACTGAAACTTTTTAATCTAGTATATATTTTCCAGTGGAATCAATGACACTCTGCCAACGTCCTACAAGCTTTTCAATGCCATGTTTATAAAATTCAGGTGGTTTTGAGGCAAAAAACGTACAAAGACTGGTGTGCAGGTCATCTAAAGAAGTATACTGTTTCTCATCAAGATAGTTTTGCAGACTCCTGAAGAGATGATAATCTGAAGGCACAAGGTCTGGAGAATATGGAGGATGTGGAAGTTTTTCCCACCGAAGCTCCACAATTTTTGCAGAAGTGATCCGAGTGGTATGAGGACGTGCATTGTCATGGTGGAACACGATTCCTTTCCGATTAACCAAAGAAGGTCTCTTTTCTTTTAATGTAGTGTTCAATCGATCCAGTTGTTGACAGTAGACTTGAGCGGTGATTGTTTGGTTGTGTGGTAAGGTTTCAAAGTGTATTACACCATCTTTATCCCACCAAACACTAAGCAACACCTTCCGAGGGTGAAGATTTGATTTTGGCTGTGGTGTCGCTGGTTCTCCAGCACAAACCCACTGTCGACGACGCTTAACATTCTGGTACAGTATCCACTTCTCATCACCAGTCACTAAATGGTGCAAAAACGGATCTTGGAGTTCATGGGAATGAAGAGCTGTGCTAATGTTTACCCGCACCCTCAGATTGTCGACTGACAATTCATATGGCACCCATTTTCCTAACTTAGGCACTTTCCCGAGTTGTTGCAAATGTGGATGGATGGTGGACGGGGATGAATTGAGTTTCTGGGCCAATTCTTCGACAGTTGTTGAACAGTCTTCTTCAAGTGCGGCTAAGAGCAGGTCATCATCAAACTCAGCAGGGCATCCAGAGTGTGCTACATCTGTCAAACAGCAGTCACCATTCCTAAACTTTTGAAACCATCTCTGACATTTCCTCACATGCAGAATATCGTTGCCATAAATGTCCTGAATGTTTCGCATTGCTTCAGTAGCACTATTCCCTTTTTTGAACTTGTAAAGCATTATATGCCTGATATGCTCTTCTGATACCACCATGTTTATGAGGGGTTCACATAAAGCAAAACAAGTCTTCACTGGTCAAGGTCTGTAAAGTATGTAGCAAAACACAATAGATCTCCTCTTAGATATAACCTTCAGAAAATTTAAGCTTAAACCAAGTAGGACTAGTTTAAACTTAATCTATCGTAAAAAACAACATTACTTATGGGATGACCTGATAAATAATAAAATGTAATCAAGATATAACAATCCTCAGATAAGCTATCCTGTAAGATTATTAAAATAAAGTACTGTACTTTAATTTTAATAAGAATTATATCAAGCAATTTAAGAACTTAAGTATATATGAATATGAAACTGGTAACCAAATAAGAGAATTGTAAAAGAAATTAGAAACCAGCAACTCTATAGAAAAAGCAGAGTTAATGAAAAAATTATTTGTAAATATAGAGAGACAAAGATTATAGTGCGTAAATAGAAAGCTTATATAAGAGTCATTCCAGCTCAACTGGTACAGATTTCAGAAAATTGGTCGGGTGACCATCTCCAATTTTCTTCAAATTTTCAGGGTTGATTCATACACCATTCAATAGTTTAAATCTAAAATTTTAGCTTCCTCAGTTAAAAACGTTTAATTTTATGGTCACTTAAATGGCCCCCACCTTCGACAAAAAATGCCCATGTTGGGCTTGATCAGCCAACGCCTTCATTTTGAGAGGCCTTGAAAAGTGTCTTCTAATAGGAGTAGAAGCTTCAAATTTGTCATGCCAATACAACTTCTGGTGGGCCTTTCAATTTTGCAAGCTAAAAGGCTGTGAAACAAATAGTTTCCGAGTTACAAGGGCTTAAACATGGCTCCATTTTGAAGCTTGCATCAATTCCTCCCACTTTTACGACTCTACCATTTTCAAAAGTTTTAGTTCTACATCAATCACAGCTGTTTTAATACTCATAATAGTCTCTATGGGTTGTAAATTTATGAGTGAAATAAAAAAATAACCAAAAAAGGATTTATTTTTATTTTTAAAATTTCCAAAAGTTGATATTTTCACAAAATTTGCAAAATTAACATCAACTTTGGGGCTTAATATAAAGGTGTCCAAAATTAGTCAAGGAGTTGATACTTCTAGTAAAGAAAGATACATATGTGTACAAAAACATATATTAAGGAATAGATCTCAACTCAACTCCTTCATATAGTTTTGGCTCTTCAAAGAAAAGTACTTTTTGTGAAAAATTCTGAATTTTTTCAAAATTTTGAAATGTTTAAATTTCTTTTTACAATATTGAATTGTAATTTTACTTCCATTTTATTACTTGGTAAGTTAATTCACAAATGTTAAATTATCTAAATAAGTTTTACTCATAAAAAAGACATAATATATACCTAGATTATTACTACATTTGCAGTTAGCACAACAGATGGACCAGCTTGTAGGCTCAATACTTGGATCTACCTAAGTAAATCATGTAGAACTGTGTTCTACTGCTCTTTAAGCACTTCCTAGTAATTTAAATTATGCAGTTAGTACAGATAAACTAGCAGTAACCACCATTTTCAGTACAAAACCTTAAATTTAAGTAGCTTTGTTGTATTACTTCCCTTAATACAAGTGTACAGTACTTAGCTATATACAATAATGAATTCCTGAGTTTTTAAGCATGTGAATTATTGGCTATAAGTTCATATTCTTTTTTTAATATGTGTTGTTTTATGTAAATTTGTATGTAAACTTATATATAGCTAATAACTCTTATGTTTAGACACTGACTCAGGAATTTATTATTGTACTCAGGCTTTAAGTCTGATTGTCTTCAACACTCCATGGCCTCACAGCCATAAATTGGCAATTTATTATTCAGCTTGATACAGGTCTGTAGTTACTTAGGCTTTTTTTAAAATACTCCTCAATTTTAGATAAACAATCATTTGATAACTTGTACTGTCTCTCCATTTTCCCAGCAACTGTAGGTGGTTCAATGGAACACAAAACATGTTGGAATGGAATCCAGCAAACGTCCTCTTGTTCAGGCCATTTAAAAGGATTCTTTTTCATGAAATTTACTAATAGATCCTTCTCAGTATCACACACTTCAACTATGTTTCCAACAAACCAGTCACCTTCATAGAAACAGGCCACATATGTACCAGGTTTATATTGGTAAGCCACATTTTCTTGTGTAGCATTGAGGAAGGAAAGTTGTATGTTAAAGAAATTTTCATCACTAGAAATTTTGTACAGTTTAATGCCTGTTGATGAAGGTCTAAAGCAGTGATATGAACGGGTTCCTGGGATTGTCTTAATTAAGGAATACCTTTTTTCTAACTCAAATAAATTAGCATTTTCCTCAATTTTAGCTGAATCAATGTACAGAAATTGTATACCATTAATATTAGATTTGCACCAATCGAACATCTCTTTTGGATTGGTGATGTGACCTTTACTTGTTGCTTGTAGACTTGCCCGGGCAACTAACCTTTTGACGGTGCCACCAACACCATCACAGGGGCTCTTTCCGTGAGAGGTGGCAAAAAGTTCCATTCACATGTTAGTTGGAAATCTTTTTCATGTAACACTGAATTAATGATGTTTTTATAGTTTTTATATTGACTTGCTGCGCCATCGCTAAAGTAACAAACATGTTTTAGTTTAGGATTCTGACTTTTAAGTAATTTCAAGGCTTCACATAAAAAAGAATGAACTGCAGTTGTGTTGTGTGTAAGTGAATCTGATATTACACAAAAATTTATAACTTTTAGTTCACTATCAACTTTTTGATAGCAGACTACCGGATGCAAGGTAGCCTGGGTATTGTCCCAGTGATGCCCTTGTACGGCATCCTGAATTATAAAACTATAGTTTTCAGAGAAGTCAACAAGCACTAATGCTGTAGAATCATTGAGGTTTTCTTTACAGTCAGACAAATATTTTGATTGGGCTTTTGCTATGAAATGGTGTACTTTCAACTTTTTTGCACTTTCACATATGTCTTCTACTACATTCAAAACACTTTTTGTCATTGTGACCAGTTGGGTATGGTCTGTATGAAGCCACTGCTTAAAGGAAACCTCATCATCCATGTCATAATCATTGTTTTCAAAAATGGTAAGAAGCCAATCCCGTAATTCATTTAAACCAGGACATGTTTTGCAGTTATTAATCATGCAGTTTCTGGCTTCAGTGTCGCAGACTATTTTCCCTAGTAACTCTCTTAATTCTACTTTGACGGGGAGTGATTCACGTAAAAGTTTAAAGTTCTGGTGTATTTCACAAATGCATACATTGTGTGATCCTTTACTCCCCACACCCATACACCATTTTGGTCTCAGTTCAAAAAACTTTGATTTGGAGATTTTGTCATTTGGATATTTATTTTTGTAAAGTGTATATAATTCTCTGATATTTGTCAACAACAGTATTTTCTGCTTGTGAACCTTCCCTTGTGGTGTTTTTATTGATTTGTAGTCTTTTTTACCAGGGCATTCTCTAGTATATTCATTGTTTTGGAAAAATTCTATCACTCTTTCCTTTATTTCATCGCTTATACCCTTGCTACTCTTTTTATTTCTCATTATAGGAAGGATACCTTCTTCTCTCTTTAAGGCCCTCACAGCATTAACCATTCTGGCTGACACTTCAAATTCTTTCATAATTCTTTCTCTGGACCAGGTTTTACCAATTGGAAGGAGTGTTAGAATTTGTATCTTTTCTTGTCTGGTACTAGTTTTACACTTTTCTTTCAGTTCCTCTATCATATGCTGATAACACTTTTCTTCCTCACTCTATATAGGTTTCTCGGCTTCCTCATCCAAAATGCTAGGCTTCATATGAAGTACTTTTGACAGCTTTGATTTTGTTGGTTTCAATTTGCTTTAGTTTCCTTTTCGCGTAAAACTTTCGATCTCTTGCTCTTACATACTTAATGGGTGAGCATTCTAGTGAACCTAACGTTTCGTCAAATGTCTCCTTAACTATTTCTTCTGGAACATATTCATCACTACCTGAGTCTTTTTCATCTTCAATCATCTTGGCTCTAGAGAAGCATGTTGAGCAAAGTTTCTGTCCTGGTATCAGATTCAGTCTAGTTGCTATGTCTTTGTCAATAATTTGTAGTGATTCTGCAAATAAAGTAGGGTAATGTAAATTCTAAACACATTGGAAAATAATTTTAAAACCTCAACATTTGGTTATAGGCTATTCATATAAAATATTCAAAACATATGCATTCAGTAGCACAGTATATGGCCTACCCTATTAAAATTAAATAGCTAATTTAGGTTACAATTTACAATATAAACTTCTTTATGAAATATAAATATATTAGTACCTATATTTACTTACTTGTTATCTTCTTTTGATGATTTCTCCATGGATCTTGGCAGCTACGTTGCATTTGTTGGTAATGCATTCCAAACATTTTTTCATGGTGGTAGCATACAGTAGCACTATTTGGGTTGATTACAGTTGCTTTTGTTCTCCACAATAGCAGTTTCCTTGTTTCATCTGTCAGCTCATGTAAGGTATACATACCCACCTTCCTGGTGAGTCTGTGTTCATGATATGGATCATCCAAGTACATACCAAAGCTGCACTTTGATTCTTGATTAGAATAAGCCATTATTACAGGCAGTAAAATTAAGTTAATTGCTCTAGTTAAATTTTCTGAAAATAAAAGATCATGATCTATAAAATAGGCCTGGACATTAATGATTAACCATCATGTTTTACATTTATAAGAATATACAAAGCGAAATGAGCTACCCAGAGCCCTTCGAGTCGCTGGTTGTTTTGACAGACATTAAATTTCTTGCATGTTTTAGACTTATTTACATATTATTACAATTGTAAATCAACTTAATAAGTAATAAAATGGAAGTAAATTTACAATTCAATGTCATAAATAGAAATTTACAAATTTACAAATTTTGCAAAAATTTGGGATTTTTCACAAAAAGCACTTTTCTTTGAATCACCAAAACTATATGAAGGAGTTGAGTTGAGATCTATTCCTTAATATATGTTTTTTTACACATATGTATCTTTCTTTACTAGAAGTATCAACTCCCTGACTAATTTCGGACACCTTTATATTAAGCCCCAAAGTTGATGTTAATTTTGCAAATTTTATGAAAATATCAACTTTTAGAAATTTTTAAAAATAGAAATAAATCCTTTTTTGGTTATTTTTTTATTTCACTCAGAAATTTACAACCCATAGAGACTATTTAGGAGTATTAAAACAGCTGTGATTGATGTAGAACTAAAACTTTTGAAAATGGTAAAGTCATAAAAGTGGGAGGAATTGATGCAAGCTTCAAAATGGAGCCATATTTAAGCCCTTGTAACTTAGAAACTATTTGTTCCACAGCCTTTTTGCTTGCAAAATTGAAAAGCCTACCAGAAGTTATATTGGCATGACAAATTTGAAGCTTCTACTCCCATTAGAAGACACTTTTCAAGGCCTCTCAAAATGAAGGCGTTAGCCGATCAAGCCCAACATGGGCATTTTTTGTCAAAGGTGGGTGGGGGCCATTTAAGCGACCATAAAATTAAAAGTTTTTGACTGAGGAAGCTAAAATTTTAGATTTAAGCTATTGAATGGTGTATGAATCAACCCTGAAAATTTGAAGAAAATCGGAGATGGTCACCCGACCACCCCTGTACCAATTGAGCTGGAATGACCCATAAAGTAAACAGAAAGGTTTTATCCAGACAGTGTAAGATTAGGTCTAGAGTGAGAGACTGAGTCCTCATGAGTACAATATAGAATCTTAAAATGAAAATAAAAAAATTTTGTAATTTAACATGCTTTAATATTAAAATCTGGAAATTGTTAGAGAGAGAGAGAATTTATGAATTTTAGTTTAACGTAATTTCCCTTAGAGGTTGAATCAAGAATGTACTGAAATTCTGTTAGTAAGTGATTTTTATATAATGAAGTGAAGTTCTTAAAGATATTTTGGTTCCAATATTGAACTTGATTACCCTGCTGAATTAATTATAATTAAAATTAATTTTTAATTATTTAATACACTTTATACTAAAACTACTTAAATAATCCATTTGTTTGCAAATATGTGCAAAAAGAACAAAGTGTTACAAAAAAGCTTATAATTAAAGTTTCATTATATTGTAACTAGCTATAAGGGTAAAAAAGTTAAGCATATTAAGAAAAATTCAATAGAGAAACTAAATGTTGATAATGAAGATATTACTGATGATACTTCTACTGCAGACTCTTTAAATAACCATTTTACTTCAATAGCTGATAAGTTTCACTCAGTTACTAAATAATGATCACTCACCTTTAGAATAAACAGTATGCCACCCAGCCCACTAAATTAATTTTCTTTTGTTCCTGCTACTTCTACTGAGGTCTGGAATATTATTGGTAAATTAAAAAATACAAAAAATAACATTCATAACATTCCTGTACCTATACTGAAACTTGTTAAAGACAAGATACCAGTAACTTTGACTAAAATTATCAGTCAAAGTATTTTTAAAGGAATATTCCCATCAATGCTAAAAATTGGTTATATAACACCCATTTTTAAAAGGGGTGATCCTGCACTTGCAACTAATTACAGGCCAGTGTATTCATTATCTGTATTCAGCAAAGTTCTTGAAAAAACTGCAAAAAGTAGAATGCAGCGATATTTAGAATCCTACAATTTATTATCTCCAAGTCAATATGGCTTCCATAATAATAAAACAGTGGAAATGGCTATTCTCTACTGACTCTCCTACTGCAGATTCCCTAATAAGCTCATGACCATTGAAAAGAGCCAGATCTAAGATTGCTTGATCCCTAGGTTGATTTGTCTACAAACTGCATTAAAAAGCTATCATTACAGCACTCAATGAAGTAGTTACCTCCCAAAATATTTCTTTCTAAAAGGCTCCAGTCTGTATGAGGCAGGTTGAAACCTCCCATAATTAATGTTCTAGCACTACAACCTTTATTTACTTCCTGAACTATACTATCAACAACTTCATGCATTTGGAAATCTGTAAAATGCACCTATCCAAATATACTATTTACCTGATACACAAATATCAAAACAAATTGATCCTACCATGTTGTCTAATTCAATACAGTAGTCTCACATTAACACAACTTATGATGACAATTATTTGATAATGTGGCACCCTACATTACACCCATAAAAATGCATTGATGTAGTCCTAACCAGAAAAATTATTATTATTTTTGAATCTCCAGTACCAGGAGTTACCCACTTCCTCTTTCTGGAAATTTCTATCCATAGCAGCCAAAGCAGAGGAGGCAGGGGCTACTATTGTATTTTGTAATGTTTTGTGCATCTGTGCAGTTTTTTCATGAATTAACTATTTATTTAGCCTTTATTTAGTTATCAAGTATTTGTGTGTTTATTTTTTGGCCTCTGGTCCCTAACCTCCCATTTTACATGTAAATAAACATACGTTTCACATTAACATGTCTCTCAGTAGCAGACATGGGGTCATTACAAGGTTTATCATCATTATTACCAGAAATTTTTCCTTATCATCATTATCATTACAGCATTTTTGTTTCATTATCATTACAAGCCTTTCATTATCATTACAAGCCCTTCATTATCATTGTAATGATCATTACAATACTGAATACAGTATGTGCTCTACTGGTGCACTGAAGGCAGGGATGCAAAGATGCTTGGCAGCAAGAACAGATACATCAGGATACAGATGTGCATTGTCCCTCCACCGTGTCAGGGGATTGCAGTCTTCATCAATGCAGGGCTGGTCAAGGTAGCTGTCCACCTAGTTGACAATAGGATTCTGAGAAGCTGTAGAGGGAGCTGGAGCAGCCATAAAATTGAACAACTTGCACCACTTTGGTGCTGGCTGGGAGTGGGAGGAATCAGAAGCCGCATGGTATGTGTATATATATATTATATATATATATACTGTGTGTATATACAGTATATATATATATATATATATATATATATATATATAATATAATATATATATATATATATCATGTTTCAGGAGGAAAGGTCAATACTTTGGGAGGTGATAGTATTGGTCATTGTGAGAAAAAAAGTTCATATGAACATGTGTCTAATTCTGAATGGTTATGGAGATAGAGCTGTTTGAATCCACAAATACAAAAGCATTGTTAATGGTAATCAAGAAAGAGAAACCAATTACTGTTCCTAACATTTAATGTTTAAACATTGGCATTTTGAATGGTATCAGATACAGAAATGACAAATTTGTTACAGTTTACAATACATTTTCAAAAATCCTACCATCAACCTCAATGCACTTTGCAACTCATGTGCCAAGATCGCATGTTGTTCATCTGAGTTGATCTTGATGTTCCTTTATGCGGGCAGCAGCATCCAAAATGCAGGCGAGCAATTTGCCTCGTGTATCCACCTTTCTTTTGTAAACTTGACTTTTCATCCACCCCCACAAACAATAATCTAACAGAGAGATGTCTGGAGACCTTGGTGGCCATTGAATGGGACCACCACAGAGGGGGAGGAAGAGCTGCACGTGCATCAAATTCAAACAGCTCTATCTCTGTAACCATTCAGAATTAGACACATGTTCATATGAACTTTTTTCTCACAATGACTGATACTATCACCTCCCGAAGTATTGACCTTTCCTCCTGAAACACCCTGTATGCATGTGTGTATATATATATATATATATATATATATATATATATAATAATGTTATAATGTTTCAGACCAACAAAGACCCTAGGATCCACTCATGGCTGGTCTACCTAACTGTGTTCGTAATTGTGTATTGTGTATGTCCTCTGTGGTGGCAGAGGGGACCTACAATTTTACGTGGATTCCGAACCACAAGAACATAAGAAATTTATATAAGAACTGCCTGTACATTGGCAATGACCAATTTTCACAAAACTAAATAATTATCAATTTAAAACTAAAGATACAATCTCTTAATCCAGAGGATCAAGTCATGATAGACTACTATCCACAAATATGTTACACTCTATATCTATTTATAACCAACATGCAAATATATCAGATCCAAAGAATCCAGTCAATTTCATTATGGTATCCATCAATACTAGTACCTTGCCAACCAAAAATAAGTCACGGTCCATATCGATTGCGGACCAAGTCAAAATTTACCACTATATACATTACAATATATATACTTAGGAGGAAAAGTGTAGGTATGGCTGTAAAGACTGTACAGTAATGTAGAAATGTGTGTGCACCCATTTTGGGTCTCCCATTTAAAGGTGTTTGTGGGGCAAGTGAAGATCATGAGTTTTTCAATACCTCACAGTACTATGGGGGGCACCGCTCGGCAGAGGAATCTCTTTAAATAGGGTGTGTAAGGATAGAGTTATCCCCTAACCCAAGATGCTGCCTCCCTATATCCCACAACACTTGTGTTGAGCTGTGGGATCTATCACCACAAAGCCTTAATTTTACTACCTTAAACTATACCCAATCTATCAACATATGCGTCTAATCGATTTCTAAACATGTTTATAGACGTGCTACTAATTACTTCTACCGGCAAACTATTCCAGCTATTTACTATTCTATGCATAAAAAAGTTTTTGGCAGCTGCTGTCTCAAACCTTCTACTTGTCAACTTACACCCGTTATTTCTAGTCCTATTATATTGAGATATTTCAAAAAAGCTATCTCTATCTACGTTATCGAACTCATTCATAATTTTGAAAACCTGGATTAGATCACCCCTTAGCCTCCTAGTCTCGAGTGTTGTCAATTTTAACTCCTTAAGCCTATCCTCGTACGACTCTGACCTAAGCGACAGAATCATTTTAGTTGCTCGTCTTTGAGCTCTTTCAATTTTGTCTATATCTTTGCGCATATGCGGATTCCAAAATTGGACCACGTACTCCAAATGGGGTCTAACTAATGATTTATAAAGAGGAACTATAATATCGCATGATTTATACTCAAAATTTCGGGCTATAAAACCTAACACTTTGTTCGCCTTATTGACCACTGCTGTACTTTGTTTCGCTACTTTTAAATTACCAGTGACTATAACTCCTAAATCTTTTTCCTGCTCTACGCTTGTTAAATCTTTCCCTGACATACTATACGCAAAATTACCATTACACGAACCTATATGCAAAATTTTGCACTTATCAACATTAAATCTCATTTGCCATGTGACTGACCAATCAACGATTTTATTCAGATCTTCCTGGATTTTATCTCTATCTTCATCATTAATCGCCCTACCACCCAGCTTCGTGTCATCCGCAAACTTTGAAACTGTACCGACTAGGCCGACATCTAAATCGTTAATATATATAAGAAAAAGCAAGGGGCCCAATACAGAACCCTGAGGAGCGCCACTCGCTACATTAGCCCAACATGACTCCGCTCCATCAACAACCACCCTCTGTTTCCTACCTCGCAACCACTCTTCTAGCCAATTTATTACTACACCCCTGATTCCATGAGCCTTAGTATATAAACACACCGGACAAAAAATTAGTCACCCCTCTCAGAATGTACCTAATAACGTGTGACGGCGCCTCTGGCCTTGATAACCGCACGAATCCGGCAAGGCAGAGAGACTACGAGGTTGTGCAAGTACTGAACATCGATTTGCTGCCACTCGTTCATCAGCCAGTCCCGAAGTTCCGTCAGAGTCCTGCGCTTCACTTTCTGTTTCCAGCCTGAACAACACCTTCGACGCATTCAGGATTAAAGGCTTCATTGGACCTGCGATGTACTCGTCGCCTCCCATCATTGGAGAACAAACAAAAACGGGACTCATCGGACCAAATTACACGTTTCCAATCTGCCGCAGTCCAGTTTTTGTGCCTCTGAGCCCATTTATAACGTGCCAATTTGTGACTTGCTCTTAACAGCAGCCTCTTCCGTGGTACCCTGCTCCAGATGTCCATCACATGCAGTTCTCGTCGCAATGTTCGTTCGGAAATTGGTCGCTGGAGAACCTCATTGGTTTCTTGGAGCAATTGTTCTCTGGTTTGAAAACGATTTGCAGTTACTAGACAAGAAACATGGCGGCAGCCCCTATTGTCGAGAATTGTTTTCCAGCCACAGTTATGCCGTCGATTGTCAGTTGATTGCGAACTACACCACTCTTTGTAAACTCGCTGGACAGTACGCGTTGACACACCAACAAATTGGGCTACTTCAGACATTTTGTGTCCGTGGGCTCTGCCAAACACGATGGCTCCTTTTTGCCACACTGAGTAACGTCTGCCTCACGACCCATTTTGCAGACTATATCCAACACACACTTTGTTCTTCACCACCTCACGAAACAGATCTGATCCTGTGTGCTACGTCACCGCTACTTGTCACTTACCAATGCTACATCAGCGCCTTCTGTGTGACCTTGAACTTCCTACTATCAGTGCTATTAGGGGTGACTAATTTTTTGTCCAGTGTGCTTATATATATATATATTGAAATTATATTGCAATGAAAATGTAATGTGTAATGATTCATTACAGACCTTTCATTACCATTATTGCCTCAAAATTTCTTTCATTATCATTACATTACAAGAGATCTGTAATTAATTATAATTAATTACCATTACAATGATAATGACCCCATGTCTGCTCAGCAGTCCCTATCTTGTGTTAACATGTGACTCTAATGTACTATCATTCTGAACCAAATATAATCATTCTTAATGTATAAGACCAAACCACCCCTCTGCCTATCCATTTTCTGATAAATATACTGTACAGTGTACAACTAGCTATTTAACTCATATTCTGCTCTAGTGTCATTGAATACTGCATCACTAATTCAAACTATATCTAGATTTTAACTGATCATTTAACTAAATAATTCTTTTTTCTTATTCCTAAGACTCCATGCAATTGTATAAACACACTTCAACCTCTGGGTTTTAACTGGTTCACTACTTTAGACTAGATAGTTGATATGCCTCTTCTTAACATAATCTATATTTAGAACCCTAACAGTATTAACTTTAACCCTTATCCACCAGAATAAGGAAAATCCCCCCCCCCCCATGAAAGACAAAAAATATATATTTTGCATTTTTTTATCTTTATAATATATTGCAGACTTATGGAATGCGTAAATATGATGTACTATAATATTAGGCTTTGACAGATTACTCACCCATTAAAATCCTTCCTTGACCATATGTGCGGGTGGGGGAGTAGAGTAAAAGGGGAGGGGTTCAGCAGCTGGTCTGACTCTTGTTCTGCGTCACACAATTCCCAAATTGTTAGTTTTTGTTTTTTCATTTTCATGCATAACTACTTGAAAACTCTTACGTCTTTTCTGAAAACACCTGGTAACTATTCTTACCTTCTGAGTCCCATGGAAGTGAGAAACAAGAAATGAAACAGTGCACATCAAGATTTCAAAGCAGAGGGATGCGCACTTGCCTCATATGAAGCTTCCTGTCACCCGCTAACCTGGCTCATTTGAGTCACCCTGGGGGATAAGGTTTAAATACACTTACAATTTTTATGGGCTAAGTTTAGACATGTCTATTTGTATACCCATATCCAGTTCTGTTCCATTCTTTCTCTAATCTTTTCTTAAATGTATCCACTGTATCTGCTTCCACTATACTCTCATCTAATCCATTCCAATAATTTATCACTCTCTGGGAAAAGAAACAAGATCTTTGTCTGGTGTTAAATCTTGGCTTGTAGAGTTTGAATGCATGTCCTCTGATTTCTCTCTCTGCTAAATTCAAAGAAGTTTTCAAACTTCAAGCCACTGCAGCTCTTAACTATCTTAAAAACTTCTATCAGATCTCCTCTTAGTCTTCTCTTATGTAGTGAGTATACTTTCAGCTCCCTTAATCTTTCCTCATATGTCAGCTGTTCAACTCCTCTCACCAACTTAGTAGCTCTTCTCTGGGTGTTTTCTAGCAAGTCTATATCCTGTACCAAATAAGGTGACCACACCTGCACTGCTGTCTCCATATGAGACCTTACATACCCAGGATATATCTTCAAGATAATACTGCTATCCATATTTTAATACTATTTTTAACTTTTTTTATATACAAAACCCTCAAAGAATTCACAGTGTCCTCTAAAATCTTCCATATAAAGCAGTTCCCTTTCTACTAAGATGTATGGTAATCCATCCATACCTACAGGTTCCTCCTTTCATTAAAATTATCCCACAAATCTATGAACTGAACCCCTTTGTTGCACAGCACCTTCACTTTATCATTTAAAGCTAAAATTCTACTATTCTTTAACTTAGTTCAAAGCTTCATGGTCTAAGTTAAGCTATCCCCTAGATGGAATGAGCTAATGAGGGCTATTCAGTCCAAAAAATTGGGTTTGTACTGAATGAACTCCTGAATCTCTCTAAACACTAAGTTAAATTAAGCTTAAAACTCATGAATAGAGCCATTTGTACTTTAATAATTAATTAATAACACTGTGTAACACTGATTCTGTTTATATAGAATTTTTTGTTTTTATATGCATTTGTGGGCGCTGAGTCCAAATCTGGCCTTGGTTTGTGTGTATCATCAATGGTTTCAGAGATAATCCATTTTTCATGTTTTACCAGTATAATGGTATTATGGGTGCAGCAATATCAGAATAATCAGGAATTGTTAAGAACAATCCGGATGTTCGTTGACAGTTTCTTGCTCTAGAAATTGCCCGAAACTTCCACTGTGCTATATAAAGAAGAGTGCAGAGTCTGAGAAGTCAGTAAGTGTGAGCACACAAAGAAATCAGGTTGTTTGTCTGATGGTTACCAGCACTGAGGTACTGTGTTTCTGTGCTTCTCTGTGCTGACAATTTGTGTTTTATCAATCCTTTTTTATTGCGAACATTATTTCAGTGTTGTGAATGGGTAATTCCAGGACAAACAGACAAATGAAAGTGCCAAATGTACACTCCACCATCTCCAAAATTCATGAAACTTGGTGTGAGGGTTCGTTTTGGTCCAAATTACAAAAATCTGAATTTTTTTGAAAATGGGTCAAGTTGGTCAAATTTTATGGCTTGACCAAATTTTGGTCAAATGAAAAAACCAAAAATTTTCAAACGTAAATATCTCGGCTGCTAATTTTGGACCGACTCCACAACCCTGTTTCCCACGCATTCCCCCATATTGTGAGGTGGGGGGGATCACAAAAACGAGTAATTTGCGACGGAAATGAATGTCATTTTCGGATGAATCACATCAGAAACCACCGGAAAACCTAATTTTTATTTTTGAAAATGAGTTGTGGTTGAAACTAAATTTACCAGGTTAGGTAGGGTTAGGCTAGGTAGGGTTAGGTTAGGTAGGGTTAGGTAGCAGCGGTCAATAAGGCGAACAAAGTGTTAGGTTTTATAGCTCGAAATTTTGAGTACAAACCGCGCGATATTATAGTTCCACTTTATAAATCATTAGTTAGACCCCATTTGGAGTACGCGGTCCAATTTTGGAATCCGTATATGCGCAAAGATATAGACAAAATCGAAAGAGTTCAAAGACGAGCAACTAAGATGATTCCGTCGCTTAGGTCAAAGTCGTACGAGGATAGGCTTAAGGAGTTAAAATTGACAACACTCGAGACCAGGAGGTTAAGGGGTGATATCTAATCCAGGTTTTCAAAATTATGAATGGGTTTGATAACGTAGATAGAGATAGCTTTTTCGAAATATCTCAATATAATAGGACTAGAAATAATGGGTGTAAGTTGACAAGTAGAAGGTTCGAGACAGCAGTTGCGAAAAACTTTTTTACGCATAGAATAGTAAATATCTGGAATAGTTTGCCGGTAGAAGTAATTAGTAGCACGTCTATAAACATATTTAAAAATCGATTAGATGCATATGTTGATAGAAAGGGTATAGTTTAAGGTAGTAAAATTAAGGCTTTCTGGGGATAGATCCCACAGCTCAACACAAGTGTTGTGGGATATAGGGAGGCAGTGTCTTGGGTTAGGGGATACTCTCTGTCCTTACACACCTCATTTAAAGAGATTCCTCTGCCGAGCGGTGCCCCCAATAGTACTGTGAGGTATTGAAAAACTCATGATCTTCACTTGCCCCACAAACACCTTTAAATGGGAGACCCAAAATGGGTGCACACACATTTCTACATTACTGTACAGTCTTTACAGCCACACCTACTCTTTTTCTCATAAGTGTATATATTGTAATGTATATGATTGTAAATTTTGACTTGGTCCGCTATCGATATGGACCGTGACTTGATGGATACTGTAATGAAATTGACTGGATTCTTTGGATCCGATATATTTGCATGTCCTTTATAAATAGATATAGAGTGTAACATATTTGTGGATAGTAGTCTATTATGACTTGATCCTCTGGATCAGAGATTCTATCTTTAGTTTTAAATTGATAATTAATTAGTTTTAAATTGATAATTATTTATTTTTGTAAAAATTGGTCGTTGCCAATTTACCGGCAGTTTTTACATCAATTTCTTATGTTCTTGTGGTTCGGAACCCACGTAAAATTGTAGGTCCCCTCCGCCACCACGGAGGACATACACAATACACGAACACAGTTAGGTAGACCAGCCATGAGTGGATCGTAGGGTCTTTGTTGGTCTGAAACATTATAACATTACATTATAACATTATAACATTCATGCAATAAAAATAGGCTTAAACACCATCACCAGATGTCCCTTGCAGACATCAAACTATCCAACCTTCTTTTGAAAGAATTAAGTGTATCTGAAGTCACCACTTCTTCTGTCAGACTGTTCCAAAACTTAATTACTCTGTTTGTAAAACTATGTTTTCTTAAATTTGTTCTACATCTTGGCTTAAATAATTTCATACTATGACCTCTAGTCTGGTTATTGTGATCTTTAATGAAGAGACTCAAAATCTATCTTATCTAACCCTTTTATCATTTTATACACCTCTCTCATATCACCCCTTAACCTCCTCCTTTTTAATGAGAACATGCTTAGATATGCCAGTCTTTCCTTATACACACTAGCGTAGCTATAGGGGGGCGGAGGGGGCAGTCAGCTCCGGGTGGCACTTTTGGTCGAAAAAAAAAGTTTTTTTTTTTTTATGTCGGGACAGTAGAAGGATACAAGACGCCAGACACAATTTTATTTTTCCACGAAAACACTGCTTACTTCGTTAATTTCCGACAATGGTAAGGATTGTATTCCCTTGAAGATGGCCTTATTAACCATCATACCTATTTAAGCATTTAGTTGTGCTTAATTAATAATAGCATTGGTATAAATGCATTTATTTCATTAAAAAGGGAAATAACCCATAAAGTTCTGTAAATACGTTATAATCTATAAATATACGTTTAATATTTATAAATAATCAATATCAAAACTCATATGCTGGTATTAGTTGTAAAGTATAATCTTGGTAACTCGGTTCCAAATATTGTAATACTGCTGCGGATTTTTCTCACAATTGCTGTTAGTGTTGCTAGCTGTGAGAGGAGTTTTTCTAGACTAAAACTGATAAAGAATTACCTAAGATCTACTATGAGCACCTTGCGGTTGAGAAATCTTGCCATACTGTCTATAGAACAACAATTGACACTTGACAGACGAAATAGACTTCGACAATGTCATTGAAGATTTTGCTAACAGAAAAGCAAGAAAAATAACTGTGTAGAATGTTGTAGTTAATTTTTTCACTTCAGAAGTAAACATGTTATCCTAATATTTTTCACAGGTTTTTTTCTATACGTCGTTTTCACTTTTTGTTTAAGTATGTTTGTTATGTGTATTGTGTTGTGTTTCAGGGGGGTGGCAAACTCAAGGACCACCCCGGGCGGCACAAACTCTAGCTACGCCACTGCTTATACAGTATGTCAATTGTCTTAGAGATGGGATCATTCTTGTTACTCATTTCTGTACTTTTTCCAGTTTTTCAATATCTTGTATCAAATAGGGACTATTAAATTGAATTCAGTATTCGAGGAGGGGTCTCACATATGAAATGCATAGTTACTTTATAATATTGGATGATTTGCATTCAATATGCATCTGCATGAGATTGAATCTAGCATTTGCTTTATTTCTGATTACCATACAGTGATTTGAAGGTTTAAGTTCATTAGTCACAGTGACACCCAAGTCTTTCTCTTTATCATCATTTTTAATGCAAATTCCATTCATACTGTATTCAAATTCTGGATTTTTTGGCCCAACATGCATAACCTTGCACTTATCAACATTAAATTTCATCTCCCACTTATCTGTCTAGGCTGTTAATCTAAGTCTTTTTGTATTGTCATTGCTCCTGCTACGGACTTAACATTATGGCCTAATTTTATCATCAGCAAATTTTGAGGTTTTACATGATAGGCCCTTCTCTAGATCATTTATATAGACACAAAAAGCAGAGGTCCAGAACAGACCCCTGTGGGACTCCTCCGCTCAATACGGGTCTCCAAGTAGACTTATTTCCATTTAGATGAACTCTCTGTTTTCTATTTCTCAGCCATTCTTCTATCCAATCAGCTATATGACCTCTTATACCATGGGCTCTACTTTTACCAACAATCTTGCATGAGGAACAGTATCAAATGCCTTTGTAAAATCTAAGTATACTATATCTACTGGCTCTTTGTTGTCCAAATGCAATAGGACTCCATCATAAAATTCAATCAAGTTGGTTAGACAGGACCTTCCATTTCAAAAGCCGTGCTGGCTATCATTTATAAGGTTGCACTCTTCAAGGAACTCAGTAACTTTACCTCTAATGATACTTTCGAGTAATTTGCAAATAATGGCGGTGAGGCTGATGGGTCTGTAGTTTTTTGCCAAGTTTCTATTTCCTTTTTTAAAGATTGGAGCCATATTTACTTTCTTCCAATCCTCTGGAATTTCAGTACATATCAATGATTTATTAAAAATAATTTCTAGTGCCTATGCTATATTCTTTTTGGCAGCTTTTATGACTATTGGATGCATTTCATCTGGCCCTGGAGATTTTTCCATTTTTAATTTATCTATTACTTTTAGGATATCTAGTTTTGTTACCCTTAATTCATTTATTTCTCTATCTTGGGTATTATTATAGTATTACACCCGTCTAACGTCTAGCAATTATTATATATTCATTAGGTAGATTTTTTAATTCTAAGACACTTTTCTTCTATAGCATTTCCGTCGCAAATGCTTCATTTTCGAGATATAAACGTTTTTTGGTGTGTATCTAGTGTGTGTTTGTACGTTCGTTTGTGTTCGTGTGTGTTGACGTCACATGTCTGCCCAATCAGAGCGCTCCATCCATTTCGAATTTGAATTAGTTTGCTACTGGAATGGCTTCGTGTGACATGTGTTCGTTCAATTATTACTGCTGTATTGTCGCTTTCTATGAAAATTTAGAAAAAAGTGTTGAGTTTCTGCGTGCTCACGGTGTTCTACCGACAGTAGTGAAGTGTCCACATTGTAAAACGGAGTGTACATATCATCAAGACCAGAAACTGTGGCGTTATAGAAAAAGTTACATTGTGCTTAAAACGAAGGAAAGACGGTACTATGATTATTCTGTCTTAGATTTTAAAGGTAATTCCCATTTTTCTTTTAGGTTAGGATAGGTTAGGTTTAGTTAAGTTAGGATAGGTTAGGCTAGGTTAGGTTAGGTCAATTTTGAAGGTAAAATTTGTTTTTCCTATGGTTTTTGATGTGTTTTGAATGAATCTGACCTTCAAAACTGTCGGAAATGACTCGTTTTCTATGATTTCCCCCACATTGCCAGCTGGGGGGGGGTATCTCAAAAACAAGTCATTTCCGACGGTTTTGAAGGTCAGATTCGTTCAAAACACATCAAAAACTATAGGAAAAACATAAATTTCACCTCCAAAGGGAGACAGGTGTAATACTATAAATTTACCCTATCTTGTCCTGATAGTATAAGATCAAGAATATTATTTAAATTTTCATTTGTGAATACTGATGATATATTTGTTTAGTTCTTCAGTTATTTCAAGATCATCATCTATAGTTTTATCATCTATATCAGAGGTCGGGGAACAGGGGGTAAATTTAAAAATTTTTGGGGTAATGTGTGCGGTATGAGAGCCTCAGTCGTGTGTATAGTATCATGAAACGAAGAGGTGCTTTTAGTGCTTGACACTTTGTGCTGATATTTTTTTCATATATTTTTATTTTATTTTGTTACATAAATGTGGCATTATTCTAAATTTTAGAATATTACGAATTTACGTCCTGATTTTGATGTTGTTGTATCAAAAATGAAACTATCATTTTTCCAAAACCTGAAGTGGAGATGTTTTGAATGAAATTCTTCAGTTCTTCAATCCTTTTTACTTTGTTTGTGTGCTATTCTTATGCCAGCATGTGTGGCCTTTTTTTTATTTCTTCATAATAATGGATCCAATAAACATTTTTTGAATTTGAATTTTTTGTATACCATATGCAACAATTTTAAGAGCAATTGGCTTGTTTTTGTTTACTTTGAAGTCTGGGGGTAATTTCATTTTACTCAAATAGATTTTTGGGTAATACCCAAAAAAGTTCCCTGACCCATGATCCATATGGAGGGGCCCAATTTTCTTTTTCACTCTACTTTTCAAATTGAAATGACTGAAAAACTTCTTAGGATTTACCATTTATAAATCTTGGAGTTCTTAATAAACTCCTAAAAATATTATTATATACAACATATAATTTTCTCAAATTATACATCCTGTAGTTCCACCACAAATAAGCTGTATACATTGGAGTAAAAAAAAGTTTTGACCAAAATCAACTTAACATCTAACGTACACGTATGAAATTTTCTAACCACAGTATTTCCCTGAGCATATAATTGTCTACATTGCCTTAGAATATCACAGTCATCTGAAAGACTAGATAATGATCACAACTCTCACTAGCTAATGTAGAGCTTACCCCTTACACATACTGTACTCAATTACCAAATATATAAACCCCCAGTTCCAGTATTAGCCGTAAGCTACTTATTAATAAATTGTTCAAACAAAACGCGTCGCACGAAGGCGCGAATTGAATTCTAGAATAACAAAAAAAAATTCAGCACCTACAAGTAGCCACTTAGTATTTTAGGCTGCCTTCATTCTCATTACTTTATCTTAAAATAAAATGGGAACAACAGTAAAAATTTTCATAGACAGTATTAGCACAAACTTAAAAATCCAGAGACTACTTTCAAGCTTATTATATTAAAACAATTCATACCCACATGACATTCAAATGAGCTCAAGGAAATAAAAGGAAATATTTTAGTGAGTAAGAGTTCAACCATAGTATACCATATAGCATAGTCGATATATATACAATCTAGAGCAGTGGTTCCCAACCGGTTTTGGCTTATGGCCCCCTTAGGAACCTTATTTTTTCCTGTGGCCCCCATAAGCATTATTTTCAGTAGGTAATATGCAGATTAACTCTATTTTACAAAACAAATATATATAAAGGATATTAAAACAACTATTTGTATTCAGGTACAATATTATTTGTCACATAGGACTATAAACATAACAAAAACTAAACAGTGGCTAACAAAAATTTGCAGTTATTTACTTATATTATGTATTAAGTATAAAAAAATATAATCAAAAGAAATACTGTACTTATAGCAATCTATTATAAATTAAAAAAACTAGTAAAATTACTACAACTTCGCAATATTAGGGTAAACAAATAAGAGCTACTTACACACTACAGCGACGATCCACGTGGTAAACAGACTGTAAGGATTTCAACCTGAAGTATTTTTATCAAGTCAACAACGCTACCAGGCGCATAACGATCAAGCGCACAATAAGCTTGTAAGATGCAAAATATTTGTTTACAGATAAATTCAAATTCTATTATAAAATATCTAAAAAAAAAGGAAAATATATGTATTAATAATTTTTTAAAATGTAATTCAACTACATAAATTAAAATTATCTATTGGCCTAACTATAATTTAGGCTTCAATAGGTTGAGTCCTGTGGCCCCCTTCATGGAGTCTGTGGCCCCTCTAAATCTTAACATTTTCCTGTGGCCCCCTTCAAATGTGCCATGGCCCCCAGGGAGCCATATGGCCCCCGGTTGGGAAACACTGATCTAGAGGATTACTCTCAGGGTTGCCAGATGATTTTGGATGTTTAAAGCCAAATTGGAGAAAAAAACAGGCCAAAAAAGAGCCAAACCGCCGATTTATATATAAAAGCACAGTTTTATAATAAACTATATATATATATATATATATTATATATATATATATATATATATATTTAACTGATTTATTATGCATTGAAATGATATAATAAAGTAACTAACCTGGAGGTAAACGATTTACACCATAACTATTCCAAGAAAATAGTTATGTCGTCTTCTTCATCCTGTCTTTCCACTTCCGTATTTTGCTGGGAATTGGCTGCTATAGCAGTTGTACTGCTATTGGCATAAAGCAAGTCTGTTTTAAATTTCTTTAACATGCTGTCAGAGGCGGTGAATTCCTTGCAACAAATCGAATTTTCGTTTAAATGCACTCTTATTCTAACAAGTGCATCTAAGAGATTAACTTGTATTCTGTTTCTCGGACGTGTTTTGATCGCCGTTACAAGGGAAAATACTCTTTCAACAGTCGCATTACTTGCTGGTGTAACTAGACAATTTAGGGCATATTCTGCTAAATGCTTAAAATTTTGGTGTTTACTAACACCCAGCCAAAATTGTGATGTATCTTTTGGAATTACATTGTTTTCAAAAATATTATCTGCTCTCCAGTCAGTTAAATTAATTTTCCGGTACTGTTGTTCAATTTCAGCAAAGTTATCTTTAGCTAAATGCAACATCGGTAGATCTGTCTTATACAAGGCCAAGAAAAGGCCAAATGTGTTAAAAAAGCCAAATACATATTTTCAGCCAGTGACGTTTGAATGAGGCCACACTTTACAAATGTGGCCTTAAAAAAGCCAAAATGGCAACCCTGATTACTCTTGTAAAAATGCCTGCGCTTCAAAACACCACTGAGTGAGTAGCCAAATAGGTATATATAATATACATTTTTAAAATGAGGGTGAATCAGACAAATTTTATTAAGTAATTTTAACGTACAAAATTTGTTTTTATAAAATTACTATTTAATTTATACCGTAATTTGTTAATTAATTAATATTCTTAAAAATTGCAATATTATAATCATGCAACTCGGACGGACGATATTTTTGCAGCTAATCAAAGATACTGGGGGTTCAAAAACTTCACTTTTTTCTACGTGAAGGTCAAAATATGAAAATAAAAGCCCACTCTAATAGACAGAGTTTATTTCCACAACAGTTTCGATGCCCACTGGCATCCTCCTCGGGTGGATACAGAAAAACGAATGAACCAAAACAAGAGGGAAAAACAGTCCAGGGACCGACCGTTAAGAAATTCGCACCTCGGTTAGATCCCATTCTCCCGACACCGGAAGGGCATTTTCATTAAAGGGACCCGTTTATAAGTACATTCGCACAAATTTAAAATTATCTTCTTGTTCTAAACATACAGATTCTATTTTTTTTTTTTACATTTATTACATTTAATATTGCATTATTATTTATTACAGAAATTATAAATTTATTATTACATTGGTTATTACATTGTTGTTTATTATACAGAACTTATAAACCGAAAAACGAATGAAAAAGGCGAGAAGGAAACAATCCAGAGACCATTGAGAAATTCGCACCTAGGTTAGATACCGTTCTCCCGACACCGGAAGGGCATTTTATTACAGGGTCCCGCTTATACAGCCTTTGTCAGAAATATTAGGCACCTTTAAAATTCTAAGTACAAATATATGTTAGTGCAATAAAGGATATAAAAACAATGATATACCAGTTACTTTTAATTATTTACATTAATTTTAATACCTGGTATGTCTGCCTTTGGCCTTAATTACCGCCTTTATTCTGTTTACCATATTGCTCACTAAGTTGTTGCATACTGAGCTTGGCAGTTTATTCCATTCCTGCTGTATAATGTTCTTCAGTTCACTTTTAGAGGTGCATCTGTGCTTCTTGATACTCTTCCCGAGATAGGCCCACAGGTGTTCGATGGGATTTAGGTCTGGTGATTGAGGGGGCCAATCCATGACTCTGATATTATTCTGCTCGAACTAATTTTTGCTGTGACGAGAAGTGTGGCACGGAGCGTTGTCTTGTTGGAAGATGACACCTTCAGGGACATTATTGTTGAAGATTTTGGCTACTGAGCGCTCATATACTTGATCCAGCACGGTGGTGTACTTGATAGAGTTCATCCTGCCGTCACAGATTTTCAACATTCCGGTCCCTGCCAGAGCCATGCAACCCCACACCATGATGCTACCCCCTCCGAACTTCACAGTAGGTACCACGCATTCAGCATGGTATGCTTCACCTGTTCTTCGGCGAACATAAACGGCGCCAGGGGTCCCGAAAATCTGACAAAAAAGTAGGATAAATGAATTGTTTTACCATAACGGTTGTAATGCATTTAAATGCATTTCTATACAATGTAACAATATAAATAAGTAACTACTCTGAATGTGTGTCTTACCTCGAAGTTACTTTCATCGGACCAGATCACTTTAGCCCAGTCCTCACGCTTTTTCCTGGCCTTCCGTCCTTTGAGGCCTTTTTCTGCAAGCCTTCTTCCAGCGGTACGACTGGAGATGGATTTCCCAGTTGTTGACTGAAAGGCTGCAGCGACGTCCGAGGATGATTTCTTACGATCTGTCAGGCTAATTCTTTTCAGCAGCCGGTCTTCTCGGGCCGTTGTTGACCTTTTCCTACCTTGCCCTGCCCTATTCTTGTAAGACTTGGTTTCCTTGTACCTTTTTAATGTTGTCTGTACTGCACATCTTGAGCATTTCATTTGTTTAGCAATCTTAACCTGGGATATTCCTTGCGAATGTAATAAGACTATTTGGGCCCGTTCACCTTCTGAAAGTAGCTTACCCCTCGCCATTATTGTAGCAACTACTTTTGTAAACAAATAGAACGTGTGATATTAGGTCGTTTCTTCTTCTTAACTTGCTTACATTTGTATTATCTTCGTTTCACATCTCACAAATTTCCTGAAAAACAAATAAATGTATTAAATGCAAAAACTTCACTTTTTTTCTACGTGAAGGTCAAAATATGAAAATAAAAACCCACTCTAATAGACAGAGTTTATTTCCATGACAGTTTCGACGCCCACTGGCATCCTCCTCGGGTAGATACAGAAACACGAATGAACCAAAACAAGAGGGAAAAACAGTCCAGGGACCGACCGTTAAGAAATTCGCACCTAGGTTAGATCCCATTCTCCCGACACCGGAAGGGCATTTTCATTAAGTACATTCGCGCAAATTTAAAACTATCTTCCTGTTCTAAACATACAGATTCTAATATATTTTTTTTACATAATTATTACATTTATTATTAAATTTATTACATTTAATATTGCATAATTATTTATTACAGAAATTATAAATTTATTATTACATTGGTTATTACATTATTGTTTACTATACAGAACTTATAAACCGAAAAACGAATGAAAAAGCCGATTAGGAAACAATCCAGCAACCATTGAGAAATTCGCACCTAGGTTAGATACCGTTCTCCCGACACTGGAAGGGCATTTTATTACAGGGTCCGCTTATAAGTACATTCCCACAAATTAAAACTATCTTCTTGTTCTATACATACAGATTCTAATATTTTGACATAATTACTGCATTTATTATTACATTTACATTTTTTTAACATTTATTATTATTACCTTTACCCTAATTATTAAATTTATAATATTACCTTTATTATTACATCTGTTGCATTTATATTTATTTCCACAATTTATTACTTCCATTATTACATTTACTAAAGGCGAGTAAGGAAGCATTCCAATCCAGAGACATTTAAGAAATTCACACTTAGGTTCGAACACGTTCCCACGACTCCGTAAGGGATTTTTTGACCAAGAATCTCATTAAAGGGTCTAACTTATAAGTACCTTCGCACAAATTAAAATTATCTACTTTTTCTATACACACAGATTCTATTATTTTTCTTTTGACATAATTATTACATTTATAAAGTACCTTACTTGATTCCCAATCTATAGCATGATTATTTTGGCTGGCGTGATAAAAAATGGCATTATTAGTATTACAACTTCTGAAGGCATATTTGTGTTCTTTAATACGGGTTTCAATATTTCTTCCAGTTTCTCCCACGTATACTAAATCACAACTTTTACAGGGAATGCTGTAGACACAGGCTTGTTCCTCTTTTGCCACGTTATTCCTAACCAATTTACTTTTCACGGTAGACGAATATTTGAACGCCAAAGCAAACTTAAAATCTTTCGTCAACGGTTTTACTCTTTCTAAGCCGGCAATGTAAGGCAAACTCACATATTGTTTTTGGTTAACTGAAGGTTCCCGAGGGGCATAAAAAGATTTTCTGGCTTTAAAATACGCCTTTCTGATAAACCACTCGGGATATTTTAAATCCTTAAAATGTTCCAAATCTTTGAATTTTCCGGGTCCAGCAAATGTGGGCTACAAATCCTGAGTGCTCTTAGAAACATGGAAGAAATAATTGAGCTTTTAACCCCTTCATCATGATATGAAAAATAATGAATGTACGAATTACAATGAGTAGGTTTTCTATAGACCGTGAAATTGGGCTTTTCGCTTTCGTTAATGACCAAAACATCTAGAAAAGGTAATTGTTTGTCGTTCTCCCATTCATATTTAAATTTAATAGAGGGAACAAGATTATTTAATGACTGAAAGAAAGTGTCAAAGTTGTTCCAGTGGTCAGGCCAAAATGAGAAAATATCATCTACATAACGAAACCAAATTAGATTCCTGGGACATATTGTTTGCAACAATTCCGACTCATAATATTCCATGTATAGTGTACTCAGTATTGGGGATAAAGGGGACCCCATTCCCATACCAAAACGTTGCAAATAAAATTCTTCACCGAAGGAGAAGGCATTATTGGTGACACAGAGTTTTATCAGTTCTAAAAACACAGATGTGGGCATGCCTAGTTCTACGTTACATGTTGGCAATTTTCTATCTAAAAAACTAAGTACATCATCAATGGGAACTTTCGTAAACAAGGACTCAACGTCAAAACTGATCATTCTTCCCCGTTTTAAATCTAAGGACATAACTTTGTTAATAAAGTCACAGGAATTAGTGATGTGCGAGCCTGAAAATTTACCAACTAATGGGATAATTTATCTGCAAGAAATTTAGATAACCTGTAACTAAAGGAACCCCTGTGTGAAATAATGGGACGGAGTGGTATATTAATCTTATGGGTTTTGGGTAGGCCGTAAATGTGGGGGAGTTTGGGGTTAATCTGTAGAAATCTTTTAGGATCAATCGCCGGGACATCTTTTAATAAGTTCCTGATGGTTTTGTTGAATTCGGCAGAAAGACGCTTTAGGGGGGACGATCTCACTTTGGCGTAGGTGAATTCATCACTAAGTAACGCTTCCATTTTTTGTTTATAATCACACTTGTCCAAAATAACCACAGTGTTACTTTTGTCCGCTTTAGTGACAAATATTGCTTCATTCTTCCTGAGCTTGTCTAAAGCTAACCGGAATCTTTTGGGAATAGAGTCCAATGAGTTGAAATGTTCCAGAAACTTGCTCAGAATCAAACCATTTAAACACGGAATATCCACCCTGGAATTAACTACGGAAGACACAAATCTAAAACAATGTTTTTATCGGGTTTAAGGGCAAACGACAGCCCTAAATTAAGAACTTCCTTTTCGGATTTGGATAAGACATATGTCGATAAATTTAAAACGGAACCTTCCACCGCACACTTTGACCAAGCACTTTCATCACATAAATAGGATAGCTTTCTGTTAAGTCGTTGTTCAGTGCGTCTAGTCTCCACGTCGCATTTATAATCTGCAGTTTCAAACAGCGCCACAAGTAGTTCACACGACACATGCGATTTAAGGACGCGTAGACAATTTCTTAGTTTGAAATACGTATGGTCAATTTCTCTTTTAACACACGGAATACGTTCCTTCAAAATTTCCCTGGCAAAATTCGGAAACGGTGTATGGTCCTTCCTGAAAGTAAACGGTATCAAGGACTTCGGGCACACTTGCTCCACTAAACACTCTTGCAGGAACTTGAGTTGCAGCTTCTTGGTCTTCACAGCCACTAGTGTTTTTTCATATAGACGATAGGAAGATATAAGTTGGGGAAAGGTAACTAAGAAGAAGGCGAATAGATGGCGTCTGATCGTGGGATCCATAATAAATGCAAAAAACTTCACTTTTTTCTACGTGAAGGTCAAAATATGAAAATAAAAACCCACTCTAATAGACAGAGTTTATTTCCACGACAGTTTCGACGCCCACTGGCATCCTCCTCGGGTGGATACAGAAACACGAATGAACCGTAAATTGGTTAGGAATAACGTGGCAAAAGAGGAACAAGCCTGTGTCTACAGCATTCCCTGTAAAAGTTGTGATTTAGTATACGTGGGAGAAACTGGAAGAAATATTGAAACCCGTATTAAAGAACACAAATATGCCTTCAGAAGTTGTAATACTAATAATGCCATTTTTTATCACGCCAGCCAAAATAATCATGCTATAGATTGGGAATCAAGTAAGGTACTTTATAAATGTAATAATTATGTCAAAAGAAAAATAATAGAATCTGTGTGTATAGAAAAAGTAGATAATTTTAATTTGTGCGAAGGTACTTATAAGTTAGACCCTTTAATGAGATTCTTGGTCAAAAAATCCCTTACGGAGTCGTGGGAACGTGTTCGAACCTAAGTGTGAATTTCTTAAATGTCTCTGGATTGGAATGTTTCCTTACTCGCCTTTAGTAAATGTAATAATGGAAGTAATAAATTGTGGAAATAAATATAAATGCAACAGATGTAATAATAAAGGTAATATTATAAATTTAATAATTAGGGTAAAGGTAATAATAATAAATGTTAAAAAAATGTAAATGTAATAATAAATGCAGTAATTATGTCAAAATATTAGAATCTGTATGTATAGAACAAGAAGATAGTTTTAATTTGTGGGAATGTACTTATAAGCGGACCCTGTAATAAAATGCCCTTCCAGTGTCGGGAGAACGGTATCTAACCTAGGTGCGAATTTCTCAATGGTCGCTGGATTGTTTCCTAATCGGCTTTTTCATTCGTTTTTTCGGTTTATAAGTTCTGTATAGTAAACAATAATGTAATAACCAATGTAATAATAAATTTATAATTTCTGTAATAAATAATTATGCAATATTAAATGTAATAAATTTAATAATAAATGTAATAATTATGTAAAAAAATATATTAGAATCTGTATGTTTAGAACAGGAAGATAGTTTTAAATTTGCGCGAATGTACTTAATGAAAATGCCCTTCCGGTGTCGGGAGAATGGGATCTAACTTAGGTGCGAATTTCTTAACGGTCGGTCCCTGGACTGTTTTTCCCTCTTGTTTTGGTTCATTCGTGTTTCTGTATCCACCCGAGGAGGATGCCAGTGGGCGTCGAAACTGTCATGGAAATAAACTCTGTCTATTAGAGTGGGTTTTTATTTTCAAATAAATGTATGTTATGTTCGTTATTTATTCTTGATATCTTATCAAAAGCATTAAAGTTTCAATTAATCACTAAAACAACACATTTGAAATTATTAAACGTATTAATATGTAGTTTAAAACAAAAAAAGAAGGGGTGCCTAATAATTCTGACCAAGGCTGTAAGTACATTCGCACAAATTAAAACTATCTTCTTGTTCTATTGTAGCTGGTTCCTTCTTGGTGTTACTTGTAGTTGCCGGGAAGAATGAAGGATACGAGAGGCAAGCTATCGCTTTGTTGGGTATCTCTTTTAGGGGCCTCTCGTGTCCTCTTCTCTCCCTGTCGTTTGGGGGGTTGGCGTCTTGAAGGAAAAGCCGGTCGTTTTCAGAGTTTATTGAGTTCTTGGTTGGCTGAGGTTATTTTACAGAAGATTTTGTTATTTATATACAGCTGAATTAATTAAATATATATATATAAATTTATGTACAATACTTATTTATAAAGATTATATATGATTCTTAAAATTACACAATGATAAAATATATACAATTTGGTACGCGCAAAATTGGTTTGTCGGTAACTAATATAAAAATAATATAAATGCGGAAAATTAACTGCGCGGCCCCACACTACTGCCCACCCCGAGAAGCGGAGCACGTATATCAAAAGTAGAAATATTCGGGTCTTGATTTGAATCGGATCCTTCGTCCAGCTCGCGTTGATCCTCGGTCGGCCTCGTTTCCGGTTGTTGCGTTGTCCTGCGCGCCCGTCCTGAGGTCTGTATTTGCTACCTCCGAGGTGCGTCCTCCATCGTCCTTTTTCCTTGCGTGCTTTTTCTCCGATCCGATGTCGTCCGATTGTGCGCCCGGTACCTGTGTGGGACCTGAAACTATATACGCCGGTTTTAAACGATTAATTGAAATGGCTTCTGATGATCCGTTAGTTTTTTCTATTACGAAGTACTTATCGTGGCGTTCGAGAACACGGAAAGGTCCTTGATATGGTGCCTCGAATGGTTTTCGAACGCGGTCGATGCGTACCCATACGTGGCTTGATTTGTGGAGTTCCGATGGAATGAATGATTTGGGGGCTGAGTGAATGTTTCCTTGAGAGAGTTGGGCGAAATCGATTTGCGTCATTTTCTTGGCTAATTCGGAGATGAATTTTGAATTGGATTTTGACGACGAATTGGCGATCATTGGCCTCGGGCATAATAGGGTGGTTCCGGTGACGGTGGTGAACGGTGAATAACCCGATTCGTTGGGGAGACTGCGTAAACCAAGGAGAACTATGGGTAAAGCGGGGAGCCAATCTTGTTTTCGAGCGATGATTGCTGTCTTGATGGTGCGATGAGATCTTTCAATTATTCCGTTGGTCTGAGGGCGATACGACAAAGTTCTTAGTCGGTGAAATCCGATGAGAGCTGAGAGTTCCCTAAAGAGTTCGGATTCGAATTGGGATCCGCGGTCCGTTATGACTTGCAGTGGTACACCAAATCTTGAAATCCATACATCGAGAAATGCGTGTGCTATTGATGTGGCTGTAGTATCAATCAGAGGATATGCTTCTATCCATCTTGTGGCACGATCGATGCAGGTTAGGAGATATCTATATGGGGAAGGATATGTTTGACCGGGCAAAGTGGTTGGCGGTAAGGGACCGACGATGTCGATATGTACCGTTTCAAATCTTGAACTTGGTAAATCGAAGGGGGTTATTTCTGATTTTGTATGGCGAGAAATTTTTGAGGATTGACATGATTCACAATTTCGGGACCAAGTTCGAATATCCTTATTCATTGAGGGCCAAAAGTATCTTGATTTAATGATACGAAGTGATTGCTTGATGCCTGGATGAGAAATATTATGAAATTGATTGAAGATGGAAGATCGATGCTGCTTGGGAACAAAAGGACGGGGATATGGCGTGGATGTATCGCAATATAAAGTTGTATTTTCTGGAAACGGGAACGGCTTGAGACGTGGGAGAAATTCTTGCGTTTCTTGATCTTTTTGTTGAGATTCCGCGATTGCTGATAAATCGAAAGCGTCGATATGTACTGCGTTTACGTTGCGTGAAAGGCAGTCCGCTACGACGTTTTCGGATCCACAGATATGTATTACATCGCATACGTATTCCGTGATGGCAGACCAATGACGTTGTTGTCGGTCTGTCTTGGCTCGTAAGGGACTCTTGTAGGCAGAAACCATCGGTTTGTGATCCGTGAAGAGTATTACTTGACGACCTTCTAAAAATTGACGGAAATGCAGGACGGCTAGGTATGCTGCGAGTAATTCTCTATCGTATGCGGCGTACGCTTGCTGAGTTGTAGTTAATTTCTTGGAAAAGAAGGCGATGGGAACTGGTGTGCTGTCGATTATTTGATGAAGAACTGCTCCAGCTGCTATTTGTGAGCAGTCCGTAACTAAATGAAGGATTGAGCTTGATGGAAGAGGATGACAAAGCGTAACGGCGTTCCGTAGTGCATCCTTGACATCTTGAAAGGCTTGAATTGCTTCGTCGTTCCACTGTAGACTTTTGCTTTTGACTTGAGTTCTGACGATTTCACTTAAAGGTGAGACTAAATCGGCGTAACGGGGTATCATATGGCGATAGAATCCCGTCATTCCTAGGAATCTTCTGAGGCTTTGGTAATCTTGCGGTTGGGGAATATCTTGAATTTCGGAGACTTTGTTTACAGGAGGACGAATGCCTGCTGGGGAAACTTCATGACCCAGAAATTCAATTTTGGATTGCTGAAATATGCATTTTTCTAAGGAAATTCTTAAATTGTGTTCTTGAAGGATCTTGAATACGCGTTCTAAGTCTTTCAAATGGTCAACTGCGTTATTTGAATGGACTAAAATATCGTCGAGATACACAAATACGCAGTCAACTCCTCTGAAAATTGTATCCATGAAGCGTTGAAATGTTGCAGGGGCGTTTCTTAAACCAAATGGCATGTATAAATACTGAAATAAACCAAATGGAGTTGTTATAGCCGTTTTCTCGATATCTTCTGGGTGGACTGGAATTTGGTGATATGCTCTGACTAGATCGATTTTGCTAAAGCATGATTTTCCGTGCAGAGATGTTGACAGACTTCTTATATGAGGAAGTGGATATCTGTCCGGTTTCGTGACAGCGTTTAGGCTTCTATAATCACCACACGCCCGCCATTCGCCTGGTATCTTCTTCGGAACGAGGTGTAACGGTGAGGCCCATGGTGATTTTGAGGGTTCTATAATTCCATCTTGAAGTAAGTTGTTGAAAGTAGCCTTAGCTGAGGATAATTTATCGGGTGGAAGACGTCGAGGGCTTGCAAACACTGGTGGTGCGCTGCCAGTGTCGATGGTATGCTTGACAGTGTTGGTGGAAACTTTCTGCGGTTGAGCTGGTTTCAGTAGTGAGGAGTACTTGTCAAGCAGGTTCCTGATTTCTTGAGGTAATTTGTCGGTAGGGTTAATATTGATGAGGTGAAGGTCTTTGGATTGCACAGGTTTAGTAGTGGCTTGAAGAGTTGTTGCTCTATCCTTCAAAATGCCATGCTTGCAGTCCACAAGGATGTCATAATGGGATAGAAAATCGGCGCCGAGAAGTGGACTGGAGACTTGGGCGACGACGAATGGCCACCTGAATATTCTTCGTAATTTAGGAATTGATATGTCCAGTGTTACTTCTCCGAATATTTCGAGCGGCTGACCGTTTGCGGTGGAAATCTTTACTGCGGTTGGGTGGAGTTGACAATCATTGACACAAGTTGGTGGTAAAATTGAGATGCTCGCTCCTGTGTCAATGATAAAATTGACCTTCAGACTGGCGATGCGAGCTGCGACTGAGATCAGCGGCAGGCCGGACGTCGCGTTAATCACAGCCTGCTTATCTAGTTTTCCGACGTTTCTCTTGATGGTGAGGAAGATCTTGAATTTGGGCGTGACGAGGGGAGCAGCTTGGCGTCATCTTTATTTGGCCACTTGCACCATGGCCTGCAGGTCCTTGCTTGGGGGCCATAATAAAGGTGCGCGCGGCACACCACCGGCCGCTGATTCTCGCTGAAGGGTTTTAGGCCGATGGGGATATTCGTTCTTGGGCTTGTATTGGCTCGAGTTGACGTTGGCGCCGCGTAGCAGCTTTGTTGAGCGAACGGTATTAACTCATCGGCTAGTTTGCCGAGTTGAGTTAGCGTCAGCTCCTTTTGTGCTGCTACGACGGGCGCTATTGAGGATGGGAGCGCCTGGATGAATTTATGCTTCACCAAATCATCGCTGACGCCCACCTTCAGTGCCGTTTGGTGGATATCTTGAAGGAATTGGGAGGGCTTTCCAGTGAGAGGAGTGTTGGAGATGAGTCGTTCGAAGAGTTCTGGCTTCGTCTTTTCGTAATGACTCACGATTTCTTCTTTTAAATCGGTGTACGACTTGTTGGAGAGAGTTGCTGCTGAAATTCGTGAGACGACTTCGGGGGGTAACGAGGCTAGAACATGGAAAAATTTGGTCTCTTCGGATGTTATTCTGGAAATGTGGAATTGTGCCTCCATGATGGAGAACCATCCTGCGGCCGACGCTTCAGAGAACGTGGGTGGCTTGATGGTGACATGGTGCACTCCTGATTCAACAGATTCCATCTTGCGGGAATGTAATTCGGGTCTGCTGCTGCTTTGGTTCCGACCGGCTACTACGGGTGGGCGGCGAAGAGGCGTGGCTTCGGTTTGTTCCGCCCGGCGACTGAAGGATGCTGCTTCCGCTGGCTGCTTCGGGTCACTCCGGGGTCACCAATTGTAGCTGGTTCCTTCTTGGTGCTACTTGTAGTTGCCGGGAAGAATGAAGGATACGAGAGGCAAGCTATCGCTTTGTTGGGTATCTCTTTTAGGGGCCTCTCGTGTCCTCTTCTCTCCCTGTCGTTTGGGGGGTTGGCGTCTTGAAGGAAAAGCCGGTCGTTTTCAGAGTTTATTGAGTTCTTGGTTGGCTGAGGTTATTTTACAGAAGATTTTTTTTTATATACAGCTGAATTAATTAAAATATATATATAAATTTATGTACAATACTTATTTATAAAGATTATATATGATTCTTAAAATTACACAGTGATAAAATATATACAATTTGGTACGCGCAAAATTGGTTTGTCGGTAACTAATATAAAAATAATATAAATGCGGAAAATTAACTGCGCGGCCCCACACTATACATACAGATTCTAATATTTTGACATAATTACTGCATTTATTATTGCATTTACATTTTTTTTTAACATTTATTATTATTACCTTTACCCTAATTATTAAATTTATAATATTACCTTTATTATTACATCTGTGGCATTTATATTTATTTCCACATTTATTACTTCCATTATTACATTTACTACCGTGAAAAGTAAATTGGTTAGGAATAACGTTGCAAAAGAGGAACAAGCCTGTGTCTACAGTATTCCCTGTAAAAGTTGTGATTTAGTATACGTGGGAGAAACTGGAAGAAATATTGAAACCCGTATTAAAGAACACAAATATGCCTTCAGAAGTTGTAATACTAATAATGCCATTTTTTATCACGCCAGCCAAAATAATCATGCTATAGATTGGGAATCAAGTAAGGTACTTTATAAATGTAATAATTATGTCAAAAGAAAAATAATAGAATCTGTATGTATAGAAAAAGTAGATAATTTTAATTTGTGCGAAGGTACATATAAGTTAGACCCTTTAATGAGATTCTTGGTCAAAAAATCCCTTACGGAGTCGGGGGAACGTGTTCTAACCTAAGTGTGAATTTCTTAAAGGTCTCTGGATTGTTTCCTTACTCGCTTTTAGTAAATGTAATAATGGAACTTGGAAGTAATAAATGTGGAAATAAATATAAATGCAACAGATGTAATAATAAAGGTAATATTATAAATTTAATAATTAGGGTAAAGGTAATAATAATAAATGTTAAAAAAAAATGTAAATGCAATAATAAATGCAGTAATTATGTCAAAATATTAGAATCTGTATGTATAGAACAAGAAGATACTTTTAATTTGTGCGAATGTACTTATAAGCGGGACCCTCTAATAAAATGCCCTTCCGGTGTCGGGAGAACGGTATCTAACCTAGGTGCGAATTTCTCAATGGTCTCTGGATTGTTTCCTTCTCGCCTTTTTCATTCGTTTTTCGGTTTATAAGTTCTGTATAATAAACAACAATGTAATAACCAATGTAATAATAAATTTATAATTTCTGTAATAAATAATAATGCAGTATTAAATGTAATAAATTTAATAATAAATGTAATAATTATGTAAAAAAATAAAAAATAATAGAATCTGTATGTTTAGAACAGGAAGATAGTTTTAAATTTGTGCGAATGTACTTATAAGCAGGTCCCTTTAATGAAAATACCCTTCCGGTGTTGGAAGAATGGGATCTAACCGAGGTGCGAATTTCTTAACGGTCGGTCCCTGGACTGTTTTTCCCTCTTGTTTTGGTTCATTCGTTTTTCTGTATCCACCCGAGGAGGATGCCAGTGGGCATCGAAACTGTTGTGGAAATAAACTCTGTCTATTAGAGTGGGTTTTTATTTTCATACTGGGGGTTGATGACGTAATGACTCAACTGTAAAAAAATTAATGGCGTCTCATATTCAAAGCATTCAATGTTAACAGTGTAGACAATGTTAACATTGTAGATACTTCCATTTGAGTAATGACGTCAGCAATGACGGAAAAAGAAAAGTGGGACAAGTGACTCTGCTTTGGGGGATCAGAATCAAGAGTCACTAAGGGCCAACAGTTGCTCGATGCCTCATTCAGATTCCCGCGCAGGCTGAAAATGCCGGAAACAAAACACTGTATGTATACCTACACTGTGCATATAGTCTAGCAGTCAGAGCTTGAACAAGGAAATAGAGTCTGCACAATGTTTTTTGATGGTTTTAGTATCTTTCAAGTTTTCGTACTCAGAATCTGGATGATGCCACCTTGGCATCCTTGAGGAATTTGAAATAGTTTGTAGATTATGAATGCTGTGTGTTCTTGGCTTGACTTATGTAGGCTGCTTTGGTAGGCTGCTGACTTGTAGGCTGCTGACTTGAGATTGACATTATAGAAAAATGATACATGTGATAGTTGGGAGGTAACGAAAATGGTCCACTGAGTAGGTAGGTAGTTAATCTAACAATTATTAAACTCCTTTTATGTCAATAACTGGGTCCGGTGCTAGTGTCTCCGAGCAACTGATACAATGAACAAACCAAACCAACCAACCAAACCATTTGGTTGCTCACCAGAGTTATTCTCCACACTAGTATTTGTATACTGTGTGATAGAGCGTGCTTGGTAGTATTGATACAAACTACCAATCAACCAACAAACAAAAAGGATGCTGATGGAAAAAGCCGGGAGAAGGACAAAGGAACTTGTGGGAAAAACGGCATGGCGGACGAAGGTGTTTGAAGACGATAAAAGATCTCCACCAGCAAGTGCGCTCTCAAAAATTGAGCAAAGAGAAGAGGGACTCCAGGAGGAAGAAATTAGCACCATTGTCAAATAACACTCAGTTAGTGAACGGTTGTGTTTCTGAACCCCAGTTTGGGGATAACATATAAACTAGGTCCAGTCAAATTAGGCTTATATTGTAGTCTAAGACCTAGCATCAACTCATAGCTTAACAAAGGCTAAGGTAAATTACCTAACCTAATTTGGTGAGGAATCCTACTGCGGACCTCGATTTACTCTGCCCGCTCTGGACCATTTCCTGAATCTCTAGGCTGACCTCTACAAGGCTATGCTTAACCTACTCTAGAGTTAGACTGGAGATATTAGGGGTGGGTTAATTGGGGACCAATTCATACAGAGCATTTTTCACAGACATTTTGCAAGATTTTTCTTTATTATTATAAAATATAGCTCATGACTTGGATAACCTCTATAGGCCCCAGTGGCTTCATGTTTTCCAAATGAAATGTAATGTAATATTCAAGATGGCGGTCGAAATGGTCGCCTAAGTAGAATACTGGCATATCTCAGCTGTAAATTGCTCTATTTTGATGATTTTGGTGTCTATAACTATGTTTTCAAGAACAAGGATTCCATTTCTTTCATAGAAATGGTATTTTCTTAATATTTCTTAAATTACTAACAATAGTGTCTAAAAATGGCTGACAAAAAGAAATTATTGGCTTTGAAATTTCACAATATATTCTTAAAAAGATAGTGATGCGAGTTACACATATCACTGCACATACAACAAATATGCAGTTTATACAAAACAATTGTAATTGCCCCATAGCATGTACTGGCTGTAGCTCAGCAGGTTTAATATACTAGTTGTCGTCAGGGCCGGCGAGAGCTGCCACGGGCCCCGGGGAAGGATTGGTATATGGGCCCCCCTGTTTACTCAGTATTTTATTATGAATGTTTTTTGTGTACATAACAAGCACCATTATCCAAGTCACTATTTAAAACATACAGTATGAATAAACAACTCAGAAGAAAATGACCATTTTATTTTTCAAATCAATTATATTAATTCTATCACCATACAATTTACAAATGCAGTACCAGTCCATGCAGGCACGACAATTGTTTACTGCAAGATTTTCATAATTAGAAATGTACTTTCTTTGCCTTCTCTCTAGCAAAGTGATAAATGATTCTGATGAAATTTAAAGTACGGGCTAACTGGCTTTCAATTACAATGGTTCCCAGATCTGTAAGTCGGTCTTGGGCATTGGTGGACCGCAGATAAATATTTTATCTGTTTCAGTTTGACTATGATAATCTCTATAAAATGTATGTTCATTAATTATTTCCTCTCTGTTACTTAATCAATTGCTTTATTAATATTTTTAGATTTTATCCCCCCTCTTTCAGGGCCCCCTAGAGGTCCGGGCCCCGGGGATTTAACCCGGCTTCCCCGCCCTCTTGGCGGCCCTGGTTGTCGTTAATGTCATTTACAGTTACCTCCATGCTCATCATGTGTATAATATAAAAGCTAGTCCACACTCTGTGTCACAGCTGAATTAGAGCTTTATACATGTTAATGCCCATATGTAATAGGTTTCTATCTTTTTCTTAGATCTGGTAATTTGCTGATTCATGCTGAAGTCTGTCACAAAATGGAAGATTGCTTCTTCAAATATGGACCAAAAAACAAAAAACAAAATTACTGTTGTTGGACATGAACGCATCCTTACAATAATCAAAGCCAGCATCCAACGACGTGATGACATACACACTGATCTTCAAAAACTATTTGGTGAAAATCCGACCTTGACAATTCCATGCCACTGAAACTGTGTTTCGTCATATATTTCATCATGCCATATAAACCGAAATCTGAAACGAGCTAGATATAGTGTTGCTACAGTCTCAACTGATCACTCACCGTTGAAACGGAGTCGTCGGTCTGAATGCCAAAATTCACATTTTTAGAGCATTGTATCTTCTGTCGGGAAGTCTGTAAAGATCATGATCTATGGAATCCGAATTTGCAATGCACACTCCTGATGGAGGAAAGTAGTAAGAAGAGAACAACTATAAACATGGGAGTCACTGCGGAACAACACAAAGATATTGTACCATTACTCCTAGGTGCTCATGCACTCTCTGGATGTGATATTGTCGCCCATATGTGGGACATTGGGAAAGGCTCAGTTCTCAAAGTCTTCCGTGCAGGACATAAGTTAGTCAAAATTGGTGATCCAGAAACAAATATGGATGATATCATAGCAGAAGCAACCATATTTGATGCTGTATGTTATGGAATTAGTGTCAATGAAACGGATGACACGTCAGCAGTGAGGTATCGAGCATGGATAAAACGAATGGGGAGTGGAAAGTCAATTACTCTCAAACTAAGAGCGCTCCCACCAACAGCAGCTGCGTTTGCTGAAAATGTCAAGAGAGCCTACCATCAAACATGTATATGGAGATCAGCTGCTCAGCAAAACCCACCAGATGAAGACCCCACCAAGTTTGGTTGGATGAAGGATGAATAAATGAGAGTATTATCTCCGATGACACTACTGAATGCAATGCTGCCAGCTTCACCTGCAATACTGAAGATGCTTTGCCGTGGATGTGGAAATGAACCAATATGCTCACCTGCAAGGTGTGGATGTGCCCAAGCACAGTTGGCTTGCACAGTTTTCTGTGGATGCCATGCACATGCATTTTGTAACAATCAATGGACAAAAGAGGCTACTAATGATGATGGTGATGATAACGTGGAACAAACAGGTGATGTTGTATGCTAAATTGTATACATGTCTTTGAAAAGTGATGACAGGGGCTAAGCATCAAACTAGTTTTTGATTATATTGTAAAATATATTAATTCTGTGTGTGTGTGTGTGTGTGTGTGTGTGTGTGTGTGTGTGTGTGGTGTGTGTGTGTGTGACTCGTTCACTTTATTATTACACAAAATGCCAAATGATAAAAAAGTACACAGTGTGTCAATGTAAAACCTATATGAAAATATTGGTACATGTACTCGTACTTATTGCTTTCGCTGTACTGACATCATTTTGTAAACTGTTTTCAAAAACACTTAATTAATGTTAAACATTTAAGCAATGTTTTTAATGCTTAGAATATATCACTCCCCCAAAAACACATAAGGAAAATAAATAGATTATCATGATAGTTAAATAATGGTGATATATGACCAATTTCATGCAGTGTCAAACAATTTAGGAATATTATTGTTAATAACCCAAGAAATATTAAGAAAATAGCATTTCTGATGAAAGAAATGGAATCCTTGCTCTTGAAAACATAGTTATAGATACGAAAATCATGAAGATAGAGCAATTAACAACAGAGATATGCTGGTTTTCTGCTTAGGCGGCCATTTTGGCCACCATCTTGAATATCTCAAATTCCTCAAGGATGCCAGGGTGGCATCATCCAGATTCTGATTACGGACACTTGAAAGATACTAAAACCATCACGAAACATTGTGCAGACTCTATTTCGACGTTCGGTGAAGATTCAGAGTTTGACAACCGGACTAATTGTTCTGAACCAGGCATCTAATCTTCTTTTGAAGATGTCCACCGTAACTCCGCTCGTGTTCCTTAGTTCCTTGGGCAGCTGGTTAAACAGTCTTGGTCCTCTCACAACAAAACTATCTTCCTTCAGGGTTGAGGATGTTCCTTAGCTAGCCTTTAATTTCCTCCATTGTTTTCCAAGTGTAAATAATGGTATACCTCTCTCTTCTTCTTTCCAGTGAATATAGGTTTAATTCACATAACCTTCTCAGTAGTTTACTACTTTGTACCCATTGATCGTGGCCGTGACGCTTCTCTGAATCCCTTCTAGCTCACTAATATCTTTTTTTTTTATATGGGAATGTTAGGACCGAGCAGTATTTCAACTTATAATCAGTGTTTTCAATAGAGGAATCATCCTATCCCTTCGTTTAAAGGTTCTCAGTATCTGCCCAGTTAATTGAATACCCAGGTTAATTGAATGCCCGGTTAGGTCAACTGTACGCCCTTGATGATTGGTTAGGTTAAGTTGTGATATTTTCGTTGTTTAAACGAAAATCACGAGAGCAAAAATACATAAACAGTTTGGTAGTCCCGATAATACGTAGGCGGTGAATTATCCTGAGCGACGATTTGTGGGCGATGATTTTTCCGGATACCGTAAAGGGTGGACATTTTGAACACAACATAAAATGACTATTAAATGTTATTTTTGCGTGATTACTTATGTACAGTGCTTACAAGAACTCTCACGTCTCTGTCTCGTCCCAAGCTCGTCTGTTAGGTATAAAATGGGCAGTCCTTATGGCAGCGGAGGTGTGTTCGGATTGGTGCACATAACTGCTCTAACCCAATCAATGGCGTCCATTATTACGTCACTTCTGCTACATCTTAGTGTTTAAAATACAAATGATTAAGAAGTAGAATGACCAAGTTTCGGGATGTTGGGATCAGTGGCGGCTCGTGACTAAAAATTCTAGGGGTGCTGTCTCTAAGAATGGGTTGAAATAATTACTGAAATAAAAGGATGAGCATTGAGCAATGAATAAAAGTTTCAAAAGTTATTGAAAAAGTTATTCAGTGAGCTCATCCTTATATTGTTCTTCATTATTTCAATTGTAAATAAAAAATTTAGGGGTACTGCAGTTCCGCAGTGACTACCGACGAGCCGCCACTGGTTGGGATGGTTATGGAGCAATCCTAGTCATCATAATATTAGCTGGGCATTACATTATACCGTCTCAATATATACTGTAGACTATAGAGAACGACTAATTCGGCAAATATCCCAAATCATGGCATGATACCTAAGTTATTTTGACGCAGGTCTAAATTATTTGTTCAAATACAATGATTGATATTAAGTAATTGTTGGGAATTGTTGTCAATATTGTTGTTTGTAATACATATCCTACGTGAAGAATCTAATGACCAAATTCCTCAGTGAACCTCTCACGCGCTCGCATTTCGAGGAAGTCACGGTCGTCTCACTAATAGATAGTTTATCCATTGTTTTAAGTGGTAACCTATTCCATCTTATGAAAGTCATTAGTCTAAAGCAAGACCGGTGGGCCGTGAATCAGAGAAATTTGCATTTGATTTGTTCATCGTAATTATTACGTAATATAGTATACTGTATATAATAGTATATAAGGGTTTATTGGTAGCATATCATATGACAATTCCCATAAACATGTGATGGCCTCGATGTTGCCAGTTTTCATTTTTTTCCTGAAACTATTACCTTCTCATAGTTTGTTTCAACAATGCATATATTATCTCCACGAGCGTAGACATTGCAAGAAAAGATTCTAACTAAGGATAAGTAAAGTTCTTTCATGGTCACAATATATACTTTTATAGGTGTCAAACATAAAAATATAATAAAATTCTATATTAACATAAATATATATTCGATACACATTTACGTCATGGCTTTAACATCAGTATTTCATATAGCTTCCTCCGGCATCAATAATTTCTTGCAATCGTTGCGGCATAGAAGAGGCCAGATTGTAGGGAATGTTTGGTGTTCGGCGTAAGCTCTCCCAACTATTCCTCGTGTGAGCTAAAAGTGCTTCAAATGTTCTTTCATTGCGTTGCTCCCATTCGTTAATCATTATCGCCCAAAGGTTTTCAATCGGATTCATATCAGGAGAACTTGGTGGCAGAATTAGATTAATAATCTCTGGGTGATCTTCGTACCACGCTCTCACAACGTTACTCCTATGAATGGGACTGTTATCTTCCATTAAGTAAAATGGTTCCGGCGCTGGAACCAGATATGCACGAACACTGGGTAGCAGCACCTCTTCCAGTATCTGGCAATATTGCTGTCCAGTAAAGCGTCCATCTACTTGAGTCAATTCTCCGACACCATAGCCAGATATCCAGCCCCACCCAACCTCGTTTCCTTCGACATAGCAACGCTTACCTCCATCCTCATTCCACTTCCTTCATTAAACCTATTATCGCATTTACTGTCCCTTCCTTCCATCCTTCAATGCCAGCGTTCTTAAACCTAGCACATAAATTATATAATATGGCATCTAACACCTTAGATCTCTACGCAGCATTCATGTTACTTGAAGACGCCTGTGTCTTAGGGGAATCTAAGTGTTGAGAGTGGGCTTGAGGGGTAGTCTATAGATTATTACAGATGACCTTGAACGCTCCAACTATTTAAAAATGATTATTTATTACGCACATCATATGGCATAATACACACATGAATTTAAGTATCTCTTACACTATAGGAATGGAATTGAATCCTACCAGAGTTAAAAAGTCGCAAAATATGATAGATTAGTTTGTATTAAGAGGTTACTAAGAGAAAAGGATTTGGGATAGAGCGGAAGGCAGAGAGTATATTTTCCCTGAGTTTCGGTTATTATTAAACGTTATTTATATGGATACATTGCCGATGTCCCTGCTGAAGACCTCTGATGGGATGCGGTGTGATCAGAGAGAGAGAGAGAGAGAGAGGAGAGAGAGAGAGAGAGAGCTTTTAAATCACACCTTTTAAATGGTTTCCTGGTAAGGGTTTCACGTATGTTATTTTAGTCAGTCCAGGGTAGTTTATGTGGAGGTGTTAACGTAACTTGCACTTAGGACTGTTAATTGTAAGACAACTACCATAGCTGGGACTGAGACACGTTATCCCCTGCATACTCTATATATATCTATATACAGTATGTCTCCATATATAAATAGATAGAGTGATCAACACAAAGATAATGTGGACGTCATTGATGGGGTTAGAGCAATTATGTGCACCAATCCGAACACACCTCCGCTGCCATAAGAACCCTCCATTTTATACCTAACAGACTAGCTTGGGACGAGACAGAGGCGCGAGACTTCTTGTAAACAATGTACATGGTGAAGTTTTTGTTTATTAAGTGCAATTGGTATCCAAAATAAGTAGTTAAAAAAGTGCCTACATTATTTTTAATCGCCATATATATATATATATATATATATATATATATATTATATATATATTATTATATATATATATAATAAAAGGTCAAACGACGCTTTAACATGACATTAGAGTATGGATGATAAATTACAGTGTAGATAGTGAAGAGTGTTGACAACGGTTTTCCTCTCTCTCTCTCTCTCTCTCTCTCTCTCTCTCTCTCTCTCTCTCTCTCTCTCTTTTGTTCGGCCGCACCTGGAGTATGCTGTGCAGTTCTGGTCGCCCACCCTCAGGAAAGATATTGTGAGGCTGGAGCGAGTGCAGGCGAGGGCCACAAAGTTAATCCCTTCCGTTAGGCATATGGGCTACAATCGACGGTTACGCGCCCTGAACTTGTTTTCGCTTGAAACTCGGAGGCTGCGCGGTCAACTGATCGAGGTTTTCAAGCTCTTACGCGGGTTCAACGATGTCGATTTTAGAAGTATGTTTAGTTTAAATGATAACCCAACTCGCAACAATGGTTGGAAGTTGGATTTGAAACGGTTTAGGACTAGTGTGTGTGGGAATTACTTTACGTATAAGATCTGTGACACATGGAACAGGTTACCTTCGGAAGTTGTGAACAGTTCCTCTGTGGATCAGTTCAAGAAAAGGGTAGACGAAATCTTGCACACTATTTGAGTGTGTAAAGACATTTAGGACCTCAGTCTGCGGAAATTTCTTTTCCTATAAAATAGTTAATATCTGGAACCAACTTCCCTCAGAGGTTGTTTCCAGTCAAAGTGTAAATCTGTTTAAAAATAGGCTAGACAAAGTACTGAACACACTCATAGTTTAAGATTAAAACCTCAGAAAACTCTGCAGGAGTTCGCTTGCTCGGTGTCTCTGTGAGCAAGCTAAATATAGAGCTATTTATATATTCTCCACTTTCCTGTAAAATTTCCTTGGCTACTTTTCCAGGGTCAAGGTATTTTCTTCAACCTTTTTCCGTACCTGCCTCTGGCAGGGAGGGAGCGGAGGGTGGGGAGAGAGCCTTCTACTTTTCTATCCAGTTTTCTACTACTGCTAGGATAGTTGAAAGAAAAATAAACTTTTACAAAATTTTCCCTGGCACCCGTTGTCATTGGTACCTCCTCGGTATGGGCCGCAAGGCCTTTTGAGGTACTTCTTTTCCTTGTAACTCCTTGTAACTCTCTCTCTCTCTCTCTCTCTCTCTCTCTCTCTCTCTCTCTCTCTTAGTCTCCTGTGCTCGAAGGAGGAAGACACCGTTTTGATTGGGGACTCGCAGATCAGGGGCCAGGAGAAGTACTTTGCTTCTGCAAACCGGGATGGGAGGAAGGTAAGGTGCTTACCTGGGCGGGGAACGGCGCACTTAAGGAAGGAGGTAGAGAAGGTGCGCGTGGCTAGTCGGAGGACTGCGATCGTTGTCCACGCTGGTGGCAATGACCTGTTCCTCAAAGGCGGTGGGGTAGGTCTTACAGAAGGGATCATCACCGAGATCATGTCTCTTGCGGATGATCTAAAACTGAAGACAGACAGGGGAATGTTAATGGGTATTTTACCGCGAATGAATGCCAGTGACCACGCGCTCAGTAAGGTCATTGGCATCAACGAGAGGGTACAAGACTTGTGCGTTCCGCTGGGCGTGAAGTTTATTGACCCCTTCGATGCATTTTCGGGTAGGTGGGACCTTTACCAGAGGGATGGTGTCCACCTCAATAACAAGGGTAAAGGTGTGCTAGGCGCGCTGCTCGACCGGCACCTATACAGAATGGTGAGGTCGAGTCCGGGGAGAGATGATGGGCCCCCACCGGGGAGAGATGAGGATGAGCCGGTGGCGGACGTACCTTCAACTGAAGGGTGCGTCGAAGTACAGGTGGGTGACCCTCCTCCTACGTTGGAGGGGGCTCAGTCTCCTGCGGAAGTTGCCCCCTCGTTAGTGAGGGGCTCTTCAACTCCCGACAGCCCTGGCTGTTCGGGAAACGGGTCGTGCTAGGGGGCGGTCAGAATAGGGAAGGCTCCCTCCGTGCAATGCTTTTTAATGCTAGGTCAATTAGGAACAAGTTTTGCGAGCTACGGGCGCTCTTAGCATCAGAATACCAGGATATCGTTGCTATCACCGAGTCCTGGATTCATACTGATCGTAGGGACTACGTTGGGGAGTTCGAAATTCCCGGGTATAGAATGTTTCGCAAAGACCGCACCCGTGGGGAGGGGGTGGGGTACTAATATACGTCAGAGACACGTTGAGTCCGGTTGACTGCCAGTTCCGGTCGGAACGGGAGCTGCTTGGCGTCGATCTGAACGTGGGAGGGACGAACTATAGGTTAATCTTGGTGTACAGACCTCCGCATCTCCTCCTCGAGGAGGATACAGCCCTGTACACCGAACTCAGTAGCCTGCTAGGGGATAGGGTGTGTGTAGTTTTAGGAGACTTCAACTGTCGCGGCATAAAGTGGGAAAACAGGACTGCCGATGCTGAAGGGAGGAGGCTAGTTGACTTTGCTGATGAGAACTTCCTCACTCAGTGGGTCAACGAGCCTACACGAGGCGAAAGCGTTCTAGACTTAGTGTTCACGACCGAAGACAACCTCGTCACTGGCCTCACCGTTGACGAATCGTTGGGCGGGAGTGATCACAGTCTTATTAGGTTCCGTGTGTGCGTCCCTCGGGTGAAGCGTAGTAACTCGAGAGGCAGTAAGCTCGATCTCCGCGGGCGAACTTTGTTAGCCTCAGGGATAGCGTAGGAGATATGGGGTTAGAGGTCGGCGGCGATGTTGAGGGAGTGTGGAGTGCATTCCGGGACGAGTTTATGGTGCTGCAGTCTGCTGCCATACCCTCAAAACCGGTCACCCCTGCTTCAACGCAGCCTAAGTGGTTCAATCGTGACATCGCTTCGGCTATCCGAAATAGGAAAGTAGCGTATAGGAGGGCGAAGGCCAATCGTTCCCATGAGAACACTTTAGCGTATGTCCGCCTGTGTAGGGAAGTGAAGGCGAAGGTTAGGCTAGCGAAACGTAACGAAGAACTACGGGTGGCAAGCCTCTGCAAGGGGAACCCTAAGGAGTTCTTCAGTTATGTTAATAGTAGAAAGCCCATCGCGGACATCGCCAATGTGCTTAATGAGTACTTTGCGGGAGTGTTCACCAGGGAGGACACCCGCATCATCCCCGAGCCAGGTGTGAGGCACGAAGGTGCTGGCCTGGATAATGTTCGATGTACCGCGACAGTCGTTGCCGATAGAATAGACAAACTGAGCGCGTTTAAGGCTCCTGGGCCAGACCAGTTTCTCCCCAGAGTGTTGCGGGAGGTGCGCGACCAGGTGGCTCCCCACCTGGCTACAGTCTTCAACAAATCGTTGGAGACGGGCCAGGTGCCTGGTGACTGGAGGGAAGCCAACGTGACCCCTATCTTTAAGAAAGGGGATCACGAAAGTCCAGGGAACTATCGTCCCATTAGTCTCACTTCAGTTGTAGGTAAATTATTAGAGGGGATAATAGCGGATAGGATCGTTGACCATTTGGATTCCTACAAGCTGCTTGGGGACTCCCAACATGGGTTTAGACGGCATAGGTCGTGTCTCACCAACTTGCTCGAGTTTTTCCACGTCATGTTGGGTGAGTACGATAAGAGTAGGGCGATTGATATACTTTATCTCGACTTTCAGAAAGCCTTTGATAAGGTACCTCACCGCCGGCTAATGGCGAAAGTGCGCGCGCTGGGTATCGGTGGGGAAATAGGTAGGTGGATTGAAAACTGGCTGAAGAATAGGCGGCAGAGGGTTGTAATTAAAGGTGCTAGTTCGGGTTGGGCCTCGGTCACTAGTGGGGTTCCTCAGGGTTCCGTTTTGGGGCCGCTGTTGTTTATCATTTACATAAATGATATCGACGGTGGCATCGTCAGTCGGATCGCCAAATTCGCTGATGACACCAAGCTTGGGGCCAATGTTGGGACGCCCGAAGCGATCGAGGAACTGCGTGCGGACCTAGGTAGGATAGGAGAGTGGTCCGAAAAATGGCAAATGCCGTTTAACTTGGGTAAATGCAAAGTGATGCACATTGGCTACGCCAATCCCAAGTCGGACTACTCGATGTTGGGTAGTAATATCGAGGTGACTGATTTAGAAAAGGACTTGGGTGTGCTAATTAGCAGCGACCTTAAGTTTACGAAACAGTGCGTAGAGGTGGAAAAGAAAGCCCAGAAACTATTGGGTTATATCAGGAGGCAATTTCAGTTTCGGAACAAGGAGATTGTGCTCTCACTGTACAATTCCCTTGTTCGGCCGCACCTGGAGTATGCTGTGCAGTTCTGGTCGCCCACCCTCAGGAAAGATATTGAGAGGCTGGAGCGAGTGCAGGCGAGGGCCACAAAGTTAATCCCTTCCGTTAGGCATATGGGCTACAATCGACGGTTACGCGCCCTGAACTTGTTTTCGCTTGAAACTCGGAGGCTGCGCGGTCAACTGATCGAGGTTTTCAAGCTCTTACGCGGGTTCAACGATGTCGATTTTAGAAGTATGTTTAGTTTAAATGATAACCCAACTCGCAACAATGGTTGGAAGTTGGATTTGAAACGGTTTAGGACTAGTGTGTGTGGGAATTACTTTACGTATAAGATCTGTGACACATGGAACAGGTTACCTTCGGAAGTTGTGAACAGTTCCTCTGTGGATCAGTTCAAGAAAAGGGTAGACGAAATCTTGCACACTATTTGAGTGTGTAAAGACATTTAGGACCTCAGTCTGCGGAAATTTCTTTTCCTATAAAATAGTTAATATCTGGAACCAACTTCCCTCAGAGGTTGTTTCCAGTCAAAGTGTAAATCTGTTTAAAAATAGGCTAGACAAAGTACTGAACACACTCATAGTTTAAGATTAAAACCTCAGAAAACTCTGCAGGAGTTCGCTTGCTCGGTGTCTCTGTGAGCAAGCTAAATATAGAGCTATTTATATATTCTCCACTTTCCTGTAAAATTTCCTTGGCTACTTTTCCAGGGTCAAGGTATTTTCTTCAACCTTTTTCCGTACCTGCCTCTGGCAGGGAGGGAGCGGAGGGTGGGGAGAGAGCCTTCTACTTTTCTATCCAGTTTTCTACTACTGCTAGGATAGTTGAAAGAAAAATAAACTTTTACAAAATTTTCCCTGGCACCCGTTGCCATTGGTACCTCCTCGGTATGGGCCGCAAGGCCTTTTGAAGTACTTCTTTTCCTTGTAACTCTCTCTCTCTCTCTCTCTCTCTCTCGTTTTCCGAGCTATGTATATTGTCTTTCCCAAATGCTTTCAAAGTACTCAAATTCCATTTAAAAATATTTTATCATTAACACATATCGTGGAACAAACAAACGATGTAATTCTACGTCATACATTGAAAGTGCTCGCTATTGTTTACCTTTAGCTCACAAGTTTACGTCATAAATCAGGTGCACTGCGATTGGTTATTGCAGCCATTTGAGCTGATGACGTTTCATTAACTAATTTTATTGACTAAAAACTGTTAATGTCAATTAAATGCACTTTAATGTATGATATAAATTCATATTACGTTTTACTACTACGTGTATCAAGCAATTTACTGTGGTTAACTATAATGAACTGAATGTTACTTATTGGTTGTCCCTAAACCTCTATATCTATAAGAATCTGCAAGCAGGTTTACAAGTAACTTTCAGCCCCGTAGAGAGAATATATACTATTAGTTCTCCTTATTCACTGTGTATAAAGTTATTGAAGCTTGTTAAGGTTATTCGAGTTCCTAAGCCAGCACTTGCAAAATCTACCAGACCAAATTAGATTATGTCTTCGTTTTTATATTTCTTTAATAATAAGTTGCCACCGAGTCAAAACTGTTTACAGATTTTATTTCAATCACTGAATACGATTTCTGCGTAGTATATATACAGCCCATACGACCATCACCTGTGGTCTGGTTGAAGGGTAAGGGTAACCTGAAAGCCTAACAAAGTCCCTTCTGTTTCTGGTGAGGTCATTAATCTCCTGAGTACCATACTAATTATTTAATCATCGGAAGGGCCAAATGATTCCAGCCCAGACCAGTTGGCCAATACGTTTATTTCAAGAGGTAAATGACTTTACTCAGAATTTTAGGTGATTATGGTTTGACAAGCATATTCTATGTAAAAATGGGTGCTGATTCCAAAAACAGCAGTCTTATTGACCCCAGTTACGACAAAATGGCCATTTTGGACACTTTTTGGCCAATTATAGCCAAAATCAGAGATTTTCATAATTTTAGGTGATTATGGTTTACTAACATTTAACAAGAACATTAACAACATTTAATTAATCATCTCCATCATCATCACTGTCATCTTCAGTTTTGGTGCCCGTACTTGCGTGAGGATATTGATAGGTTAGAAAGGGTTCAGCGTCGTGCCACGAAACTTATTCCGGCATTGCGCAATAAGCCTTATGAAGATAGGATTAAAGTGTTAGACTTGTATTCACTCGAAACTAGGAGATTAAGGGGGGAGCTTATTGAAGTTTTCAAAATCGTTAATAACATCGATAACGTAAATTTTGACAAATTGTTCACTTTCGATAATAGTAATACTCGCAATAACGGATTCAAGTTGCGTGGCAGACGTTTCATTACTAATATCGCTAAAAACTTCTTTACGTTTAAAGTAATTGATAAATGGAATAATCTTCCCGCGTCAGTCGTTCATTCTACCAGCGTTAATGTGTTTAAGAACCGTCTTGACGGACATTTTGAAAATATTAACGTTGTTTAAAATTAAAAAAGAAAGTTAACAACAGGAGCTCTGGTGGTGGTGCTCGAGGATGAGTCTGTTGACTTTTTCCCTCTTTTTCTGAATGAATGTTAACCCACGAATGATAGGTGTTGCTCCTTACTTAACCCCTTATTCTCCTCTCTTCTCTTAACCCCCTACTCTCTCCTTTCTCTCGGGCTAGCCTTAGAGTGGATCTTAGGGTCTTTGTTAGCCTTAGCTTCTGTAGATCTGTAGATCTGTAGATCTGTAGATCTTCGTCCTCTGAATCAATATCGGAAATACTATCATTGTCTTCGTCCTCAACACCCTCATCTCCATCTGCGACATCCTCCGGTTCCATGGTCTCAGAAAGCATGGTTGGCATTTGACTGCCGGTAAACCAGACTGGTAGAAAAATTCCATTAACCTCTTTCCAGCTATGGTCTGTGGGTCGCGTGTTCTCTAATGGATCTCTTGGATGCGCATGCTTCCAGAGATATGCTGCATAGTTGTACCTAGCTAACTTTTGATCCAGAACATCTTTGCAGGGCGGAAGCATGCCTGCATCAATACCTTCAATTTTCTGTAAAGGGGAGTCTGGGTCATTTGGCTTGTACCTTTGCTGGAATATCTTCAATCTGGCCTCATTCACCGATGAAATGGTTCCCTGGCCATATAGAGTACACACATATTTTTGTACGTGGTTTCCTTCATCAACATAGGTGGTCTTCTCTCCAAGGTTGCCGAGGCCTTCAAGATGTAACGGGTTCTTTTCAGCCTTCTTCAGTGGATTCACTTTTCCCTTCCTAAAGAAGGGTGATGTGTAATCACATCCTGTCAGAGCATGATAACCTGGCAATGCCTTGCAGAGAACTGGACCCAGGTGATTTGCTAGATCAGTGATGTGTACATATCTCCTGGTGTTGTCACTAGCATTTCCAAGGTCCACCCACACGTTGGTTTTGAGTTGTCTGGCATGGTACAGAAGAATAACCATGATATCAGTGTCCGTTGCACGGACAACAACATTCTGTCTTGGTCTTGTTTTTGACAGCACGCTGAGATGGTACACCAGCATGGTATCGGCCTCCACGTGTGAGCATACATACTCAGGTGCCTCATTGTGTTCTACATTTCCTGATAGAGTTGCTGTCTATTGCAGACACTGCTCCTCATGTGCAACAAGAACTCTCGTTTGTTTTATGATAGGTGCGTACTTGTTATCTTTCCGCTCATCCATGAAGAACTTCACAAGTGCAGTTTTGAAATTTGGTGATCTCAAGGCATGTCTGAACTCTTTAGGACGTAACTGATCTGATCCAGTTACGTGAAATGATCCATCATTTGCACCTCTTGCCTGTTGCTCAACATTCTTTATACTTTTCACATACTTGTCACAGACAAAGTGTACTTCACTTGCCCGTGCACTGCATATGATCTTCAGGACCAGCATTGTTGGCGGCTCTCTGTGTGTAATCAAATCTTCAAGATGTTTGGACAGTTGATACTTTGGTGTTTTCTTCATCGTGCCATAAATGCTAGCCATAGAGAGGGGAACAGGAGTAAGTGGAAAAGGAAACACATTTTCAAGCTCGATCTTTCTGGTACAAGCAAGATAGAGTAATCCGCCGAGCAAGTCCCATGTTGTCTTCAGCACCAAAACGTTTTCATCTTTACTTCGTACTTTGCTCTTTCCAGCAGCACTGGCAAAGTTTTTCACTTTTCTTCTTTGCAGTGGCCTTTCAAGCCTTGTGGGGTCATTTAAGCATTCCTGGAGGAAGTCATCTTTCCACTTTTCCCCCAAAACGAAGAGATTTAACATCTCATTTACTTCATCTGCTGTCTTGATCAACTTGAAGCTTGCTGCCATAGTGTTCTGAGATTTTGGACAAAAGATGGTATGGGTCAGAGGTAGGCGCCTCGAATCCTTCTTCTTTGAGAAATTCAATGAAGGTTTTATTGATATCAACCAATTTCTGGGAAGCTTCTTTCAGAAAGATCTCAGACTCTATACATGTAAGTAATCTTAAGAGAGCAGATTCTCGTCCCTTTGTGTACGTTGCACCTTGTTGTTTGGCCACAGCCTTAGCAGCCATGGAAATATACTTTTTCCTGTATGTCTTATGGTACTTGACCTCCTTCGCTATGAAGTCAATGTGTTCATATTCACGAAGAAAGTCTGTCTCTTTCAGTTGCCTTGCAGATAATACTGTCCTGTGCTTGTGTAGTCTCACATAGAGATAGTATTTCGAAACCACTGGGGAAATGCTTGCGGTCCGGACCATTGCAGAAAATACAGTTCCTTCCCAGCAACCCAGTAGTTGAGATAGTAGCCACGAGTGGCTTCTTTACCATAGCTCTTGTTTTAAGAATGTTTTCATCGGAACATGTTTTCTTTTCCTTTGACTGTATCTGATGAGCGGTAAATTTACTGTAACAGCCATTATGAAAGCCATAATGAGGCAGTGGTTCAGCGTTAAAATTAATGGCTTCACATATAGCAAGGTATTTAGAACTCGTCTGATATTGCTTTCTGGCTTCAGCTGTGTCCCCGGCTATTTTCCACGTTTGTTTAGTAAATGGAGCCACTGCATCACCATCATGTTCTGCATCACCACTCGCATGCAGCATACACCGCAAAGGCACCTCCACACAATCATGCATCTGCAAAAAAAAAAAAAAAAAAAATTAGTCAAACAGTGTGCTACACATTGGACCATGATTCATGGTTACCCTAAGAGGTAGATGGCTTTAATCAGAATTTTAGGTGATCTTAATTTGATAAGCCTATTAAAACGTCTTCAAAATGGCCATTTTGTCGCAGCTGGGGTCAATAAGACTGCTTTTTTTAGAATCCATTTTTACATAGAATACGCTTGTCAAACCATAATCATCTAAAATTCTGAAAATCTCTGATTTTGGCCATAATTGGCCAAAAAGTGTCCAAAATGGCCATTTTGTCGTAGCTGGGGTCAATGAGACTGCTTTTTTTTGGAATCAGCACACTTTTTTACATAGAATAGGCTTGTCAAACTAAGATCACCTAAAATTCCGATTAAAGCCATCTACCTCTTAGGGCAGTTGTATCTTAGATGAATATCTTAAAGGTTAACCTTTCGGATGGGGCGGGGTCCTTCAAGAATTTTTACCTTCATGTATTTATATCTAGAATTTACTTCTAGGAATCTGTTGCAAAATTGATGTTGCATCCGAGTTCAACAAAGCTGTCCTAAAACCTTACCTTTGAACAGTTCTTAATAAAGCCTATTCAGTATTCACCTGCCACTTTTGTAACAACAAAATTAAGTTAGGCTCTACAAATTAGTCTCTCTCTCTCTCTCTCTCTCTCTCTCTCTCTCTCTCTCTCTCTCTCTCTCTCTCTCTCTCTCTCTCACAGGAAACTATAGGGAAATTTTCTTACAAATTCGTCTATTTTACCCTGATGAAAACTTGTTCAGAATGCAATATAATACGAAGGCTTAAAACACTATTATTGCATAAAGTGTAGTGATAAGATATACAAATGACTGCACTATATGTAGATGCTTCATTGGCAGGCAAAGAAATTTCAAAACAGTATGAACAATAACATTCTTTTCACGTCATCTGGAGCACAAAATAAATTAATTAAATAGAATTTACATGTGAACCAGGAATGAAAATGGAACGAAGTTCCACATCCGTTCTCCAATATCAGACAGACTCAACTCAAATGTTTATATTCTAAACCTGTTCCACATCGAAATGACAATGGTTTTCAAGAACAAGATTTGGATCCGTACCCAATAAAAAACATCATTTTCTAGTCTTTCAGAGACAAGACGAAGACTGAGGATCATGTGTTTTTATTATTATTATTATTATTATTATTATTATTATTATTTTGATATGAACATAAATTAATGAAAGAAAGAAACTCCTTTGTTTCGTAATTTCTATTTTCAAGTTTAAGAAGAAATGCATCAAGATTAATACATTTTAAATTAGCTTGTATTTAACATCATAATTAAACTCTCCTTATCTTGCCTTTTGTACAAAGAAATATACAGAGGTTGACAAAAGTAAGTAGACATCACGATGATTGTCCTCAAGAACAAATGGCAAAGCTCATTACTAGAATGCCAGGACGTGTGTCAACTTTACACAAGGCAAAGAAGAAAGCAACAGGATTCTAAATATAGTGATTCAATAAATCTGTTATAATTTATCCACTTTTAGTTTCAAATAAAAAAAAACTATGGGAAAAAAAAAAAAACCCGAAGGTGTCTATTTACTTTTGTCAACCCTCTGCATGGTAGTTACAGGTATCAAGAAACGTCTAGAAACTTTTATCTGTCCTTCATTACTCGGTGCTCTTCCAATACGTGCTCTACCGTAAAATTTACATTCCAATATGTGCTAACTAACGAAAATATCACGAACTAACCTAACCAATCGTCAAGGGCGTACAATTGACCTAACGATTGGTTAGGTTAGGTCGTGATATTTTCGTTAGTTAGCACATATTGGAATGTAAATTTTACGGTAGAGCACGTATTGGAAGAGCACCCATTACTCTACTATAATACTGATATTTTAGACAGCTCTACAGAGTTCTAAGTCTACTGTAATTGTTTTCTGGAAGTTTCTATTCAAGTACTTGATATTATAACCTGTTTATGGAAGAAGCAATAAAATGATAAATTTTTCACGAGTTATATGTTACAATTTATATTACCCGATAAATTATTATAAATACTATAACGACACAGTAGTTAAAACTTTTAACAGTTATGAGTAAATGAGTAAGAGAGCAATGTTCTTAGGTTGGGATAAGTTGGCTAAAATTATCAATCAAAGTATTTCCAAAGGAATATTCCCATCAATGCTAAAAACTGGTTGTATAACACCCCTTTTTAAAGGGGGTGATCCTACACTAGCAACAAATTACAGGCCGGTGTGTTCATTATCTGTGTTCAGCAAAGTTTTCGAAAAAATTGTAAAAAGTAGAATGCAGCGATATTTAGAATCTTACAATTTATTATCTCCAAATCAATATGGTTTCCGTAATAATAGAACAACGGAAATGGCTATTTTAAATCTTATGGAAAATGTAAATATAGCTAAGGAGAACAAAGAAATAATGATGTCAATATTTATGGATTTGAGTAAGGCGTTTGATGTAATAGACCATAATATTATACTTAATAAATTGTATTGTTACGGCTTTAGAGGGGCAATCAGTGATTGGTTTAAAAGTTATTTGTCCGATAGATATAATTTTGTATCAGTAAATAAGGTTTGCTCCACTAAAGCGCTTGTCAAACATGGTGTGCCACAGGGCTCAGTGCTGGGTCCACTGTTATTTTTATTATATATAAATGACCTTCCACGTTCATCTGATATACTGAACTTCATAATGTTTGCAGATGATACAACTCTCTCCTTTTCTTGCAAAGATGTTAATACAGCTAAGAATATATTTCATTCAGAATTCATCAGTGTAATGAAATGGTTGACCACCAATAAACTCTTCCTAAATACCAGTAAAACAAATTTCATGATTTTTACTAATAAAAAAATGTATATCTTGATGAACTCAATGTTAATGAAATCACCATAAAGGAGTGTACTGTAACAAAATTTCTTGGTGTAATGCTAGATAAGAATTTGCAATGGAGTGATCATGTAAATTATATCGCGAAAAAGATTTCAAGGAGCGTTGCTATAATGTTTAAACTTAGAAATGTAGTCCCTAAACAAGTTTTATTGACTCTTTATCATACTCTTGTTCTTCCTTATATAACATACTGCACCCTTGTTTGGGGAAACTCCGCTAACAACGCATTAAATGGTATCTTTGTCATCCAAAAACGAGCAATAAGGTTATTATCTGATGCTGATTTCCTTGATCACTCTAGTGCATTATTTAAAGAGCTAAACCTACTAAAGCTCAATGATATAACCAAACTGGCACATTTTATTTTTATTTACAAGTGTAAGAGCAAAATCATTAATTTGCAATGGGTAAATAGATATTTTGTAACTCATCAAGAATCCACCCGTATCAAACCAGAAATAGATCAAAGATTGTTATACCTCAATTTAGATTGTCTTCATCTCAAAAACTACCCATTTTCATTGGATTGAAACTATGGAATGACTTGCATGCCGATATAAAAAATATTGCGAATGTAAATTTGTTTAAAACCAAGTTAAAATCCCGTTTAATAATGGGATACTAACAAAAATCTTGGATTAATGTCCACTAATAATGTTTAATATTGTCCATTAATATTGTTTAATATTGAAATACAGGCTTTAACTATTAATAATACTTATTTACTTATTTATTTATTTTATTATTATTAATTTATAACGGCTAGCTGCTTATTTTTAATAAGAGCCCAGTAAAGCCTAAAGCTTAAGGGCCAAATTAAAAAATAAAAAAAATAAATAGTCGAGCTTCACAATTATTTATGTCATTGTAAAAATTGTAAATTGTAAAAAGACTACTGTATTTATTTTATTATTAATAAAGGTTATTCTATTCTATTCTATTCTATTCTATAAGTAATTTTTTAATTAATATGATCAACATCAGGATCTCAGTGAGTGGATTCTAATTCAAATTTTGTGAGCATAATTTACCCTGATCACGACCCAAAAGACTATTATAATTCTCGACCCATCAAGGCCACCACACTCTAAATATGACATTAGCAATGACTCCCTCCTACTTCTTTTTGTACGAGTATTTGTTACATTTATTAAAAAAAAGCAAAAGTAAACACGTATTGCATATTTCAGTCAGTATTAGAAATTATAAACCAGAGAAAAAGTCACTTCAAAATACCAACGAACTTAAGAATTTTTACAACTCTTAAAAAATATACAAATGATAGTACAAACATTTTAATTCCCTTAAAAACACACACACACTCAAGGATTAAATGTAACGTGAATTATGCTATAGAATAAGTTCAAGGAGATCACTCCATCACCAGTTTAGCCTTTGCCTTTTTAAAAGAAGAAGACGTGTAATACTTTATTCCCACATCTTTGATTGATTGACCAAACAATGCGTCAATCAGTATTTACTATAAAAGTAATCGTTTTCGCAGCAATATTATATAATATGATAAAAAATATATTTATAATTCACAGTTATAAACGATGACATGAATTATAAAACACTTCCTTGATCTAGTTTTTGCATACAGTATAAATTATATACATAAAAAATCACAAAGTATTAAACTTATACAATTTTTGTTAATTCAGTAAAACGTCATAGGTAAATTCAAAGTTCGTACATAACTTCTTCTTTGCTTCAAAGATTAATACAAAATCGTAAATCAAAATCAAAATCAAATCTTTGTTTCTTTCACTGATCAACGCTCGTCACCATCAGTTTCACTCGTGTGATTTCCAGTAAAATCTATACAATATTATTACGCGTGCATTTATTTATCTATAATGTTATTTATACAAGTTGCTCAAACGTCAGGCATCATAGCACTATTTAATAAGCAAAAATATCTATATCGCTATTGTGTCTAGCTTCTGAACAACTCTCTATATATTTCATTATTTTGAAACGCACATAATACAAACGAATCATTTGTTCACTTATATTTTGCCCATTATTCTATATCGCAAATAAACGTAAAACCTTTCGTTTTATATATATATATATATACACATACACACACACCGGGTTGCCCATAAAAAGTAAGCTATTGCTTTTATCAACTATTATATTTACTATTGTCAAGATTTGCTTGCTTTTATAACGATTTAAATAAATAATTTGCTTTACTCGTATATGTAGCACTTCTATGTCTTTATAATATTTGTTTTTAATATACTCTATTTATCTCTGTTGCAGATTTTTCAAAAATAAAACTGAAATAAAATCTTAAAAGCAATAGCTTACCTTTTTTATGGGCAACCCGGTATATATATATATATATATATACACACTGTAGGTACTTTCCTGTTAACGGGAATACCCTAAAAAAAAGTTTTACTGTTTATTATGTATTTTTGCTCTCGTCATTTTCGTTTAAACTAACGAAGATATCACAACTTAACCTAATCAATTATCAAAGGCGTACAGTTGACCTAACCGGGCATTCAATTAACCTAACTGGGCATTCAGTTGACCAAACCGGGCATTCAATTAACCTAACTGGGCATTCAGTTGACCTAACCGGGCATTTTCCGTTATATTAACCTGTTAGGTTAATTCAATGCCCGGTTAGGTCAATTGAATACCCGATTAGGTCAACTGTACGCCCTTGATGATTGGTTAGGTTAAGTTGTATTATTTTCGTTAGTTTAAACGAAAATGACGAGAGCAAAAATACATAACAAACAGTAAAACTTTTTTTAGGGTATACCCGTTAACAGGAAAGTAGCTATATATATATATATATATATATATATTATAACTGCAAACACGCAGTATAATTAACGTAAAGAACGACGCTTTGTATAGGAGAATTATCCGCGCAAGATGAGAGCGAAAGAACGAAACAAATGAAAAAAAGAGGTAACCACCCGGGAATCGAACCCGGGATCTTCCGATTGCCGGTCAGACATGATAACCATTACACCACGGGTTCGATTCCCGGGTGGTTACCTCATTTTTTCATTTGTTTCGTTCTTTCGCTCTCATCTTGCGCGGGTAATTCTCCTATACAAAGCGTCGTTCTTTACGTTAATTATACTGCGTGTTTGCAGTTATAATGTATATAATGTTACGGCATGCGAGAGGTGCCCCTTTGGGGCATTGGTTTCTGCGCGCATGTAGAGGAATTACGACATTTGACTGAGTGAGGCCCGTGGTGTAATGGTTATCATATCTGACCGGCAATCGGAAGATCCCGGGTTCGATTCCAGGGTGGTTACCTCTTTTTTTCATTTGTTTCGTTCTTTCGCTCTCATCTTGCGCAGATAATTCTCCTATACAAAGCGTCGTTCTTTACGTTATATATATATATATATATATATCAGGTTGTAACATAAATTTTGCTCGATCAGAAAACGGACGATAGATAATACAGGGTGTCCCATAAGTCCGGCATCATAGGAGAAATTCATATTTTTCTATTTCTACAAACCATAATTCATATTTTTGCATGCTCGGGATGCCAATTTCCCGTCCACCATTCTGTTCAGTGACGAGGCTGTTTTTTATGGAAATGGTGAGGTAAATCAACAGAACACCCGCTACTGGTCTCAAAACAACCCTCACTGGTATACCTCTTCAAAGGAACAAGGTGCATCTCGGGTGATGGTATGGTGTGGCATTTGGAAGGATCGCATCATAGGCCCCCCTCATTTTCGATGAACATGTCACTGGAGGCACCTGCCTACGTATGCTCAAGGAAGAAGCATTTCCCAGTGTCTTGAACGAAGAAGGAAATTTCCCAACATGGTTCCAGCAAGACGGCGCTCCTGCACATTACAGCACCCAAGTAAGGGAATACCCGTACCAACAATTCCCTGGTCATTGGATAGGACGTCGAGAGCCTGTGGAATGGCCAGCTAGAAGCCCGGATCTCACGCCACTAGATTTTTATTTCTGGGGCCACTTGAAAGCGCTGGTATACGTAGAGAAAATTAGGAGTGTTGAACATTTGCGGCAGCGCATTATTGGGGCATGTAACACCATTACTCCTGACATCACTCACCGTGTGCTTGTTGACTGGGTATCACGTCTGAATTTGTGTATTGAAAACAATGGTGGACATATTGAGCACGTTCTGTAAATAAAAGCTTTTGTTTTGCCTTTTTTTATTATTTTTCCTATGATGCCGGACTTATGGGACACCCTGTAGAATAACCTCAAGATAATGTGAAATAGTTTTAGAAATGTTGCAAAATACACGCGGCGACAGGTTCGCACAGGTTTTATCACGATACAGAATGATTTAGGCTAGTGTAGGCTTAGGCTAGTGTAGGATTAGGCTAACGAATATTTTCGCTGGTGTTTTTCATACAGTTACAACGCCACAGTAATTGAAAAAACATGGAGCCCACGAAAGAGTATATTCGACATGTGATGCTGTATGAGTTCCATAAAGGATCTAACGCTAGTGAATCAGCAAGAAACATTCAGAGTTTATGGAAATGATGTTGTGAGCGAATGGATGTGTAGGAGATGGTTTGAGAAGTTCAGAAATGGAGACTTCAGTCTGAAAGATTATCAACCAAATGAGTTAGATGAAGAGTTGCTGAAAACAACAGTGAAGGAAAATCCAACGGTAACTGTAAGAGAACTTGGCGTGCAACTCGGCGTTAGCCATATGACCATTCATCGTCATTTGAAGCTGTTAGGAAAAGTAGTGAAGGTTGGAAAATGAGTTCCGCATGATTTGTCACAAGCGAATTTTCAACATCGAATCGATATTTGCACATCACTGCATTCTCGGCAACTGCAGGCACAGTTTTTGAATCGGATCGTCACTGGGGATGAAAAATGGGTCCTCTATAACAATATTAAGCGTCGACATCAGTGGCTTGGCCGTGAAACAAAGCCTGAACTTCAGCCAAGGAATGGACCCCATCCAAAGAAAATTTTGCTATGCGTTTGGTGGGATATGCAAGGAATTATTCATTTTGAGCTTCTGCCAGATAACCAAACAATCACAGCTGAAGTCTACTGCCAACAACTCCAACGACTGAAGATGGCATTACAAGAAAAACGTCCTGCATTAATTAATCGCAGAGGTGTTCTATTCCACTAGGATAACGCGAGCCCTCACACTGCTCGAATCACCACTCTCCAATTGGAGGCATTTGGTTGGAAAAAAATGCCTCATCCACCTTATTCTCCGGACATCGCACCTTCAGACTACCTTTTATTCAGAAGTCTGCAACACCACCTAGATGGACAAAAGTTACAATCCAGGGAAGCTATGAGCACGATTCCGATGTGGATATCACCCCAACTTACAGACATATAAACACAGACTAGACAACTCCACAGACGACACCTGCCACCTGTGCCAGGACACACCACAAACAATTGAATACATTATAAGTCATTTAATTTTTGTTGTAAATAAACTAAAAATTCGAGCAAATTTGTCCTTGTAAGTCATTTAATTTTTGTTCAGAATGAACTAAAAAATCGAGCAGAATATATGTTACAACCTTTTATATATATATATATATATATATATATATATATATATATATATATATATATATATATATATATGAATGAAAATGAAAAAGTTTATTGGCAGATCATAGTCCATATGAGAAATATTAATAACACAATGACAATTCACATACTAAGGATAGAAATATATACAATGAATGAGAAATAATACAGTAATGTATTAGAAGACATACGGCAAGACTAATGAATAGCTTGGATAATCGGGTTGGTTGATTTTTTAATTCTTTGCATTAGACTGTATTGAACACGTCTTGTTACCTCTGGGAAGCTCGGAACACTGCGGGTAGCAAACATTTGCGAAGCTGAGCATCTCGGTGGTAATTTATGTAGAAGTCTAAAAGATCTGTTATACAGCAAATTTAGGGTTCTACCAGAACCTTTTTTATAATTCACCCAGAGTTGCTGTCCGTATACATTACTGCAGAAAGTACGAAAGAGAGTGCTTTAAGCTTCACTTGTACAGAACCGGAAGTTCCTTATAGTCATATTCGCTTCAGCACAAAGGCTTCAAGATTGTTTTCTTATATTTGAGTCATTACTGAAGGAGCTGGTGATAGTTCGACCCAAATACTTAAATTCTTGTACTTCCTCAATTACTTCACCTTTCATTTTAAACCTAATATCAACTGGCTGATTATAGCTTTTAGGATGGAATTGCGTAACCTTAGTTTTTGTAACATTAAAAAAATATCAAGTTTCTGCGAATATTTATTAAAAGAATATTAAACAAGACCCTGCAAAAACGGGTCAAATTGACCTGTTCGCCTTCTAGTGTTAAAGTACACCAAGGATCATTAAAATAATGAATTTGGATTCCGGAAGAAAGTTTTTTGGACAGACAAGATAAAAACTGAATTTTTCGGGAACATCGAGCAAAGATGTGGCTGGTGATGATAGTTTGCTTTTTTAGGGATGCTTTAGTATTTCTGGTCCAGGAAAGCTTGTTGTCATCAATGTAACCTTGAATCCGAAGAAATATCGTGAAATTTTAGAAGAAAATGTATTGCCTTCAGTTCGGGAGTCGCGAATGGGTCACAATTGGGTACTGCAACAAGGTAATGATCCAAAACATAAAGGTAAGAGCACCATGAAATGGCTTCAACAAAAGAATTTCAAGTTTCTCGAGTGGCCCAGTCAAAGCCCAGATTTCAATCTAATCGAGAATTTACAGTTTGATCTAAAAAAATAGTGTCCGCAAGAGAAACCTTTTGAATCTGAATGAATTACAACAATTTTCTATAGAAAATTTCTACTGAGAGATAGCGAAACTTTGTAGAAAAATAACCAAAACGAATCAATGAAGTCATTCAAACAAAAAGTGGACACACAAAGTATTAAATCATTTTGTAAGTAAATGTACGAAAACTTTTGCATTCCAACTTTTTTTACTTCAAATTCTTTTATGTCTTTCATTATTTGTATGTTGGAGTTAAATTTTTTTGTTTGTTAAATTTTTCCAAACGAACGGTAAACTTTTCATAACTATTTTGTGCATAGTACAAAAGATAAGGACGAATATAGGTGAAATATTTCTCTCTACAAATAATTATGAGCGCCACTATATACAGTATACTGATGCTTATTCGTTTATACACGCCTAAACGGCTAGAGTAATCTGCACCAAATTCAATACAGTATACACACAAAGCTGGGAGAACCAGGGAAGGCTTTAGTCACACACTCGTCCCTCCCGGTCCTCCCCTAAGTTGTTTCCGTGGGCTTTTGATATATAGGGTGAACCAAATGTAGGTGGACAGTAAATGATAACGTTTATTTTGAGAATACATATTTAATTTTTTTGTATACTATAATACAAAATAAAATTTAAATAAATTTAGTTATAATATTTAATATAATATAACACAAACACCATAGTTATAATGAACACCATAGTTATAATATAATATAACACAAACCGTATTCAACCTACTGTCCACCTACTTTTGGTTCACCGTGTATATATATAGTATATTCTTTAAGAAAAGTTCTGGAACTCTGCTATAAATTCCCTACAACCTTTGCCAATTGTTACCAAACTCCCTGATTATCCCAATTCCACCCCTTAAAAAAAAAGTCCCTTTCTTATCCCTAAAATTTTGTTGTAACAAAATAATAAATAAATAAATAAAAACAAAATTAGGATGAAAACAAAAACATCAAATTTTTTCTGCATATTAAAAATGAAAGCTATTGGAATGCCGTTCCGGCGTGTTCCACCAGAAAAAAGTCATAACTTTGGTTAACCTTGGTTTTGCTTCCGCCCGAATTGTTCATTCTGACGAAGATCAAGCTTATTGCTCTACCTTATATATATATATATATATATATACAGGGTGGTGCAAAAGTCTAGACCCATAGGCGGTTTATATGGAAAAAAAGTGTGGCCTGCAGGAAGTTTATTATGAAATTAAATTTAATTAACCATACACCAGTGACTAAATTATGTTAAATTTAACGTTCTAGTTCAGAATTTACAATAAGTGTTCGAATTGATGTCCATCTTCTTCCAAACACTTTTCTACTCGGTTGACACAAGACCTTTGCACATTTGTAAGCATAGTAATATTCGTTCTTATGGCTTCAATTTCTGTTGTGATGTTATCCTTTAGCGCCTGTATTGTTCTTGGTTTGTTAACGTAAACCACTGATTATAAAAATCGAAAGATATTTTTTATATAGTAAATTGCCTATGGGTCCAGACTTTTGCACCACCCTATATATATATATATATATATATATATATATATATATATATATATATACATTTCAACTGCAAAGAACACGCAGTATAAATAACGTAAAGAACGACGCTTGTATAGGAGAACATTCCGCGCAAGATGAGAAGAGAGAACGAACAAATGAAAAAATGAGGTAACCACCCTGGAATCGAACCCGGGATCTTCCGATTGCCGGTCAGATATGATAACCATTACACCACGGGCCTCACTCGAACAAATGCCGTAATTCCTCTACATACGCGCAGTCCCACTGCAGAAGACATCGACCTCATACACCACCTTAACACTGACATCACAAATCTAATTAACACTAAACAGTCAGAAAACTGGGAATCCTATTTAACTACACTCAATCACAAGACCAACAGCACCCAACTTTGGAAAACCTTGAAAAAAATCCACACTTCACATACTAACCCACCCCCCACACACGAAGCTCTCCTTTCCAACTGTAACCAAATTCCATCCCCACAAAAACACTGCAACCTACTCATGCACCACTACTCAAAAATTAGCCATAAAATCACTGTTCCCAATAATAGAAAAATCCTCAAAAACATACGGAAACTCTCGGCCGACCCACAACAACCAAATCCATTTACACCCCAAGGCACAGCTGCAGCCATAAAATCCCTTAAAAACTCTCATGCCGAAGGCCCAGACCACATTTCAAACATACATCTCAAACACCTTGGTCCAATTGCTCTTGCAGCCCTCACAAACATATTCAATTACTCCTGGCTTCACAATATCATACCCTCTACCTGGAAGCTGGCACACATCATCCCGATACTGAAACCCAATAAACCCCCCAACCTACCTGCTTCATACCGGCCAATCTCCCTTCTCTCAACCATTTCCAAAGTCCTCGAAAAACTGATATTAAGACGCATACAACCACACATTACATTTTCACAAACCCAACACGGCTTCAGGTCCGCCCACTCCACCACAACGCTTCTTACAAACCTAACCCAACACATCTTAGATGGCTTCAACCAACTATCCCCCCTGCCCGCACAGTCCTTGTTGCCATCGACATCAACAAAGCTTTCGACACTGTCCCACGCCACATTCTTGCACAAAAGATTATTGATCTCGACATCCCCACCAATGACAAGAAATGGCTTACTAATCTCATCGCAGGCCGACTTGGCAAAGTCATACACAAACAACACTCATCCAAAACCTACAGACTATACAATGGCGTCCCACAGGGCTCCATACTCTCTCCAATCCTCTTCAACCTTTTCATGCACGACCTCCCACAACCTCTCTCCCCCCATGTCCACGTCTCCTCCTATGCAGATGACCTGACCATAACAGCACAACACCATAACCGTAACACCGCCACACGCCTGATCCAGCAGTACATTACCAATCTGGAACTCTGGCTGACTAACAATAGGATGTCAGCATCCCCTCAAAAATCCTCCATCACCCTCCTAACCTCAGACCGCCACGAATCCCAAGCACACCCGAGAGTCACCCTCATGGGACATCCCCTACCTCTAAACAAAACCCCAACAATCCTTGGCCTCACCCTAGACACACACATGTCCTTTTCCCCTCACATATCAAACATTTGCTCCAAAGCAACAAAAAAACTCAACGCTCTCAGAACACTCACCTCCACAACATTCGGTCAGCAGAAGGAATCCCTTAGTATCCTATACAAACAGTTTGTACGTACTACCCTAACTTACGCTGCCCCCGCCTGGTCCCCGTCCATCTCCCACACAAACCAGAAAAAGATACAGACCACACAAAACAGAGGTCTCAGAAGCATTACTGGCTGCCTCCGAACCACACCCATCCCACATCTACATGCAGATACGAAAATACTCCCCATCGAACACCACATGAACATGACAGGGACTCAATTCTTCTCCAGAGCACTGGCCCCAGACCACCCCTGTCACCATCTCACATTACACAATCCCCCACCCCGCAACAAAAAACGTACTCCTGCTGCTCACTATTCGCAGCTACTGAACAATATCCCCCCTCCTCCCCTAAACATCAACCCCATTAAACATCTCCACACAGAATTTACCCGGAAATACCTACTCGACCAACCACACAACACTGTCCTTCACGATACTCCCCCTGTAGTCCATCAGAGCGAACAAACCCTCCCAAGGAAAACAAGAGTTACTCTGGCCAGGCTCCGTTCAGGCCACCACCCCTCCCTCCAACAATACAGACACAGACCCCACCTAGCTGACACCCCCACCTGTCAAAAATGCTACCTCCACCCTGAGGACACAGAACACCTACTCTTACACTGCCACACTCTCTCTCAACAAAGACACAACTCCAACATTACCTCTCTACGAGACCTATGGACCCGTCCCACGGTGGTCGCGGGATACCTGAGTGCCGCCGGGTTCGCATAAGAGAACCCGGGGGCTACGAAGTAAGTAAGTATATATATATATATATATATATATATATATATATATATATATATATATATACATACAAGCATCATAACTTTATATTAGTTTTCGATTACTGTAGTAATATGCTAATTTTGTAATTTGACCTTTAACTGGGCAGGCGGCGCATGCACCGCTTACCCTGACTGCACGCCACTGATATATATATATATATATATATATATATATATATATATATATCAATGGCGGCTTTTCAGAGGAGGCATGGGAGGCCGAGCCTCCTCTGTTTTTATCACTATAAAGTCTATAAACTATGAAAGAGGATTTTATTGATAGTATTAATTCTATACGATCGTGATATACAGAAAGTACGGCATCTAACATTTTGTAATCTATTCTATTTATATATATATATATATATATATATATATATATATATGGAAAAGTGTTTCCACGAGAAAATAAATTTATGTTAAAATTTAAAAGATATCATTCTGTTTGTATAAATTAACATATTAATCCTTTAAAAGATATTATTCTGTTCAACTAAATTAAAATATGATTCCGTTACATTTTTAATGTTTGTATAGATTGCCTCAAGCGCAGATTCTCTGCACCTTCTCGATAAGCCTAACGAAAACAGTGTGCCACATCTAATCTTAAACAGAGATTTCCAAATTGTAAATGTTCTTTTCAATTATTATAAATCACATAAAAGAGTTAAGTGTAAAACTACAATTGTATAAATTCTTTTGCTAATATCATTTTTTACCAATTCTCTTGTTAATACCATTATTAGAGTACGAATTTACAAGTAAATAAAGCTTTGGTAAACGTGGCACCACGAGGGTTTCTCAAGGAGGAAATGAACACGCCTTGAGAGAGTCTGCCTCAGATTTGAGGTAGGGAGTGAGAGTCTCGCCTCGGCCTCGAGTGGGTGTGAGTGTTCCGCCCTTGGGCTGGGCCGTTTTCGGCTGGTCCCCTTAGCTTTTAAATGTAATCATTTGCCCGTTAATAACTTCTCTAAACCAAGTGTTGTGTACAGGATTTCATTTCTAATATTCTGTGTAAAATAAAGAAGGACAAAAGTGTGATGCGTCATTTTATAGCCTTCCAAGAAGAAGCATTCCAGTCTCTCAACGGACTTAGAGAGAGAGCGGACGCCATCAAGCGAAGGTATAAATTGTTGTCATCAAAATGCGCAGTCAGATAGAATAATTAAAACGGTATAAACTTCCTTGTTGGTGCGAGGAAGCGACATACCGAGAACACCTGTTAAACAGTCGGATGTGGTGTAACGAAACATAACAACATCATATCCGACATTATTCATCATTCCTTTTCGCCGACACTGTCGACCGATGCCAGGATTAGAAGAAAACAGCATCCCATTTTCCACCCCCCTCAACGGACGGAGGGAGGGGACGAGAAACGTTCCTTCAAGACGAGGAGCCAGGATTCGAAAACCTTTTGTTCGGGCAGAACCCCGCTACAAGGACGTCAACACTTGTTTAGAAGAGACGACAGCACTTGTTTAGAGAGAGGATCGGAACGGAAATTATTATATGGGCACGCGGAGAGGAATTTTACGAATTTAATTTCTCTTGGAACGTCTATGCGACGCATAGCATTGGCGTAAATTTCTACAACGAAGAGTGGAAGAATCATCGAAATTGAAGATTTTAAAAGCCGTTAATCGTCAACGAGCAACGTTCTTCAAGGGAGGAATGAGAGACTGCGAGGGTCAGGCGTGTTCGATTCGGTGAGGGCACCTCATGCGAAAACGGCTTCGCCTTCGTAGATAAGCGCGGAGAGTCGAACGTATTCGACTCTGCCGAACGAAATCATCGGAATCTGAGAGGACTCAGAAACGAAAAGAAACGTTCTTCAAAACTCTGCCCAACGGCATTGAAGAGGAAAGAAAAACGAAAACAAAGGCGCTTACAAGACGGAATAAAAAGAAAACTCGGTAAAAGCGTTTCGGCGGGTAAGGTTAACACTTTTATCAAGAAATAAATTAAGTACGTGAAAAAAAAGAAAAGTGTATCCCAGTTAACGCATTGGTTTGAAAAGAAAAGGGGAAATTAAGTACGAAAAAAAAAAGTGTACCCCCAGTAATAACGTATAGGGTTGGAAATTTGTTTTCATTATTATTCATTTTTGTAAGATTTGGGTTTTGCATGCAGTGTTTTACAAATAAATAAATTACAGTATGTTTATTGGTTGTAAACAGTTCACTGTTCGTTTGAGTTAAAAACGATTTTTTTTTTTGTTTGTCGGTGTTTACAATCAATTGAATCAAATTTTTCTTTCTTTTTTTTGGGTTGTGGTAAGAAGGAAAAATTTAAAGGTTTGTTTTTGTAAGCAGACATTGGGTATTTAAATATATAAGGATTACATATTTTATTGTTTGTAACGAAAAACGATTTCTGCAAAGTATACGGTAAATTTATGGAATTTGAGGAAAAAAAAATTTTTAAGTGAATATTTAATTTTTTTTTAATTGGAATTAGCCCACATTGGGTTAACAGAAAACGCAATTTTCGAGTCAGTTTCATTTCATTGACTGAAATTTATTGTACCAAATTTGTTGTATATATAGTTCGTGCGCGTGTTTGTGTGTTTGGCTCGTTTCACGTGCGCGTGGATTTGGTGCGTTGCGGCGCATTTAGATTTGGTAAAAAAAAGGATTTTTTTTCCTTTTTTTTCTCTCGCTCTGTCGCGTCGATGCGCGAACTTTTCATTTTTGTTTTTAAGTGGAATTTTGCGTTGGAGCGCAAATAGTTGTTTGTTTTTGTGCTTTTTTTGGGTTTAAATTGAAATGAATTAGTACATTTTGAGTAATGTATCGAAATCGACAGGCAAGTTTTGCATCTTCTTTGGAATGATTTTATTGTTTGTTTAAACTAAAAAAATAGCTAATCTCAAGCTTAAGTTTTTTCGCTTAAATTCTGTTGTATATACGGTATTAGGGATAAGTTGTTTTTTGTGTTTCGCTTCGCCTTCCTCGATTGGAAGTCCATTTGTTCTTTTGTCGTTTCGAAGAAAAATGGATAGATGTAATTAACGAACGAGTAATACCCCTAAAGTTCCAATTTTTACGTGGACGAATGGGCAACATGGTACCCCCATACGTGGACGAATGGTTGGACGCATTAGAGGGATAGTATGTTCATTATAACGTTTTGCGGTGATATCGCAAAGATTCACTTCTTAGACGATGAAGACGGAAGCGCCCTATGAAGAGACTGTCCCAGAAATCACGAGGGAAGTTCTCGATGAGGGACATTTTCCGGGGGAAGAGGTCTGTGACGAGATCGTCACAGATGAAGGACAAATGCAAGCTCGGCTTATGACCTCGACGAATTCGGGAAAAAGAAAATTTGCCACACTTTTCCTCCCCACCAGAGAGTGTTGCATCTCTGCATCGCTCTACGGGACAACTTTCATTCGATTCTGTTCTTTCTAATCCGAAGGTTCGGAAATCGAAACGGGAGCCATCTGCCACTTTGATTTCGCTCCAAAAAGACCGAATACACGAAACGAATAACAGTAATCATAACGTCGGTTTATCTCATTTACAAATTGTTTTTACCTTATTTCCAGTTCAAGTGCTACCACACGTACCCCCTATACCCGTTTAGGCTATACCCGTGCATTCATGCACTACGTACTAAATTATTGAAAGACGCTTGAGACGTGGCATGATTGATGTCGGAGGCAATTAGCCACCAACGCGTACATCCAGAAACTTGAGCAGTGTCCACACGTAACCTTTGAAATTTCATACCTTCCAAGCTATAAAGTTTAGTCAATTCCAAAGTTCTAAAAAAGTTCTCAAAACGAAAATATAACCTTGCAGAATTCGTATCAATTTCACGTAAGTAATTTGTCCAATAGTTCATTGAAGTTCATTTCTCTAAATTTTTGTTCTTTTAACGTTTGATAAGACAATCGCGTATGACTTAAAAGTGTATGCACACGGTGAACTTAGACCAGTTAAAAAAAAAGTGGACCTAAAGAAATCAGACTCCAAGTGCTCAAGGACACACAAGTGACAGTTAATTATAAGTGACCATTAGTGCATAAGTCTCAAGGACACGCAAGTGACAGTTAATTATAAGTGTTCATTAGTGCATAAGTATTAATTTTAATGTAAAATTTAACTGATGAGTAGAGTGGATTAACTACTCAGTAAATGTGTTTTGTTTAACTATTTATTTTGTCCTTATGTAACATTACATCCAACTACTTTTGTTTGAGAGGATTTTTCAAACTAACCCCCGAGTACCAACTCTGGGAGGGGAGCCATGTGGAAAAGTGTTTCCACGAGAAAATAAATTTGTTAAAATTTAAAAGATATCATTCTGTTTGTATAAATTAACATATTAATCCTTTAAAAGATATTATTCTGTTCAACTAAATTAAAATATGATTCCGTTACATTTTTAATGTTTGTATAGATTGCCTCAAGCGCAGATTCTCTGCACCTTCTCGATAAGCCTAACGAAAACAGTGTGCCACATCTAATCTTAAACAGAGATTTCCAAATTGTAAATGTTCTTTTCAATTATTATAAATCACATAAAAGAGTTAAGTGTAAAACTACAATTGTATAAATTCTTTTGCTAATATCATTTTTTACCAATTCTCTTGTTATACCATTATTAGAGTACGAATTTACAAGTAAATAAAGCTTTGGTAAACGTGGCACCACGAGGGTTTCTCAAGGAGGAAATGAACACGCCTTGAGAGAGTCTGCCTCAGATTTGAGGTAGGGAGTGAGAGTCTCGCCTCGGCCTCGAGTGGGTGTGAGTGTTCCGCCCTTGGGCTGGGCCGTTTTCGGCTGGTCCCCTTAGCTTTTAAATGTAATCATTTGCCCGTTAATAACTTCTCTAAACCAAGTGTTGTGTACAGGATTTCATTTCTAATATTCTGTGTAAAATAAAGAAGGACAAAAGTGTGATGCGTCATTTTATAGCCTTTCAAGAAGAAGCATTCCAGTCTCTCAACGGACTTAGAGAGAGAGCGGACGCCATCAAGCGAAGGTATAAATTGTTGTCATCAAAATGCGCAGTCAGATAGAATAATTAAAACGGTATAAACTTCCTTGTTGGTGCGAGAAAGCGACATACCGAGAACACCTGTTAAACGGCGGAGATGGTGTAACGAATAATAACATCATCTTTCGCCGACATATATATATATATAACGGTGAACCAAAAGTAGGTGGACAGTAGGTTGAATAGGGTTTGTGTTATATTATATTATAACTATGGTGTTCATTATAACTATGGTGTTTGTGTTATATTATATTAAATATTATAACTAAATTTATTTAAATTTTATTTTGTATTATAGTATACAAAAAAATTAAATATGTATTCTCAAAATAAACGTTATCATTTACTGTCCACCTACTTTTGGTTCACCCTATATATATATATATATATATATTATATATTATATATATATATATATATCAGTGGCGGATGGTGACTGTGTGAATTGGGTGTGCGGAATATCATGTGGAGTAAAATTAATAACTGAAATTCATGTTAACTTAGTTATTAATAAATCTTAATAGTAATATGGTAAGCATACGCAATCCACCTTCTCAATATTGCACTAAACACTTTACTTGGAGAATTTAGGTGAACTGTAAAAAATCTAACACCAATTTCCTACGGGCTCCTTTAAGCATCAAACTTATTTACACATAAACTCAAGTCTTCTTTTTGGAAAAAAATAGTGAGCAATAACGTCATCATATAAAGAACTTTGCTTCACATGAAGAAGCAGTGTAATATATTAAGCATATGAACCTGACGCGGACCATGGCAACATAGGCCCCGCCCACTTTACCATATATGGAGGGTGTTCTGTTCACAGACCGCACAATCTCCGCCCTGAATGCCCCTGATCCCTCGCTCTCTCCCTTTTCCATTTGATTTGGCATGGGGTAAACGTAAATTTATATTCCCATAGTAGGGGAGAAGAATATATATATATATATACTGTATATATATATCGCCGCACCGCAATACTGAAATTTCGCGCCTCATACAAGCTCTAGGGACGCTTCTATCGCTCAGTACCAAAATTTTACCAAATCGTTGTAAAGACAATCCGAACAACTGAATTGAAGTAGCTCATTTCTCATCTCGACTAGTGTAACAGTCGAGCGCGGAATTAAGGGTTAGGTCATCTTTTTCGTCTCGACTAAAGTTGAGAGGGAGACAAAGGGTTAATTAAATATTAATTTACAGAAAATCTATTGGGTGTGCGGCGCACACCTGGCACACCCTGAATATACGCCCCTGATATATATATATATATATATATGAAAACTATTTCACGAAGGTAACACGTGAAAAATATTTATGATGAATAAAACCACGAAGGAAAGGAAACACAAAATGGTGCTCAAGCGCTTTCGTCTAATGACATCCTCAGGAACACTGAAGTATATAAAAAGGTTAAGCCTATATATATATAGGTTACAGAAAGAAAAAAAAAGAAAAATAAATAACATACATACACACACACACACACATATATATATATATATATATATATATACATACATATCTATATATACAAATACATACATACATACATACATACATATATATACAATAAACAGAGAAGTAAAAATAATAAAAAATTAAAAATTAAAACCTTAAAGGATTACCAATGAGGCGTACAGATTGTAAGGAAAAATATCGATTTTTAGCACAAGATCAAATGGATTATAAAAATACAAATTTATACTGGGACTCTGCCGGGTTTTAACACAATGCTGCCTATGGTCAGGTTTCGATATAAAAAAAAAAAAAAAAAAAAAAAAATGGAAATTAAAAGTTAATCGATTTTTAGCACAAGATCAAATGGATTATAAAAATACAAATTTATACTAGAACTCTGTCCGGGTTTTAACACATTTCTGCCTATGGTCAGGTTTCGATATATATAAAAAAATAAAATGCAAATTAAAAGTTAATAAAGTAGAAGACAAGTTTACCAAAGATTTAATGTTTTACACTTCTTATCTAAGTCTGCTTTAAAGGAATTCAACATAACAGGATCGAGTTGAAAAAGACCTTTGCTTATGTTGAAGTTATTTGAAAGTTGGATAATGGCAGACTCAAGAATATTTCTATTAACAATGTTGCTTGAATGGAATAAAACTGAAGCATTATTCCAATCAATACAGTGGGCTAACTCTGACAAATGGACAAAAAGGGCACTGGACAACTGTCCTGTTCTAACGGAATATTGATGCTGTTTTATACGTGTGTGCAAATCCTTTCCCGTCTGACCTATGTAAAAGGAATCACATTGTTTACAACCAATTTTATAGATAATGCCTGAATTATTGGTAGGGCTATTTTTTACTATGATATTTTTCACAATATTGTTATATGAAAATACTACATTAATATCCAAAAGTTTAAGTACATTAGCAATGCCTAAAAAGCCCGGGAAAAATGGAAGTACTAAAATATTTTTGACAAAGTACGAGTGTTAATATTGACACGATAGAAAGTTCGTTTTGCCTTGCTGAGACAAGATTCCATAAACGCAGATGGATAACACAAATCACTTCCAATACCGTTGATTTTTTCCAATTCGGCATCGATGTATTCCGGACTGGCGATCCTAAGGGCGCGGAGAAACATTGATGAAAATATGGCCTTCTTAATGGGGGTATCATGTCCCGAGTAAAAGTGTACGTAGGACAAATTGTTTTCGTTTTCCGATAGATACTAAACTTAAAACCTGGGCTTTCCCTATGTACACGCACATCCAAAAATGGGATTGAATTGTCTTGCTCAACTTCTAAAGTAAACTTAATGGAGGGGACTTGATCATTTAACTGAAGGAGGAAGCTATCCAGGTCACGATTCATGGGCCAGATACACAAAATATCGTCGACGTACCGCAACCAAGGGATGCCAACCCCCAGGATTCTCGGAATATAGGTAATTTCGAAAAACTCCATATAAATATTGGAGAGGAGGGGCGATAAGGGGTTGCCCATAGCCATCCCAAAAACTTGTTGATAATACTCGTTTGTTGAAAAAAGTGGTTAGAAATAACCGCATATATTTCCAAAGAAAATATAAACAAAATAAATAAAAATAAAAACCCTCGTTTCTAACCAACTAGTGAAGTTGGGTTTCCCTAATTAACCAAAAGAAGGAAAAAAAAAGTTTCTGGGACAAAGAAAAACGGAGCTTTGCCCAGTCTTGAAAATTTTTGACCGCATGAAGCGGGCCCTTTTTTCTCAAAAAAATTAAAATGCTCGTGGTTACCCAAACCGGGAAACTGAGCCAACCTTCAAACCTAACAACCTTTAATTAAATCGTATCCTTAATTAATAACCACTGCAATTAATCAAAACCCATGTTTAACTAAATAGAGGCCGATCAGAACTAGGTGCAAGTAAGTTAAAGAAAATAACTAAGGTAAGAGAAAAACTAGGTACCTAGACGAAACTCGAACCGGGCTACAACGGCCCTAACTCAATAATTAAATGGCTGTTATAGCCCCTATTAAAACCTAAAGGCAATATAGCCCTAACTTAACTTAAATAAAACCTTCTAAACCTTAAACCTTTAAAACCAAAAACTTAAGGGCAATCCAGCCCTAGCCTAACTTAACCTGCAAAACCTAGGTCTGGGAAATAGCCCCTACAAATAAATAACCTAGCAGTGTGTTAAACAATAACCTAAAACTTAACAACGAAAATTAAAAAAACTGGAAACTAAATGAAACTTATGAATCAGTTAGAAACTGAAAGGGTAACGTTCAACTGGCAACTTCATTTTTGGTAAGTCTAAATTAATTTTGATGAATTTAGCTTCACCATAGTTAGTAATCTGGCTGCTGACCAAATTTAACCTGAAAACCACTGCAACCTACAGTGAAAAAGTCTGTAGCTGTGTTGACAGTGTCTAAATAGGCCATTATTATTTCTATAATTACCGAGTCTATTTAAAGTAAACTTAACCTTAATACTACACCTAAATAAAAATAATATCTCTCAAGCTAAACAATAAATTTTTCAATATGGCGCCCCCGGGTGGGCAGTCGAGAAGTTAGTTACCCTTTTTTTGTTTTAATTCTGATACAATAGTTTTAAATCCAGTGAATTAAATTTTTTACATAATCTGAAAATTTAAATATAAATATCATTTATAATAAACCTAAAAATGGCTAATCAAACTGAAGCCACTCGTGGAAAAAGTATGGAGACCTGGTTGGGAAGTGATGTGGAAGCACTTGAAACTAGTAAACTGGTAAAAAGGAGGGGAGCAATCAGAACCTCAGCTACTAAACTTTTAGCTACAATCAAAGAGAGATGGGATGATTGGACTGAGGAACAAAAAAATTCACATGCTCGGCTTTTGTCCTCACAACTGGACAAGTTACAAAATTTAGACGAGGAAATCCTTAGAATGTATGTTTGTTCCGAAGGCTTCTCAGAGGATAAACAAGAAGAACTAGATGAAAAAAATAGTTATTACCACTTTGAAATAGATCAAATGATACAAGCATTAACAACTAAAAAAGAAAATAATGCCGAAGCCAAACCTAAACTAAGAATAAGTACTAAAATTCCTGAGCTTCAAATATTACCATTTGATGGAAATCCCTCTAAATTTCAAAACTTTAAGACCTCATTCAGAAACATTTATGATAACATAGGTCTTTCCGAAGAAGAGAAATTTGCCTACCTAAAACAACATTTGAGTGGAAACCCTGCCATTCAAATAAACTGCATGCAAGAAAGTAAAACATCTTATGAGAAGCATGGCAGCAGTTGGAGGGCTGTTATGCAACACCAGGCCAAATTAAATTCTCCATAATAAAATCCCTTTTAACTAAATCCATAATAACCAAAAATTTTAAATCACTTCATGACTTTCAAGCAGATATGCACTCTACCATAAATTTAATGCAACTCAAAAATTAGAATTAGAAGATATACTCTTGTATGTATATTATAATAAACTAACTCAAGAAACTCAGGAATTTTTAAGAACTTGTGGGTTTAAACTCTATGACCCCTTTAATAATTTTAAAGAAGCAATTGCTGAAGCTACCAAAACCTTAGCTAATGTTAATTTTGATCTGGAACAAAGTGAGTTAACTACCTTGATACCTAAACAAAAAAGAAACTTCTCTCCAGAACCAGCCAGAAAACCATGGTATTCTGGCCAAACTACAGCTGCTCTGGCGGTTTCTACCCAAAGACAATCCTCAAGAAGAGCTCAATATACTGACCAGAGAGAACCTTACTGCAAATTGTGTAAGAAAAACTCTCACAGAATCTCAAAATGTGATTCTTTCCCTGAAAGTTGGGATAAACTGAAAAAACTTGCTAAATTAAATTATTGTACTAAATGTACCTCATCTAAACACCAAGCCAAAGAATGCCCCATTTCTTTACAACCCTGTTCATTTTGTAGGTTTTCTAACCATTTATCCTTCCTTTGTACCAAACAAAAAGGAAAACCAGAGGAAGATAAGAAAACCAAAACCAGTACGGAAGTAGCTACCCAAAAAGAAAACTCCAAACAAGGGAAACAAGTTACTAACTTATTAAGTTTAAAAAACACTGATCAAGAAGTAGCATTAATCCCTTCCATGCAAATGAGAATAAGAAACTCAGAAAAATCAATTAAATGCAGAGCACTTTTGGATAATTGTAGTCAAGCCAGCTACATTACCAAGGAACTCGTGAAAAAATTAAATCTTCCAACTAAACACTACGAGGAATCCATAACCATAACAGGATTTATAGCCGACAAGAAACAACCAAATTATGAAGTAGCTATAATTAAATTGGAGGATTCTAGAAACCCTGGAAACTACCAAGAAATAGAAGCTATCATAATTGATGATATTAATATTAAATATGAAGTTCCAGGATTACTGAAACTTCAAACTTATTTAAAATCATTAAATTATCAGCTTGCAGATCACTTTGAAGCTGATGAAGTGGCTGACTTCATGTTAATTTTTGGGGCTGCAACCCACAAACTTTTTGCCCTCAGCAGTCATCAGATTCATACTGCCTCTTGTTATAAATCTCCCTATGGAATACTTTTATTGGGTTTCCCTTCAGATTACTACCCTGAAAAAGAAAAAGAACCAATAAGAGATCAGATCAGCTTCTGTATTACCAACCCGCTACCTACTAGTACAACTTCTAATGAAGATCTAAAAAAAATTGAACACCAGATTGCACAATTTAGCAAACTAGAAAACTTGGGTATTTCTGGGGATGAACCACTTTCAAACAAAGAAAAAGATCTGATTGCAAACTTTGAAAAGGAAGTTAAAAAGAAGATGAAAGATTGTCTGTTAAGGTACCATGGAATGACCAAAAAGATAAAATTTCACCAAACTTTAACTATGCTATTAGCAGGTTAAAGTCCACTTGCAAAAAATTAAAAAAAGATAACTTAATGCAACCTTATTCAGACATCCTTGAACAACAATTCCAGGAAGGAATAATAGAAGAAGTACCTCTAACAGAACACTTAAGACAAGCAGGAAATTTTTTACCTCACTTTCCCGTAGTTCGCCCTGGGGTACAAACAACTAAAGTTAGGATTGTAGTAGATCCCTCGGGTAAAAGCAAACCAGAAGAAATAACCGTAAATGATGCTACTGAGGACTGCCCTTCACTCCTACCTCACTTAGCAAAATTGTGCATTAAATTAAGGCATGGTAAATATTTGATGATTGGGGACATTCAAAAAGCATATTTACAACTTAAATATCAAACAGAATTTGACTGCAATGCCCACAAAATTCTGTGGGTAAAGAATACCCAATTGGCTCCAAATGACAACAACCTGATCTGCTATAAATATAGAAGAGTTACCTTTGGCAACAAAAGCAGTCCATTTTTACTACAACAATCTCTACAACACATATTTAATGAACAACAAAACCAAGTGGCAGACTACCTAGCTAACCGCTTTTACATGGACAATGCTTTAATTAATGCCAACAATCTCTCAGAACTCAAAGACCTTTACAATTATAGTGTAAACACTTTAATTGAATATAATTTGAAGCTATATGAATGGGCCTCTAATCACTCAGAACTTCAAGGACTATTTGAAAAACATGACATAGCCTCCTCCGAAGATAAAGAAAATGTAAAACTATTAGGATATGGTTGGAACACAAGTGCTGATACACTCCATCTAAAAACGGTAAACTTGAACTCAGAAGCCAAAACTAAAAGAGAAATACTAAGTTCTGTGCAATCATTGTTTGATCCAATTGGATTTGTTGCACCCTTAGTGTTTAAATTAAAACTCTTCATGCAGAAAGTAACAGCTACCAAAAAAAATTGGGATGAATATCTAGAACTGGAAATGCTGCGTGAATGGAAAAAACTTTGTAAAGAAATAAACAAAGTGGAATTTCTGAATTTTCCTAGACAAGCTTTTGAAAATCCCAAACCTCTCATGGAAAATCTTCAACTCCACATCTTTTGTGATGCCAGCCAAGAAGGTTATGCAGTAAGTTGCTATCTAGTTGGAAATGGAAAATCCGAACTAATTTACGCTAAATCAAGAGTCAATCCCAAATCAAAAAATTGGACCATTTGTAACTTGGAATTAATGGCAATCTGCCTAGGAACCAAAGTCCTAGAATACCTTAAAGAAACCTACCTAGAAGAAAACTCAGAAAACCAAAAGTTCTTCAAAACAATAATTTGGACAGACTCACAAGTGGCTTTAAATTGGACTGCTCAAAAATCTCTAAAAATGAAATCAATCTTTGTAAAAAACAGAGTGAAAGACATTCAGGAAGCAACAAGAAACTTAAACCATCACCTGGAATTCAGACATGTAGCAGGAGAAGACAACCCAGCAGACCTACTCACCAGACCAATATCTTTCAAGAAATTTCAAAAACTTCTTCACTTTTACCAACATGGTCCCACATTTTTGAGAAATGAAATTGAATGGCCCACCAACTTAATTTTTAACCCCCACCAAGAAACCTTACAGACAACAATAAATGTGTGTCAAACAACTTGTAAAGAAATAAATGAAAAAACTCCCTTGTTAAATATGGAAAGATTCTCTAACAGGAAAAAACTGGTCAGAATCACTGCCTATGTTCTACGGTTCATAGAAAACTTAAAGTACTTCCGCACTCACAAATATAACCCCAAATGTAACCTGACAATGGAAGAACAAATTGCTGTCTTGGAGAAAAATCATACAGCTTACAAAACTAAGGCCACAAATTACTGGCTAAAATTAGTCCAGCAACAACATTTCTCAAAAGAAAAAGAAATAATCCACAAACTAAATAAAGGAGAAAAAGTAGAGGACCTAACAAAGCTGCAAAAGAATCTAAAACTCTTCATTGACAAAGAAGGGTTAGTCAGAACAATGGGGAGATATAAATATGCAACTAACCTTAACTATTCTGCTAGGTATCCTGTACTACTGCCCGAAAATTCTCATTTAACAACGTTAATTGTAACTGAATGTCATGCAAAAGCCAGTCATGCAACCTTAGCTACCACATGCAATTTCCTCAGACAGGAATTCTGGATCCCCAAAATAAGGCAAGTAGTTAAAAAGGTTCTGAAACAATGTCTGTTTTGCCAAAAATACTTTGCCATGGCTTATGAAGTGCCTACTACTGGACCCTTAGTAACGGAACGTTTAAGCTATGAAAAACCCTTTGAAAAAACTGCCCTTGACTATGTTGGTCCAATTTCTGTCCAGGATGAGAATAACCAATTCATGAAAGTCTACTTATTATTGTTCACTTGCTGCGCCACCCGATTCACCAGCCTTCACATCTGCACTGACCTTTCTGCTAAAACCTTTTTAAGAGAACTCTATCATTTGTCCTTAAACTACTCCCTTCCAAAGGTTTTGATTTCAGACAATCAATCCACCTTCAAAAGATCTGAAGATTACCTAAAACATTGGTTCCAAAATGTTCTTGTGTCTCAGTACCTCTCTGATCATGGTATCCAGTGGAAATTTACAGCAGCCTATTCACCCAGAACCTTAGGAATAGCTGAAAGAATGGTGGGTTTAGTCAAAAGAGCCCTCTATACCTCCCTAAAAGGAAGAAAAATCCCGTTAACTGAACTAAAAACAATTGTTCTTGAAATAATGAACACAATTAATTCAAGACCACTCACTTATGTTAATTCAAATGAAGATCCTTCCTCTGATCTACTAACTCCTTTCAAGTTGCTTTTTGGGTATGACAATACCAAATTCAACTTTTTAACCACTAATGATACCCAAGAAGCTGTTAATGAAGACGATCAGGTGGATGCTGATTATAGGACAACAACAGAGGACAAAGAAAGGAAGAAAATACTGGATTACTTTCATAAGGGAGCTAAACAATCTCAAGAAATCAAGAAAAGATGGCGATACGAATATTTGAGTAGTTTGAGGGAAAAAGAATACCAACAACACAAACAACCAGTAAGTAAAGAACCTAAAGTAGGAGAACTATGTCTCTTAGATGAAAATTCTATGAATCCCAAATACTTCTGGAAGATTGCTGTAATTGAAACATTACACCCAGATGAAGATGGCATAATCAGGCATGTAACTGTAAAAACACCCAATGGTCATCTCTCCAGAAGACACATATATCGGTTATACCCACTGGAAATAACTGATAAGCCGAATATTGACCTGGAAGAACTGGAAAATTCTTCCACAGAAACAGGAACTGTAGATTCTCCTGACACTACTACTGCCGCTACTCAACCCCGACCACAAAGACAAGCTGCAGTTAGATTTCGGGAAGAACTGCAAAGGAAAATACAGAGTGGATCTTTGTGAAGACCACAAATAGAAAATTGTAAATAATTGTAAATAGCTATAACTTAGGACCAACGTTCTACAGAAAAGACGCTTTCATCTTCATATTTCACCTAAAAGGAACTTTTCTGAAGAGCATGTCATTTTCATTCAAAAAAAAAAAATAAAATAAAATTTCCCAAGAATACAATTCTGGGTAAATTTTTCCCCTTGGGGGGAATGTTGAAAAAAGTGGTTAGAAATAACCGCATATATTTCCAAAGAAAATATAAACAAAATAAATAAAAATAAAAACCCTCGTTTCTAACCAACTAGTGAAGTTGGGTTTCCCTAATTAACCAAAAGAAGGAAAAAAAAAAGTTTCTGGGACAAAGACAAACGGAGCTTTGCCCAGTCTTGAAAATTTTTGACCGCATGAAGCGGGCCCTTTTTTCTCAAAAAAATTAAAATGCTCGTGGTTACCCAAACCGGGAAACTGAGCCAACCTTCAAACCTAACAACCTTTAATTAAATCGTATCCTTAATTAATAACCACTGCAATTAATCAAAACCCATGTTTAACTAAATAGAGGCCGATCAGAACTAGGTGCAAGTAAGTTAAAGAAAATAACTAAGGTAAGAGAAAAACTAGGTACCTAGACGAAACTCGAACCGGGCTACAACGGCCCTAACTCAATAATTAAATGGCTGTTATAGCCCCTATTAAAACCTAAAGGCAATATAGCCCTAACTTAACTTAAATAAAACCTTCTAAACCTTAAACCTTTAAAACCAAAAACTTAAGGGCAATCCAGCCCTAGCCTAACTTAACCTGCAAAACCTAGGTCTGGGAAATAGCCCCTACAAATAAATAACCTAGCAGTGTGTTAAACAATAACCTAAAACTTAACAACGAAAATTAAAAAAAAACTGGAAACTAAATGAAACTTATGAATCAGTTAGAAACTGAAAGGGTAACGTTCAACTGGCAACTTCATTTTTGGTAAGTCTAAATTAATTTTGATGAATTTAGCTTCACCATAGTTAGTAATCTGGCTGCTGACCAAATTTAACCTGAAAACCACTGCAACCTACAGTGAAAAAGTCTGTAGCTGTGTTGACAGTGTCTAAATAGGCCATTATTATTTCTATAATTACCGAGTCTATTTAAAGTAAACTTAACCTTAATACTACACCTAAATAAAAATAATATCTCTCAAGCTAAACAATAAATTTTTCAATATCGTTATTGAAAGTGAATTTACAGTCTTTGATGCAAAGCTTAATGAGTTCCAAAACAATGTGTGAAGGTAGTGGCAGGTCATACTTATGTAATTCTTGGGAGAGAAAGTCAAGCATATCGTCAATCGGCACTTTTGTAAACAATGAACAAACATCAAAACTAATCAATTTATCGTTAGTTTCAGTACGTACATTATTCAATTTTTCCGTAAGATCCATGGAATTTTTTACATGTGAATCAGAGATAGTTCCGAGAATGGGGGACAAGACTTTGACAAGCCATTTGGAGAGTTTATAAGTAATAGAGCCCACCGAGCTAATAATAGGGCGCATAGGGTTACCAGGTTTGTGGGTTTTAATAAGACCGTAAAGGTAGGGCAGAGCAGGTGAAGTGGACATGAAAAGCGGAATTAAGTTCTTATGATCTTTGAGAAGGCGTTTCAAGCCACTATTAAATTATTTGATGACGTCATCCTGCGGGTTCTTCCTAAGTTTGGTGTATGTGGCGGGGTCCTGGAGAAGCTCGTTCATCTTTCCGATGTAGTCCACTTTGTCCATAATAACTATGGTGTTAGCCTTGTCTGCTTTAGTAATATGGAGCTCCCCATCTTTTTTTAATTGTGAGAGGCTATTGCGAAAACGTTTAGGAAAGTTATCTTCGTAATTACCATTCGCCGCACTATAAACGAGGCCTTTAACTATGTTAAACAAATACTGAGGGAGATTACACTGTTTTTCAAAACAGTCAGTGGAGTAAAAAAGCAAGCTCAAAGTGTGTTTTGAACCTTTCTTCGAAAAACATTAGTGACGATGCAAAAAGTGCCCTTGGATATGGTATGTCCTTTTTTATTGTTAAAAAACCTTCGGCTTTACAAATTTGTTATAGTCTCGCGTGTTTTGAAAAACAGTGTAATCTCCCTCAGTATTTGTTTAACATAGTTAAAGGCCTCGTTTATAGTGCGGCGAATGGTAATTACGAAGATAACTTTCCTAAACGTTTTCGCAATAGCCTCTCACAATTAAAAAAAGATGGGGAGCTCCATATTACTAAAGCAGACAAGGCTAACACCATAGTTATTATGGACAAAGTGGACTACATCGGAAAGATGAACGAGCTTCTCCAGGACCCCGCCACATACACCAAACTTAGGAAGAACCCGCAGGATGACGTCATCAAATCATTTAATAGTGGCTTGAAACGCCTTCTCAAAGATCATAAGAACTTAATTCCGCTTTTCATGTCCACTTCACCTGCTCTGCCCTACCTTTACGGTCTTATTAAAACCCACAAACCTGGTAACCCTATACGCCCTATTATTAGCTCGGTGGGCTCTATTACTTATAAACTCTCCAAATGGCTTGTCAAAGTCTTGTCCCCCATTCTCGGAACTATCTCTGATTCACATGTAAAAAATTCCATGATCTTACGGAAAAATTGAATAATGTACGTACTGAAACTAACGATAAATTGATTAGTTTTGATGTTTGTTCATTGTTTACAAAAGTGCCGATTGACGATATGCTTGACTTTCTCTCCCAAGAATTACATAAGTATGACCTGCCACTACCTTCACACATTGTTTTGGAACTCATTAAGCTTTGCATCAAAGACTGTAAATTCACTTTCAATAACGAGTATTATCAACAAGTTTTTGGGATGGCTATGGGCAACCCCTTATCGCCCCTCCTCTCCAATATTTATATGGAGTTTTTCGAAATTACCTATATTCCGAGAATCCTGGGGGTTGGCATCCCTTGGTTGCGGTACGTCGACGATATTTTGTGTATCTGGCCCATGAATCGTGACCTGGATAGCTTCCTCCTTCAGTTAAATGATCAAGTCCCCTCCATTAAGTTTACTTTAGAAGTTGAGCAAGACAATTCAATCCCATTTTTGGATGTGCGTGTACATAGGGAAAGCCCAGGTTTTAAGTTTAGTATCTATCGGAAAACGACAAACAATTTGTCCTACGTACACTTTTACTCGGGACATGATACCCCCATTAAGAAGGCCATATTTTCATCAATGTTTCTCCGCGCCCTTAGGATCGCCAGTCCGGAATACATCGATGCCGAATTGGAAAAAATCAACGGTATTGGAAGTGATTTGTGTTATCCATCTGCGTTTATGGAATCTTGTCTCAACAAGGCAAAACGAACTTTCTATCGTGTCAATATTAACACTCGTACTTTGTCAAAAAATATTTTAGTACTTCCATTTTTCCCGGGCTTTTTAGGCATTGCTAATGTACTTAAACTTTTGGATATTAATGTAGTATTTTCATATAACAATATTGTGAAAAATATCATAGTAAAAAATAGCCCTACCAATAATTCAGGCATTATCTATAAAATTGGTTGTAAACAATGTGATTCCTTTTACATAGGTCAGACGGGAAAGGATTTGCACACACGTATAAAACAGCATCAATATTCCGTTAGAACAGGACAGTTGTCCAGTGCCCTTTTTGTCCATTTGTCAGAGTTAGCCCACTGTATTGATTGGAATAATGCTTCAGTTTTATTCCATTCAAGCAACATTGTTAATAGAAATATTCTTGAGTCTGCCATTATCCAACTTTCAAATAACTTCAACATAAGCAAAGGTCTTTTTCAACTCGATCCTGTTATGTTGAATTCCTTTAAAGCAGACTTAGATAAGAAGTGTAAAACATTAAATCTTTGGTAAACTTGTCTTCTACTTTATTAACTTTTAATTTGCATTTTATTTTTTTATATATATCGAAACCTGACCATAGGCAGAAATGTGTTAAAACCCGGACAGAGTTCTAGTATAAATTTGTATTTTTATAATCCATTTGATCTTGTGCTAAAAATCGATTAACTTTTAATTTGCATTTTTTTTTTTTTTTTTTTTTTTTTTTTTTATATCGAAACCTGACCATAGGCAGCATTGTGTTAAAACCCGGCAGAGTCCCAGTATAAATTTGTATTTTTATAATCCATTTGATCTTGTGCTAAAAATCGATATTTTTCCTTACAATCTGTACGCCTCATTGGTAATCCTTTAAGGTTTTAATTTTTTATTTTTTATTATTTTTACTTCTCTGTTTATTGTATTATATGTATGTATGTATGTATGTATGTATTTGTATATATAGATATGTATGTATATATATATATATATATATATATGTGTGTGTGTGTGTATGTATGTTATTTATTTTTCTTTTTTTTTCTTTCTGTAACCTATATATAGGCTTAACCTTTTTATATACTTTAGTGTTCCTGAGGATGTCATTAGACGAAAGCGCTTGAGCACCATTTTGTTTCCTTTCCTTCGTGGTTTTATTCATCATATATATATATATATATATAGTGTTCCTTCCACGTGGTGTTCGGACGCTTTATTCCCGCTCTGTGTTAACATCAAAATAACTAGTGAATATCAATTCATTGGGTAATTGTATCTATACCAGTGTCTATAACGTGTCAATGAATATGTAAAAAAAATTATTAAGTGAAGGTTAGTGTATTACAGTGTTCACAAAGAAAAATAACATAAATTGAAAATAATTCAAACGAAATAACGTTTTAGTGAAGTTCCACTATACATTGGAAAGAGGAAAAAAGTCATAAGACCGAGTAGGATCAGATTTCGCAAATGAGACTAGAAAAAAGGAAAGGAAAGAAAAGAAAGAAAAAGCTACAGCCAAAAGTGTAAAAAAAAAAAATGTGGTAAACTGCTCTAAATACAGAAAGTTAAATAGAGATAGACTATGTTTAATGGAATACGCTACTTACAGTACAAGCTCTAGAATTGCGAAAGTGAAGCGGACAAAACCACTGGCGTGAAATGCATTCTATATAACACTTTAACCCCTATAAATGTATAAACTTAGGGAAAAAAATAAAAATGATGAATAGATCGAATAACAAAATTATTGGCTTTTATGGCTACGTCGGCGTCAAGTGCATGGAAAAACCACAGAAAAGTAGTACAAATGGGAATGGAGAATGCTGAAGTAAAAGAAAAAACTGCAACAAATTTACCGACGGAAGCACAAGAAACGGCAGAGAGCCCCGACGTAAATGAAAATGGGATTCAGCACACTGAGGGGAGCACATTAGAGGGATGCAGAAGAAACTTTAGACAAGGAAATACACCCTCCACAAGAGAGCAACGTCAGGAATAAAAACGAAAGCATACCAAAGATTAAAAAACATTGAGTAAGGAAGAAGTGGTGTTAGAACAAAGAAAAGCAATTTAAATTCGAGGACCCATAAGAAATATAAAAGACGGACGATATACGAATACTACAAAGCAGGATCGTGTAAATATGGCTTTGGATGGATGTATATCCATTTCCCCAAAAATGTTTCAACATGATGAGGAATGGAATTTGCCGATACGGAGAGGGCTGGTACTACTTTCATTCTTCTATGTGCAGACATTCAATCAGAGAGAAAAAATGTTCCAGTATGGAATGCCCTTAGTTTCACATTAAAGTTACTCAAAGAAGAGAAAGAGGAAAAACAGCTCATGCTCCAATTAAAAGAAGTGACAGCATGGTCAACGAAGGGCATTTTTTTTAAAAGAAATGAGAATGATAAAATAACAACTTTCACTCTTAATGAGAAAAGATCGGACTTCGCAGATATATGCACCACCAACAATACATGCAACATCCACCTGCCCAATACCACCCACAATTAACTCAGCAACCACGATGGTACCAAGGGCCACATCCCAGTATCCTCAAGTGCAACGGCCCACCCAATAACACCGAACAGGAACCGACAAAACCGATGGATACCGACCATTATCAAACACTACCGAACACCAAACTATTAAACCTCTACATTTACTATATACAAATATACAAGGTTTGTACACTGACAAAACAGATTGCAAATTGCAATACTTACAAAATCTATCTCTGGAAACCAACACAGATAACATGTGCTTAATGGAAACACACTTGCATTAATGAAAAAAAAGGCTGTGAAAATTGCATCGAAGAAACGGGAAAAGCAATGAAGGACTGCAACATATACAGAGCATACAGATTTGCTAGAAAAGGAGAAGGCTGTTGTACAGTATTTATATGAAAAATGCATGCACAGGTGAAATGAAAATGACGAAAACAAACAGCACGTTAAAACCATTTAAAACCCCAGCACCAAGTATATTCATTCGTGGGGATTTTAACTTCCTATTCATAACGGACAAAAAATGGTTGAATGTTAAAAAGCTTCACAGTAGCAGTAGAAAAGACGAAAGAATCCTATTAGATATTATGGAAAAATTATGCCTTATCCAGGAAATGTGTGTAGCGACTCAAAAAGAGGACGTTTTGGATTTAATTTTAACAGGTAACAATGACATAATAGTAAATAAAAATGTAACGTAACCATCTTTTCTAATCATAAGCTGATCAATATACAAATAAAATCTGAAACTAGAAGGCCAAAAATTCGCCGTAAAGAGATGGAAGGAGTATTTGAAGGATTAGATGTGAATTCAGTGACACTGGGTAAGTACCTTTAGGAGAAAAACTATGCATGTAGACCCGGCTGGAGCGATTATGTGGCTGAACTTCATAATGCATCCAGAGATACTTTTTTAATGTGGTGTGAACAAGGGAAACTAAGGCAAGGCCCTGTATTACAACAAAAACAGAGAGCTAATGCCAGGTTCAAGTATGCATTAAGGTATAAAAAAAATCATGAGGATGAGTTAAGCAGAGATGCTCTGGCTAGAAAGCTTGCTGGTAAGAATCCAAGAAACTTTTGGGAAGAATTAAAAACAATGAATAATAGTGCAATGTCTCTCCCTGCTAATATTGAAAATGTAACTGGGACTGAGAATATAGTCAAATTATGGAAGGAACATACAGGTCAGAGACCAGCCTGAGCAGATCGGATCGAGTTAACGTAGCACAATTCCGATGTGGACATCACCCCAACTTACAGACATATAAACACGGACTAGACAACTCCACAGACGACACCTGCCACCTGTGCCAGGACACACCACAAACAATTGAACACATTATGACAGACTGTACCGTTCTAGCACAACAACGAACACAACACAACATCACTAGTGCGTTGAACCTCTGGTCCACTCCGGAGAGGGCGATCGGTTACCTGCGTGTCGCCGGCTTGCTCGATCAGGGTGGGCTGATCGGCTAACCAACAACAACAACTCTGCACACAAGAACACTAATGCTAATTGTGATGCTACCTATAGTCCAAATATAAGAGTTTGTGTATTTGAGACTAAACAGGCCATAAAATGTTTAGATTGTAACAAATCATGCGGTATTGATGGTATTTCTGCTGAACATCTGAAATTTAGTAGTGACAGATTAGTGCCTCTGTTAGCTTTGTGCTTTACAGGTTTACTGATACATGGTGTTTTGCCGGATACATTGTTATCCGTTGTTTTGAAGCCAGTACTAAAAGATAAAAAGGGTAAAATCAACAGTAAAGATAATATAGGCCAATAGCCTTGGCCAGTATTATGTCTAAGGTGTTTGAATATATACTCATTAATAGACTTGAATGTTACCTGTACACTAGTGATAACCAATTTAGTTTAAAAAAAAAACACTATTAATATGTGTGTGTGTATGCTTTGAAGGAAATGGTCTGTAAATACCAAACTTTAGATGTTAATGTATTTTTTGTGTTTCCTGGATGCCTCTAAGGCATTTGATCGTGTTAATCATGACAAATTATTCATGAAACTTGTAAACCGTAATGTACCTGGTTACTTGGTCCATATATTAATATTCTGGAATAATCACCAGACAATGATTGTAAGATGGGGTGGGGTTAATTCAGAGCCATTCTCTGTGACCAATGGTGTCAGGCAGGGAGGGATATTATCCGTCTACTTATTCACTGTTTATATGGATAATCTATCTGTTGTGCTGAACACCTGTAAAATAGGCTGCGATATTGGTACAATGATTGTTAATCATCTGATGTATGCAGATGATCTAGTTCTTATTTCTTCATCTGTAAAAGGGCTCAGCACACTTTTGAAGGTGTGTGAAAGGTATGGAAAGGATAACGACATAAAATATAATCCTGATGAAAGTCATGTTATAATTATGAGGACCAAGGCCTACAAATATATAAAATTTCCTGAATTTCAATTGAATGGTATGGTGCTGTCAGAAGTAACTCAGACTAAGTATCTTGGCCACATGCTAACGGATGGTCTTTCAGATGACTGTGATATTCTAAGGCAATGTAGACAATTATATGCTCAGGGAAATACTTTGGTTAGAAAATTTCATATGTGTACATTAGATGTTAAGTTGATTTTGTTTAAAACTTTTTGTACTCCAATGTATACAGCTCATTTGTGGTGGAACTACAAGATGTATAATTTGAGAAAATTATATATATTGCATATAATAATATTTTTAGAAGTTTATTAAGAACTCGAAGATTTATAAATGGTGCTCCTTCTAGTGTCAGTATGCTGTTTGTAGTCAATAAGGTGCTTAACTGTGCCAGTGTCATTCGCAATTTTGTATTTAGATTTATCACTAGGCTTGGTGGGTCAGTCAATAAGATAATAGAAGCCATGGTTAGTGGACTGGTCTCCGATATATTTTATAAATCTCAAATCTGGAAGTATTGGCGTAGGCAATTGTATGTTCATTATGCACAGTGATTCACTGGTCTACTTAGTCAGTGCTCCAGACAACTATCTCTTAATCTTCTATGAACCTCTTGTATAATGTTTGTACCTATTGAGTCTGAAATAAAGTGTTTGTTTGTTTGTTTGTTTATAAATGCAGAATTAATGACAGCAGGCTGGGAATTGCTACTTCGAGAACGAACTCCAGAAGAAATACTACTTATGATAAAAAATGAAACTAAACCTTTATTGCTGAAGCAATTTGCGAAGAGACAAAAGAGAAAGCATAGCAAACTCGAAGGAAAAACCAAAACAATATTTAGACAATGGAAACAAACCATAAAAAATATCCACGCATGCAAAACTGAAGCAAGGAGACTAAAACTAGAAAAAAGCTACACGAAAAAAACTACACGATGCAAAATTGAACCTAAAACAATTAAATTATTAATCTACAAGACAAAGAAGGAGGAAATCAAGGTAGCAGAAAACAAAAAATAACCCAAAATACTTTTACGCCTTTGCAAAACGAAAATGGAATGTAAAGAGGAAATTGGTTGGAGTATTGGTTAGAGTAAGTGCATATACAAATGATCCAGAAGAGATGAACGAGTTGCTTAAGGAACGATTCAACTCTGTATTCAAACTCCCTAAGCCAAAGATAAAAACAGAAAATCCGGATGAATTCTTTGACATAAATACAAATCAATCAAGAACAGGTACAGCCACGAATCTGTTAATGGAGTTTGAATTCTTGGAAGAGGACATAATTAAGGCTCTCTTACAAACAAGAAAATTTAGCACCAGCGCCATACACAAGGAGAGTCATGTTTCCGAAGCAAATGCAAAGACAGTATAGCCAAGAAATCACTCGACACAACTCAAATTCCATCCCCATTAAAGAACGCGAACACTGTCCCCTTATTCAAAAGAGGTATGACATAATTCCTTTGTCTTTTCAGGTCATTTTGCCCTAGGTTATAATATGAATCATTTGTGGTGGTGTTATTTCATTCATGGTTGTGTTGTGCTATTAAGCTTCCGTTGCGCCTATGGGTCTATATAAGGTACAGTAGCAATTACTTAGCGAGTAATACTTATTTACTTACAATTATATGCTGTTCTACATTGCCTTGTCATGGCCACTTTTGTATTTTTATTGCCTTATATGTAATTTTAATTATACTTATCTGCTATGTTATACGTAATTTAATTTTGAATTATGTGCATTTGTTGCCTAATATTAACTTGGTTAATAATATACTTTAACGCTAAAATGTAAGTATTGTTATGTCTATTTGTATTAATTATCTGTTATTATATTTCTTATTGTATTTTCAGTGTTCAGTTGTTAGTGAAAAAAGGCCTGAATTGAGTCTCCTTTTCCGGCATTACAAGGTAACAGAACAATATCAAAGAACTATCGGCCAGTAGCTCTCACTTCCCACCTTGAAATTTAGCAAAATTATTTACTACCTACAAGAAAAGAATTTAAATCATCCAAACCAACGTGGCTTCAGGGCTGGAAGATCATGCCTACCACAGTTATTAGATCACCAAGAGAAAATACTAGAAACATCGTGTCGAGGACAGGGGCGTACCCAGGATTTGATCAAGGGTGGGGGAGCGTGTAACTCACACGGCGTGAGTAACTAAAACAAAGGTGTATATATCATACGAGTATGTATATATATAAGCATTTACTGGAGCCAATATTCATGTATTAACAAAGCCTTATTTACAGCAAGTGTAAACTAAATTAGATAAATGAATAGATTTACCCCACATTTTTCATACGAAAAATACCGAGTCAAAAATGATAGTTACATCATTATGGGGTGTACAGACAGGATTTAACAGAAAATACTGAAGCATTTTTGAGCTTCCATTGTGCACAAGACAGTACAACTGAGAGAAAAGCAACAAATTGGGGAAACAGATATGGTCTGTCTACATGATGACTATTCCAGCAACAGATTAAGTCCGCGGCTTTCTCGCCAAATTGGGCTTGTTTCAAGACTAATTGGCGGGTAAAATTCTACAGTCGCGGGTTAGCGAATTTTTGGATCAAGTAAAGATAAGCATCCCCAGCCTTCTTTAATTAGCTTTATAAGGCTAACTAACGAAAATATCACGACCTAACCTAACCAATCGTTAAGTCAACTGTACGCCCTTGACGATTGGTTAGGTTAGGTCGTGATATTTTCGTTAGTTAGCCTTATAAGGCTAATTAAAGAAGGCTGGGGGTGCTTATCTTTACTTGATCCGAATTTTTTACTGTTTTTAAATTCAGATAACGTCTTCTTGACTAATAGCGGAAAGTGTGAATATTCAACAAATATAAATACTGTAAACTAAAAAATCCGGAGGGCTATCAAGAAGTTGAAAGGAGCAAAGGCGCCAGGGATGGGTGGTGTAGAGGCAGAATTGTTGAAGGTGGACCCAGGGATGATGACATACGAATTACATGGGTTCTTCGGTATAATATGGGAAACCGAGAAGTTTCCCAAGGAATGGAGAGAGGGTTTGCTGTGAAAATACCAAAGAAAGGAGATCTATCGCGATGTGACAACTGGAGGGGGATAACACTGTTGTCTATACCTAGTAAGGTGCTGACCCATATTATTTTGGAAAGAATAAGGAGGGAGGTGGATGCTAGGCTAAGAAGACAAAAGGCAGGATTTAGAGAGACCCGATCCTGTGCCGATCAGATCAATACATTGAGAATTATTGTGGAGCAGAGCTTGGAATGGCAGTCCAGCCTGTATTTGGTGTTTGTAGACTTTGAGAAAGCTTTTGATAGTGTGGATAGAGGCTGTATGTGGACAGTGATGGAAAACTATGGAATACTGAAGAAGATTATTAATATCGTTAAAGAAGCATACAGAGGATTTTCTTGCAGAGTGGAACATAACGGGAAGTTTGCAGGGCCTTTTGAGGTGACAACAGGAGTGAGACAGGGTTGTCTGTTGTTACCAACTTACCAGTGATATTTTTGTTAATGCTGGACACTGTAATGGGGAGAGTGGTTGAGGGAGGTAGGAGGGGTATTGGTTGGGGATTGCTGGATGTTTCGGAGGACTTGGACTATGCCGATGATTTGGGCCTTTTGTCAGAGGTGTGAGGATATGGTAGCTGGAGGATCTGGGAAGAGAGGGAAGAAAGTTAGGATTAGAAATTAATAAAGGAAAATCTAAGACAATGAGATTAAATGGCAGAGATGGAGCCTTCAGAGTTGGGAGGTTGAGCTGGGAGAGGTTGATGAGTTTGTCTACTTGGGTAGTGTAGTTGCAAAGGATGGAGGAGCGGAGGAAAATGTTAAAAGAAGGTTGACTAAGGCTGCAGGTGCTTTTGCGCTGTTGAACCCAGTACGGAGATTAAACCAGTTGTCGAGGAGAGTTAAAATAAGAATATTTAACAGTAATGTTAAATCAGTCGCCCTGTATGGTAGTGAATCATGGAAGATAACAAAAGAACTGTGTTTGTGAATCGGTGTCTGAGAAAGATTATGGGAATTAGATGGCCGGATAGAATTTCAAATGAAAGACTATGGCAGATCACAAATCAGGAAAGGATAGAAGAGCAAATTAGGAGAAGGAAATGGAGATGAGTTGGATATGCTTTGAGGAGAGAAGAGGGAAAAAATAGCTAAAACGGCTTTGGAATGGAATCCGAAGGAAGAAGGAAGAGGGGTAGACCGGTGATGACTTGGCGGAGATCCTTACTGATGGAAACTAAGAGAATTGGAAGAACCTGGCCAGAAGTTAAAGCCTAAGCAGCCAACCGTACCCGATGGCGAAGCACAGTTGACGTCCTATGTTCCACGTAGGAGTGAAGAGGACATAAGTAAGTAAGTAAGATCTATACACAATTTCTTAATAAATTGACACACACCAATGAAATAGATTTGAGAACTAAAATTTATTAACCTTACACCTTAAACTGCAATACTCCATATAACATGTGCCCATCACCATGATCTAAAAATACACTATTGGGCCCTCATCATCATGCATGGCCATACCAATGTTAACTCCAGTTGTAAGTATTGTTCACTTATGCTTAGTCCTTATGTACGAGAAACTCTTTTAGAATGCCACACTGAATTAATAAACCTTATTTCCGCACTTGAAGCCTTTGTGCTTAGTTTCCAGATAAATTAGTTTTCTTTCATTGGGCAACCAACAATTGAAATAAATTGTTCTACTTGCGGATACTCCAGAGAAGCCCCCAATGTTCTTGACTCCGGAACTTTGTATTTGTGCCAGCTTGCAAGTTTCCCCAGTACCCACTCGGAATTCCTCACTTGTCCATGGGTGGACCCTTCTGTCCTCTACACCCATTCAAGCTGGAGTTACTGGCAAACCGATAAGCTGTTCAATGCTTCCACTGATTCTACCTTATGATGTGCCCAAACAGCATTTCCAACTTAGCGACACAACACTCAATCCCATGGTAGAATGAAAGAAATATTTTGTTTACTTTGTGTCATGCCCCAAATCTGTTTTGCCATACACCAAATTTCATGCTAAAATCCAGCAGATCCACTTCCTTACACACCACATCTATTTTGACATGACATGATATATATATAGATATAGAGTAGACTATATATATATATATATATATATATATATATATATATATATATATATAATATATATATATATATATATAATTAGGGTGATTCAAAAAAATCAAATTTTTTTTTTTAATTGTTCAACCTGTATTTTTGTTCCCTATGACAAAAAAGTAGTGTATGCCAAATTTGGCGAATTTTAAATAAAATTTACTATGTGCTACCAGGCGTCAAAGTTTCCCTTTTTTTCAATTTGTTTGTTTTTACAACTTATGATTTTATGTTTAATTGTTTATATTTCAGAATTTTTAATAATGGTTTATGTACTAGCTTGCTTTTAATTGTTGTTTGGAACTCGTAATTTTGATACCAATTAATCGATTATGGAAGCTAGGCCTAACTCACCATCACCTAGTTGCTCAGTTGGGAGAAGTTCTACAAGAAAAGAAACTGAAGTATGGCTAATTGGGCAGCCCTCTGCAGTACTAAAAACATCCGTATTATCATCAGAGAAGGAAATGATGGCCCTCTTCATGCACTACAGAAATATTAAAAAGCAAGGCATTAGAGAATCATGCTGCTCTACTGCAGATGATGTGCTAGCAGTTTGGAAAAAAGCAGGAATACCAGCAAAACAAAGAGTACATGTAGTAGATAAAATTCAAGGAATACTGAAGGAATGGCAGCTGCTTAAGAAAAACAAAGCAAACAAATTGAAAAGATCACAAAATTTAAATAATAAAGAAGAAAAATGGAAAGATAAACTGGAAAACTTATCTGACATTGCTCATGAGAATGCTAGGGAGCTTATAAAAATAGAAAATGATAAGAAATTCTTGAAAATGCAACGTGAGAAAGGACGTCATGGGAAAATGGGTACCATTGATAAGGCTGTTGCTAAAAAAGAGCAAAGAGCAGCAGTAAAGCAACAACATTATGAAAAGAGGAAAGCAGAAGAAGAGATCAAAAGAAAGAAGAATGAAGAGGCTGTCATACTCACCAGTACATCATCAAAATCAGAATCAGAGGAGAGTAAAAGTGCTGAATCTGGTTTCTGTGCTGCACAACCTTCAACATGGAAAAGTAAGGTAGGCAAACGTAGAAAATTGTTTGATGATAAATTATTAGGAAGTCTTGATGTTGCAAAATTGAGTGACAGAAATGCGTCTCTAGTTTTAATGCCAACAATCAGACATCGCTTGAATGGGGCATCTGCGAACAAATAAAATGCATGTGTTTCGATACAACGGCAGCCAATACTGGTCCTAGAAATGGTGCAGCTATTCTTCTAGAACAAAAATTCGACAACGATTTATTGTCATATTTGAAATTATGCTGGAAGCTGTTGTTTCAAAGTCTTTATCACCATCTTCTGGCCCAGATATAGTCCTTTTTAAGAAGTTCAGATAAAAATGGTCAAGCATTAATAAGGAGGACTACGAAACAGCATTATCAGATCCAGATATCTATGAAAATATTCATGACATCAAAGATGACATAATTATATTTGCAGCAAATCAACTAGATACATTCCAACCAAGAGACGATTACCTAGAACTATTGCAGTCAACAATTATTTTTTTGGGAGGTGAACCAAAAGGTGGCATCAAATTTAAACATCCAGGCTGTCATACTCACCAGTACATCATCAAAATCAGAATCAGAGGAGAGTAAAAGTGCTGAATCTGGTTTCTGTGCTGCACAACCTTCAACATGGAAAAGTAAGGTAGGCAAACGTAGAAAATTGTTTGATGATAAATTATTAGGAAGTCTTGATGTTGCAAAATTGAGTGACAGAAATGCGTCTCTAGTTTTAATGCCAACAATCAGACATCGCTTGAATGGGGCATCTGCGAACAAATAAAATGCATGTGTTTTCGATACAACGGCAGCCAATACTGGTCCTAGAAATGGTGCAGCTATTCTTCTAGAACAAAAATTCGACAACGATTTATTGTCATATTTGAAATTATGCTGGAAGCTGTTGTTTCAAAGTCTTTATCACCATCTTCTGGCCCAGATATAGTCCTTTTTAAGAAGTTCAGATAAAAATGGTCAAGCATTAATAAGGAGGACTACGAAACAGCATTATCAGATCCAGATATCTATGAAAATATTCATGACATCAAAGATGACATAATTATATTTGCAGCAAATCAACTAGATACATTCCAACCAAGAGACGATTACCTAGAACTATTGCAGTCAACAATTATTTTTTTGGGAGGTGAACCAAAAGGTGGCATCAAATTTAAACATCCAGCGGGACTTCATCGGGCTAGGTGGATGGCCAAAATTACATATTCATTAAAAATTTTTATGTTCAAATCTCAGTTCAAAATTTCAGTAAAAGACAAAAAAGGACTAAAAGACATCTGTCTATCTACTACTCGGTTATATGTAAAGGCATGGTTTACAGCTCCTGTGCCATCTTGCGCTCCTCGTCTTGATCTGGAATTATTACAGAATCTTGTAGTCTACAAACAAATAAATGACACAATTGCATTTGTTGCTATTAAAAAACTGTTAGGTCACCTCTGGTACCTATCAGAAGAACTGGTAGCCTTGGCCTTTTATGATGATGAAGTGCCTACTGAAACAAAAAACAAAATGGTAAAGGCCTTGCAAAATACAATAGAAACTCTTCCTGCAAAACGGGCTTTTCTAGATCCTGCACTTATTCCAACGAAGAAATTAGAAGATTTTGTCGCATCAAATACTCAAAGATTCTTTACAATAACAGAATTTAGTTCAAAATTTTTACTCAAAGATGCTAAAGAATGGCATAATGATGAAGAGTATAACTTCGCTAAGAAATCTATCAAACAGTGGAAAGTCGTGAATGATATAACGGAAAGAGGAGTAAAATTAATGGATGAATATAATAAAATACTAACACATGACGAAGATCAAAAACAATTCTTGCTACAAGTAATGAAAAACTACAGGGCTGTTTACCCTGATAGAAAAAAAGAAACATTGATGAAGTAAGGACAGCTAATGTCTCAAATATCATGCTAGTTTAATTATGCATGCTTGTGGTTATGGTAGGACCTACGGGGGAGCTTTCCACGTTAAAAAAAGCAATGCGCCTTACACTGTACCTCCTGGGTGGTGTGGAAAAATTTGACAATTTGAGTCGTTCTGTCAATTTTTAATTGCTGGTAGCAACCCCTAAAAATTAAAAATTTGCTAAAATATTTTAGGATAGTTGTTTTTATGCTGAAATGAACCATTTAAAGGGTTGAACACATTAAAATATAAACATTTTTTTTTTACCCCCATATTTGAATCACCCTAAATTATTATAGTATATATATATCAACACTCAAAACATAAATTGTTTCCAGATTTAATTCTAGACAGAAAACAAACTGGCTTCACCGTTTCACAAAACACTGTTTGGTCCATACCTCAATTCAGGGTACGAGCAGCTCGCAGCATCTTTACCAAGTGCGTAGAAAGTCAAAGTACTGTACTAACGACATTTTTGTACGTGATTCATCATCAATCGAAGTAACAATGCTTCAATTTATCATATTCAAACCCATTAACTCAAACGTGCGTTTGCGTTAGTTTGTGCTCAAGATACTCCTCAGGAGCAAGATGCCCCACAAATTTGTGTTCCCCCCTGAGAACAAATGCACTTCTTTTTATCACAAATCCATTTATACCATCTCAGCAAGCACTACTCTACACAAACTGGACCAAATATTCAGAATAACTGCAATTTCAAATCTTCCGTTATACAAATCTATATATTGTTTTCCTATTAAATTTCTTTTTCACTCCGGGGCTACGTCATGGCCAGAGTTGTAATACCGTTTCCCGTCGATCAGTGAAGTTAAGCAACATTGGGTCGTCCTCCGCATCCAGATTATGAAGCGACCCGTAGTTCAGATCCCACGTAAAGCTGTAGGTCCCCTCCATCACACGACCTTTGATGTTACGGAGGAGGTTAAAGAACGCCATCAATACATTATTATTTTTATTTCCATATAATATTAGTAGATAAAAAATAAAAACACTAACTTATTAATCATGATTATAGTTTTCAGAAAAAACGTATACACACATACAAACTAACAAGCACTGAACTGTGTATACATTTTTATGATATATATACTCCATTCTCTCTCTCTCTCTTTCTTTCTCGCTCTCTCTCTCTCATATATACAGAGGGTTAACAAAAGTAAATAGAAACCACGATAATTGTCCTCGAGAACAAATGACAAAGCTTATCAAAGGAATTCCAGAACGTGTGTGAATTTTGCATAATAAATAGGAGAAAGCAACACAATTATAAATGTATTTATTCGATAAATTTTATCGTTTATTGGCTTTTAGTACCAAATAAAAACTACAAAAAAAACGAATGTGTCTCTTTACTTTTGTCAACTAACACACACACACAATATATATATAATCGACTTACACAGCTAATAAATACTGGCAAAATAACCTATCTATAACAGAGACGAAATATATAATTTTCACTGTTTATATGTTTATATCTTCACACACATATGAATACTAAAGGAGGAAAATTCCTACATTATAAATATATTCAAAATTTTTTTCTGCATCTTCCCAAATTTGCGAGTTGGGCAAAGTGGTTCTCCTTGAGAACTTCATTTTAGTATCAGGATGCAGTCCTTGTTTTTTGGATGTCAAAATTGCTGAACGCTTTTTAAAACGTGTGGGAATAATGCATAAGGGAGGTGGGGGGGATGTGCGGTTCGGTTCTAGTCACCCTACGTGATAAGTTACATTAAAAAAAATTCATAATCTATATTTTTGACACATATCAGTATGAGAGGGAGATTGTAGACACCAATTGACCAGGGAAGTACTCCGGGGTGGACGTGAGGCAGGAGACAGGGAGTGCTGGAACTCCCGTTTCTCCTGTCACTGTCCTCCTCAGCTGATCTTTTTCCGTTTCTCACCTACCCTGTGAGCAGTCCAACATGCTCTCAAACACGCACTTCTCCCTCTATTCTTCACTGCACATACATGCAGTTTACACATTACACACTGTTTTCAATATATATATATATATATATATATATAAAGGCATTGTAAGCCTCGAAGACCTTGATTTCAGCCATCTCTTTCTTAAAAAGGGGGGGCCATTTTTGCGAGCGCTCGCCCTTGGCCCCACCTTTCTACGTAAAAATGTGTAAAGATGCTCCCACCAGGATTCTAACCCAGCACCTCTTGAGTAGAAGGCGAAGGTACTACCACCACGCTACGACATGGTGGGAGTTTGTAGGTACAACCTGGTGAATATTTCAACACCCGACGGGGCATACAACGCTTTCATAAATGCTCAGACATAATATTTCATATACTATATATATATATATATATATATATTAGTCAAAACCAGCGTTTACTAGTAAAAACATAATGACCTAAACGTAACCTAATCTATAGTTATGTTAGGTTAGGTTTAGGTCATTATGTTACATGTATATATGTTATGTTACAGAAGCCGAAATAAGTCATTTCGGGTTTTTACTAGTAAAAACTGGTTTTGACTCATTTTGGGTTTTGACTGAAATATATGGATTTGGATTCAGATTTGAAAAATTTACTTGGATTCAAAGATCACTGATTTTGATTACAGTTAAATGTTTCATTCAATTACAGCATTTTTGTGATTTACTCATCAATTTGTTTGACGAATTCCATTTTGAAGTTTTTGAAGTTTCAAGGATGGCTTTGCGTTTTATATGTGATTTACTCATCAATTTGTTTGACGAATTCCATTTTGAAGTTTTTGAAGTTTCAAGGATGGCTTTGCGTTTTATATACAAACTTTTAATATATTGGCTGATTTGTGTGTGATACGGAAGACGTTCACTTTCATCGCAAACATGTGAATAATTTAGGCCCGTGAAGGTTGAAGAGAAGGACTTTTATATTAGATGAGTGCAGCAGAACAACAAAATCTATTTATCAGGTTAGTGAACACATGAAGGTATAGTATGAGGATGGAAATAAAGAAACCTCGCTAGAAAAAAAAATTACATTTCAGTACAGTAATTACCAACAGTAATTACCAATCCGTTAATCTTGGTTGGTAAGGTCCAAAGAAATGCTAGTTCAAAAAAGTAAAGATTAAAATATTTATGACAAACAAAACATGATGGTTTGGGCAATGGTACAATGGTACATATACAGTATGTTCAAGGATTTGGGATGTTGAAAAGATCGAGTTAGTATTAATCGAGGGACGTTAAACTCCCATTAAATGCACATCCATTCTTGAGATCCATTTCATCTCATTGCACTATAAATTAGGCTGCAAAGGAATTAGGATAGCCGTTACGTCTCAAAAACTCCAGATCGTAGTAGAGACGAAAGCTGGTGCAAATTCTTTCTTGGGTATGCTAAGGCCAAGCACAAAACACACACATGAAAACATTTGAGAGCTTCGGCAATTCTCAAAATACTCGTACCAAAAATTCTGACTGTGCTAATAACACAAAACATACTGTTTTTATGCAATGACGTGTCTTCGCGTTCTACATCTTCTTGAGGCTTATGGAAAAACTACAAAATATTAAATGAGATTTTCTTACTTTGTCTTCGCCTTACAAATACTGTATGTTCATCTTATAAAGCTTATGTTTTACAAGGGTATTTATTCCAGCATATATATATATATATATATGCGCCTCAGTAGTGTAGTGGTTAGCGTCGCTGACTACGAATCCATCGGCCCCTGGATCGAGACCCGGTGACGGCAGCCGGCGTGCAGCAAAACCCAGCTGTTCATCCTTCCACAAAATAAAAAAAAGAAAGTGGTTGGTAGGTAAATGGGTACCCTGGGTGGCCTAGTGGTTAAGACGCTGGGCTGCTGGTGGGGTGTGGTTCGGATTCCACGTTAAACTGTAGGTCTAAGGTGGAGTGAAAAGCTTGACCTTCGTCAGAATGAACAATTCTGGCAGAAACTAACCAAAGGTATATGCTGGAATAAATACCCTTGTAAAAAATAAGCTTTATAAGAAGAAACATATTTGTAAGGCGAAGACAAAGTAAGAAAATCTCATTTAATATTTTGTATGTATATATATATATATATATATATATATATATATATATATATAATATATTATATATATATATATACACACCTTTGTCCACAATGGTGAGTAATATATATATATATATATATATATATATATATATATATATATATATATTACTCACCATTGTGGACAAAGGTTTCCTGGTGGGCAAAGAGGAGGAAAGCTTGGGAACTTCGAACACAAAACATACAAAAATACAATGACAAAAAAGTCCAAAAGAAAGCAATTACTCATACACAAAAAATGAAAATTATTAGATAATATTGGAAATACTGGAAGATACTGGGAAATAATTACAACTTCGGACCAAAGATTTGAATACTGTCTCAAATGCGCTCATGACCTTGATAATACTTTCAAGTTATATACCTTTATGAGGAATATCGAGTATCTGTGACGTCATTACGATAAAAAGACAGTTTTGTGCTAGTTTTGAAAAAAAATAAAATATAGCAAAAACCTGATGAAATATTGAAAAGTTAATGCATAGCGACGTAACAAAATATTAGAATATCTTGTCAGGTGTTACCAGAAAAAAAAAGAAGAATAAATTCATTATGTTTATTGAGTACTACCAATATAGTAAACCTTTATCAAAGACTTTTTAATTCTGCATCTTGGTATTTAGTTCGCCCACCCTTAGCCCTGATCTAGGCCTCCAATCGACGTACATCGAGTCGAAAGGCTTTTTGCATTCTTCTGTCGTTATCGATTGCTAGGTTGTCATGAAGTACCTCTTCAGTTCACTAAGTGTAGTGTTCCTGGTTTACGCTTTTAGACATTCTGCTTAGCAATATTCCAAAGATGTTCTATCGGATTAAGATCGGAAGAATTAGCTTTCCACGGTAGTACTTCAATTTCATGAGCATCAAACCACGCAGATGTTGCACGAGCCGCATGAGTTGCAACCAGGTCATGGTGAAAAATAAGTGGTTCGTCTCCATACAACTGTTCTGCAGATTCCAGCTTGAAGTATTCTAAGATTTCTTGTTAAACGTGACTATTGACAGTTCTATTTACAAATGCAAGTGACCCCACACCATTTGTATTTATGCAACCCGACATTAACACCCTCACCGTAAATTTGACCGATTGCTTCAGGCAGCTTTCATGACACATTTCAGATTTTCTTCGCCAAGCTCGCGGACCCCTGTCACCAGATGAACAAAATTTTGCTACTCGTTTGCAGTCCATGTAACTCTTTCTTTGCACCAGGATAGTCGTCTTCTTTGGTTCACATTTAACATTGGCTTAATTTTCGGTTTTCGTGCCCGAAATCCCATTTCATAAAAACGGCGAGTGTGTTAGTGTGGGGTTGTATGACTGCAAATGGAGAGTGTGAGTGGTAGGGTGTCAATTGCGGCCACACGCCATCTGATATATATTGCGGGTTAGATTAGTTAGGTTAGGGTTTTTTTATACAGGAAGGAAGGGGCAAGGGTGAATGCCCGTTAAAACGCCTCCACCTCGTACAGAGGAAGAAGAGAGCCAATATCAACGTCCAAGGTTTTAGAGATGCGTGGACACACTGCATTTGAAAGATTGGGGGTCATATACATAGGGAAAAGATGGATTGAGGAAGATTGTTCCAGAGTTGACCGGTTGAGTAGATGAAAGATTGAAAACACCGATTAACTCTTGCGTTAGAGAATTGGACGGAAAGGGAATGCGAATGTGTCGAAAGTTTAGTACCGTGTGCTCGCCTCAAAGGAGAAGGCATGCAGTTAGAGAGTTCAGAAGAGCAGTGTCCATTATACTAGCAAAAGTAAAGAGAGAGTGAGGCAATATTGCGCCGAAAAGAGAGGGACTGAAGACAGTCAGTAAGAGATGGGGAATTGATGAGACGAAAAGCCTTTGTGCCACCCGGTGAAGTAGAGCTGTGTAGGTTGAGCCACATGGGAAGCGTACTCCATAGAGTGACGGACAAGACCCCTGTACAGAGACAGCAACTGAGTCGGGGTGAGGAAACTGCGGAGCCAGCACAGGTTACGTTAGGCTAGGTTAAGTTAAGTTAGGTTGTTAGATTTTTAGTGTCGTTGTTGTTTTGGTCTTGTCGACGAAATGATTATAAGTCCGTCAAGTGTGTGAGAGTGTGTGTGAACGAGAGGACAAGAGGAAAAATGAATGAGTATGGTACGAAGTGATGAGAGACTTCTCTTATGTTAGTTCTTGGATTGTGTATGTGCAATTAGTAAATAAATAATAAAAAATCCTGGAAGAGCCACTACGCATGGCGTATGAAGGGCCACCTAGGTGTGGAATTTAGCTCTGTAGGGTGTAGGAACACCGGTCCACCAGGATGCACGTGTGAACGGATGTGTGTGCTTTAGTTTCTACCTCTTCTCGTCTTCACTATCTTCTATCATTTTCAAAGATGGGGAAAGCTCGATATACCTTACCTTACAAAGGTTTCGCGCGATGATTTCTCATTTCGCGAAGGTATATATATATATATATATACACACACACATGGGCGCCCGCAGGTAGGGGAAAGGGGGGGGGGCGCTTGCCCCCCCCTGGAAATGCCAAGAAAATATATTAAATATTTTCTAAGAAAATATTTATATCCTAAACTTGCTGAAAAGTATCCAACTGCCTCCTAAAGGGTGAAAATTTTTATTTGTGTGCATGATAAAAGGTTGCTACCTTTTTATTTGTTCAGAAGTCCCCCCTTAAAATTACTTACATTTACTTCAGTGTGCTTTTTTCTTCATTCTATCATGTTTCTGTTATAAATAAAATAAATGATTGTTATCATGTGCATTGTATGTACATACAATATATATTTGCATTTTCCATTACAGAAAATGCAACACTAAACTTGCTTAGAATTAACCTGCTGGTTCCTAAGGGGTCAAAAGTTTTTTGCTTGCTCCGGTCCCTACCTATTAATACATTAAATTTTGCCCCCCCTTGGAAAAAAATCCTGCGGGCGCCCATGCACACACACACACACACACACACACGCCTTACCTTACAAAGGTTCCGCGCGATGATTCCTCATTTCGCGAAGGTCAAGCTTGTCGCCCCTCCTCTCGAGTTGGCCTGGTGAAGTAATGAGTTGGTTTTTTGTGCTCTCCACCTCATATAGCCAGGTAGGCCCGGCTCATCAGGGATTGTTCTGAGCTAGGCGTCTAATCTTCTTTTGAAGATGTCCACTGCAACTCCCTTCGTGTTTCTTAGGTCTTTGGGCAGCTGATTAAACAGTTTTGGTCCTCTCACAACAAAACTATTAGTTGCGATAGGCTTGATCTGCCTGACCGAAACCCATGTTGGTTAGCATTGAATTTTGAATATATATATATATATATATATATATGTTCAGGTATCTCAAAAACCTTGGACCTTGATAATTTCGCTCGGGCCTCCCAGTAGATAGAGTATTCGCAGTTGTAATTTATGAAAAAGATATGTGAACATTTGGGTTAGAAACCAATTAAATTCAAATCTGAAGTGGTGATAATAATTTAACAGGAATATGACAAAAATTTATACATTGAAGTTTTTACAATATATTGTTAACTTCATCATTAATTTTATTTCCTCTTTTAGAAGATAGAAACTAAATTTAGGCTAAAGCCAGTTTTGTAGATGAACCCATTAACCTTCTTATACCCACGAGTGTGAGGTCACTGGGTACAGAGCTTAAACCTGTGGATTTTTGTATGCATTGTATAATTTTTCAGTACCTCCTATATACCATTTATATACCTCTATACCATTTAGTGTTAGACTTGCATTCCAAGTTACTGTAAATGTATTTAAAATAAAAATCTGAATGTGTGAAAAATTTAGTTTTTCTTTCGTAAACAAACTCTAAAATATTCACAATCGATAACATTTAATTGCCTTATTTAAACGCAGTTCAATTACTGTATTTACTGGTTTATTCTATGCCTGCAACATTCCTTTAAAATTTTAGACAAATAAAAAATTATGAATGTCAGTGTTGTTACTAGACACTTATTAAAAGCACTGAATTTATACGCAATAAACACTAAAATCGAGAGAATCTTGCTAAAAACACAAAAAAGGACTTGCTTTATCATTCCACATTCGTCGTTCGTTGGAATAAATGTGACGTCATGGTAAACAATGGAGTCATCACCACATTTTTCTTTGGGATGCGTTTATTACAGATATTTATATTAAATACTTAATTATCATAATTAAACATCGGAGGTATAAACATAGTGATTGTATTTTTATGTATTACAGATTTTCGTATTGCATTAACGCTTTCATTTCGTAATATATTTATTTGTCAAATATTTTATTTAAATTTCACTTTATCTTCTTACACTCGTACTCTACCTTCACTGCCTCTTTCCTTCTTCCTTCCGCCTCTGATTATATTTACTATATATACATATATTTTTTTACTCTTGATAAAAGCATTTAATATCAGTTTCATTAATGAAAAATTTAGCTATGACCAGGATGGCGTCGAAATGAGACCAGTAAATAGAGACGCATGGGCTCATCACTTCATCTTCATTCTGTTCTTTATTTGCGATTATGACTTGTAAACTTTGGACAATTTATCACGCATTAACTTTAATTCATTCCTAATTTAATCTCTGCGAACAAGTCTTCTATTCATAAATTTGTTACAAAACTGCAGACTCGTAAGGAAAAAGAATGTAGCTGCAAGCAGCAAAAACAACGGGTCATTTTAGTTTCAGCATTTGTGGAAGGACTCTGCTTTAATAAGGAAGCGGTTCCCCTTCAACAAATTTAATTCGACCATCTCCAGATATAATGGTTTCAGATCGATTGGTTCACCACATTCTGATATTTTTGAAAATGTAACAAAATTTATAATAATAATAATAATAATAATAATAATAATAACAATAATAATAATTATAATCACTGCCGTACGGGCCTACATCGCTAACATGGCTGAAACATGGCTAATCCGGGTAGATAACTGTGAAAATCAAATCCGGACAAATATGTTCGTGAGAGGAAAGATCTTTAAAGCAATACGCACCTTAAATCCTATTCCAAAATTATAATTCATATTTCTTATTTTTACATTTCATGACTTACTGCTGTCTGTTCATGTTTGATTTTAAAAGATTAGATCTGGGCAGGCACATACGGTAGCCATGTTTTTTAAACCTTCTCATAAGGTAATAATAATAATAATAATAATAATAATAATAATAAAATAATAACAATAAACAAAACGTGAACATTTCCAGAAATAGCTGGCATACTCCAACTATTTTTACACAATTTTGTACATCTAACACTGAACAACAAAATATAACTTTTTTCTAACCCCTTCGAATAAAGTTGTGATTTTATTGTACTTTTTCACGCTGGTTATGAATTTGAAAACAGAAATTTTCTATCACCCACCAGTTTTGAAGGAAATGCAAATGAAAATTGACAGATTTTCTTACTTTTTTTGGTATATTTAATCGTACAAAAAAGAAGAGTACCTTACTTAAAGTGTTTTTGCAGCTGATTTTAGCTTATAACTAGTACTAGGGGCTTCTCTTATAAGTGTCCAACAGTAGTCGGCCAACATACTGGGGCTATATTTTCCTTGGTACCGCTTTTCCATGGTTGATACATCCTGATGAAATCTTTCACCATGCTCATCGCTGACATCGGCCAGATTTGATGGGAAGAAGTCCAGGTGGGAGTGCAGGAAATGCATTTTCAAAGACATGTTACACCTCATGGCTTGGTAAGCACTAAGCATTTGCTCCACCAGGGAAACACGATTTTCTGATTTGACGCTGCCGAGGAAATTCGTAGTCACTTTAAAATCTTTCCATGCTGTTCTTTTAACCTCATTCAAAGACTCGTCAAATGCAGTATCTTTCATCACTTCACTGATCTGTAGGCCCACAAAAATGCCTTCTTTGATTTTCGCTTCGCTAACTCTAGGGAACTTCTGTTTTAGACATAGAAATCCAGGTCCGTATTCATGGATTTTACAAAATTTTTTATCAAACCAATTTGATATAGAGAGGTGGTAAGAAAACTTCTGCTGGATCTACTAGGGGTTGATGGGCAACATTTTTCTGTCCTGGAACCAAATTTTGTCGAAGTGGCCACTCTTTCTGCGTATAATGACTTCCCTTAGCTCGGCTGTCCCACTCGCAGAGGAAACAAGAGAACTTTGTGTATCCTAACTGTAAGCCGAGAAGTGCAATCACTTTCAGAGCACCACAGATATGCCAGAAGTATTTATCACAGTCAATATGTTTCAAAAGTAACTGCATATTGTCATACGATTCCTTCATATGAACTTTATGTGCAATTGGAACCGAAGGAGAGATATTACCGTTGTGCAATAGTACAGCTTTCAAACTCAACTTTGATGAATCGACAAAAAGCCTCCATTCCTTAGGATTGTGCTCTCGACCAAGTGCCTCCATGAGAGCGTTCACATCATTACAATACACCAAATCATTTTCCATAGAGGAAAACGATATGAAGTGTGTTTGACGCTTACGAAATGATGATATTTTTACAGTCTTTTGTAAGAGATTCCAACCTTTTAATCTAGAACCTAAGAGCTCAGCCTGATTTTTAAATAAATTCAACTCCCTGACAAGATCATTTAATTCTGACTGAGGAATTACTGTAAACGAGGTTCATTCAATGAAGGTGGTTGAAATTGTGTATCCATGTCATCTTGTCTGTCCAAAGGTTCATTACGAGATTCATCATCAGAAGTCCATGTCTTTGGTGGTTTTGGTGCTGGCAAATCGTCACAATGTGAAAGAGGTCGCATGGCTGACAGTAAATTAGGATATTGAATCACATGTTTAGATTTTGAGGACTGTCCACTTATCTTCGTTAAACAGAAGTAGCAATCAGTCGAGTGGTCTCTTTGTTCTTTTCATCCATTGGGACCACAAAACGCATTGAAGAATGAGTAGGGTACCTTTTAACCACCGTCTCAGATATCTTGCACAAGAAAAAATGTAAAATAAATATAAGTAGTTCCGAATCACATACTTCAACAGAAGGTGCAAACAATCAAGAAAAAATAAAATGCGGTTAGATTTGCAACTGTGATTATGAGGAAATACTGCATTCAGCTGTAGCAACTCATTCCACCCCAGAAAAAGAAAGCATACAGAACAAGGGAGATACATACATAGTGAAAAGTTCTATTAAAAAAAAATAACATCCTTGAAAAGAGAACTTCACGATGATGTTAAGTTTGTCTTTACTAAAAAGATAGGATAATCCAGTGCTGTGGTGGAAAAATAACAGAAAAACTAAGATTTTAAGGGAATTATCTTTAAAACATCTCTCAGCTCTCCTCTCAACCGTAGAAAGTGAGAGATTTTTCAGCACAGAAAACATCTGTAAGCCAGCATAAACAAACTCTGCCCTGATAATGGAGATAAATTAATTTTCTTTCATTACAATCTAAGTGTGTTCAATTTTAAATATTTGTCTAAAATATTCATAAACCATAAAGTTTCAATTTTTTTTTAATTTGTAGGATTCAGAGTTTTTCAGGAAGGATATACTGTGGGCTATATGCATTTGATGGATATAGTTCCTGTGGCTTATACACCGTATGTTAAAGCTTATTTTTAGTTTATTTGAAAAAATAAAAATAAAATAAATAATATACACCCTAGTTTCAGAACAAAAACGACAAGGAACCAAATAAAGTTTGATTAAGTAAACCAAGTACTATATTGAAGGAAGTATCCCATATTCTGGCCAAAGTCAAATTATGAAAGTGCCCCTAAAAATTTATCTAATAATGGGCGCCAATTAGTTACTAAAAATGTTTGATTGCACCAGTACACATTTGAAAACTTGTCGATCGATTTTTACAAACTAGTTGGTGATTCTATATAATTTGAGTGCGCTGATCTCAAAATATAGTTAGTTTTTCCCTATCACGTATGGTTTTCTTACTACAGGGTGTGTCATAAATCCCCCATTTATCCCCAAATGTGAACCATCTTATCGAGACCAACATTGGATTGCACATGCTAAACCATAAATTTTGTTGTTATAGACTACAGTAACGCTTACATAATAATGTAGGGTAAATATATATAACAACCAGTCCCGTTCCCAGCAAAATAGTCTCTCCCCTCCATCAATGGGTGGTTAACATTTGGGGACAGATGAGGTATTACAACACCCTTTGTAGCACGAAATCTTTAGGTGATAGAGTAAAACCTAATTAAAACAGAATTAAATAGTTCCTAGCTCTTGGACAAGCATATTGCTTGTTTATAAAAGAATAAAAAAATAACAAAGAAACAAAATACATTTACCTTCTTTACTTGCAAACATTTCAGGACGTATTCCAAAGACTTAAGACTACGAAGGTAGATCTGACTAATGACGATTAAACCGGTGCTTCTTTGATGTTTTCTTATGCTGTGCGTTAGGCTGATCTCGTTGCAGACACCAGCAGTAATCCGCCATCATATTTGTATGCCATCTTCCTTGATATCTTCTTTCCATGGTTTTGATGTCCTGGTGAAATCGTTCCCCTTGCTCCTCACTGACATCTCCGAGATTTTCGGAAAACGGTCAAGATGCGAAAATAAGAAGTGAACTTTCAGGCTCATGTTGCAGCCTAAGGCGCAAAACTTTTTAAGCATATTTTCCACCAGTCTTTCATAATTTTGGCTTTTGTAGTTCCCAAGAAGTTTTCATCATCATCTTTGAAACCAAGCCATGCTTCTTTTTCTTTATTGGTCATTGTGTTCAGAAAATGATCGTGTCAATAACTTTCTAATCCGAGGACCTATAAAAACACCTTCCTTATTTTCTTGTAGCTAATCTTTGGATATTTTGAACAAATGTACTTGAAACACTCACCTTCTCTATTCAATGCTTTGACATACTGCTTCATCAAGCCTAACTTAATGTGCAAGGGTGGTAGGAGGATTTTATTTGGTTAACTAGATTGGGGGTAAGATTCTCTCTAGGAGGCCAAGTTTTCCTTCCAGTGCTGGTCACGTGCTCGACTATCCCATTCGCAGATGAAACATGGCATCTTAGTGTATCCTGATTGCTGCCCAAGTAACATGCAAAGGACTTTGAGATCCCCACACAATATCCATCTGTGATTTTGATACTGAATTTTTTCCAGAAGCAGTTTCATGTTATCATAGGTCTCTTTTAAATGAGTAGAATGGGCCACTGGGATTGATGCATATTTGTTACCGTTGTGCAGTAACACTCCTTTTAGACTGGTTTTAGATGAATCTATAAACAACCTCCAGTCACTGGTTTGGTATTCGATGCCTAGCTTGCACACTAATCCTGTGATGTCCTTGCAAAATACCAAGGGACCATCTTCGAAAAAAGGCACGAAGTCTTTCTCACGATTTCTGTACCAAGCGAAGTATGTGTCGGATGCCAATAAATTGTTCTCCTGCAATCTAGACCCCAAAAAGTTCTGCAGAGTCCTCAGGCAGATTCAAATCCCTGACTAAGTCATTTAGTTCGACTTGGGTTAATGGTTTAGGATCTCGGTCAGCTGTTGGCTGTTCATAATCATCATCATTGTCTGGATTTGGAGTTGAATCAGAATCTGAATTCGGTATGGTTTCTAGGCTCGCGCCATACCATAGGGATCCCAAATGGCAAACTTTTCATTTTACCTTTGCTCCAATTCCTTAGTGCCGCAACACACGTAAGACAAACCTTGTGTGGAGCCCAACTTTTGTCTTGATCTCCTAATTTAATTCCAAAATAAGCATGATAAGCTCTCTTAATGAAGGTCGTTACATTTGTCCTTTGTTTTACAACATACCGACCACAAATATAACAAAATGTGTGTGGACTGTGGGTACATCCTCTAGAAGCCATTATTAAAATTTTAAAGACGTAATGTTAGAATTATCTATCTGAAAAATATAAAAAAACGAAATTAATTAAAGATAAAAAAGGTAAAAAATTACAAAACGCCCCAAAATTGTTTTGCTAATAACTTTAAAACTGTGGGTGATAGGAAAAAACTGGTAGCATTTTTTAATTCAGAGCAGCGAACTGCTTCAGAATCACAACTCAAAATAAAGAAATCAATTTTCAAGCAGACCGGTTACCGATGCGTGGCAAAACCACCGATTAACGATTATACTATTTACAGATGCATAGAAGAGTATATAGTAAAGTGCAGCTTCCTCGACTGTCCGTTACACCAACATTCCGTTTTAACGACTTTTCTATCCGAAACATTAAATTTTAATTTCTGTTAAGACTACCACTTAACATACCATTTCCAGAACTTCCTGATTCCTACCTTAATCTTCTACAGCTGGATTTACAAAAACTGATATCATCATCTTCAATATGTAATAAGCTGTTATTTTCTGAATCAGAACCTATCACTTTGCATTCATATTTTAGGGAAAATAAGCATAATATAAAAGGCATTAATGAATATATCGCCAGTGCATAAATTTATGCTTCTAACAGTTTTACCAATGTCATTCTTAGCGCACGTTAACCATATGACCTTAAGGCCCGTTGAACCGTCTTTTCCGATGCACTGACCACCCAATTAAGTCGGTATAGCGAACCGCTTATATATATATATATATATATATATATATATATATATATATATATATACACACACACACATATATATATATATATATATATATATATACATATATATACATACATATATATACACACACATATATGCATTTAACTGCAATGACCACGCAGTATATAAATGAATAGAAACGACGTAAATAAGGAGCGTCTCTGCACACGGGGGAAGAGAAATAACGAATAAATGAAAAATGAGGCGAACCGCCCGGGAATTGAACCCAGGGCCTTCCAATTGCCGGTTGGATGCTCTACCATTATGGAAACATCAAGCTGTTTCCTGTTTTAATTCGCTTCTTTCAGCCATATGAAGGTGCTCAAGGGAAGCTTATTGACTTTAAATCTCAATATATATACATATATATATACATACATATATATATACATACACATATATATATATACATATATATATATAGAAATATTTTATACTGTAACTTGAAGAGCCTAATCATTTTCATTAATCAGTAAAGTAACATAAATATCATCAACTGTTGCAGCAAAATAGAAGTCAACATCTTCCTTCCTTGACTAATCAATTTTAAAATTAGAAAGAGCCGTTTTGAGCAGAAAACTGAGATTTGTTTATAAAAAACCTCTGAACAGGTAGCTAGAACAACCTGAAAAAAGTGTTAGCAGCTGACGAGAAAGCTTCTAACAGTGGCTGCATCCTCCAGCGCGGGACACGTGAACGCGAAGAAGAGGCGACGTCAAACCAAAACATCAACGCGCTGGTGGCCAAACTTCCTCAAATCTCCGTGCAGCGGGCTGTCTACGGTTGGCCAGACTGGCAGTCGACGGCCTGTTGCGTGGCACGGTCAGAGTGCCGATCGGCTCCCGGGGCCGGACCTATTCTCAGCGTGCTATTTTTTCAATTACAGGGAGCAATTGCGTGCTCCCCGAACTACTCTTACTCTCTGGCGACATTAAGACTAATCCAGGCCCCACTACAACTTACACATGTCACCATACACAAAGACATAGACACAATAGCACCATGAGACACATACAGAAGTATAATATTAACATATTACAGTACAACGTAGATGGCCTCACAAACAAAATCATGGAGCTTAGGGAATTCGTACACAAACAAAACATTCACATAGCACTTATACAAGAAACAAAACTAAAACGCACACACAAAACACCCACCATCCCTGACTTCACGGCGATCCGTCAAGATCGTACTGGGGGTAACGGGGGTGGACTCATCACTTATATATGTAAAAGCATTAGCTACACTGACGCTACCCAAAACATTACAAACACAATCCAAGCAGATAACACGATAGAAATACAGGCAGTTAACATTAAAACACGCGCAAAACACAACACCACACTAATCAACATTTACATCCCACCAGATAGTTCACCTCAGGTGTCAGCCAATTACAATCCACAGTTACACAATCTGGCCTCTCTCACTAACGTCATCTTAGGAGGAGACTTCAACGCCAAAGACACTAGTTGGTACCTGCACAACCAAAGCAACACCAGAGGCGCCAACATAGCCACACAACTAAACAGCCTCTTCATTCTTAACAATACAGAAGAACATACACACATACCACATCAAGCAGGATACTCAAACTCCTCCCCAGACATAACGTTCTGTTCCCCCTCACTAGCAACACATACACAATGGAGAACAGAAAAACAACTGTCATCAGACCACCTGCCCATCATCATTACAACACATTCTACACTCTGCCCAACAGCCTTAGGCACACTTACAGAAATTACAAGAAAGCTGATTGGGAACAGTTCAAAATACAGACTGAGGAACAATTCACCACATTAAACAGCACACCCATCATAAACATCAATACAACACTCAAGACATTTAATCAGATCATCAATAATGCAAACAAATACATACCGAAGGGCAACATTAGGAAATACAACCCAAATTACACTAGAGAAATAGCCCACCTTATAAGGCAACGTAACAACCTCAAATATAACACACAAACCCCACACACAGAAGCCATAAAACAGCAGATACAACAGCTCAACACAGAAATAAATAAACAAACTCAAAGAAAAACAAACAGCAACATTTAGGGAATTCATAACAACATTAAACCACTCCACAGATACATCCAGACTATACAAGACTATAAACGGCATTACCCACTCTAACATCGGCATTCACACCTCACACGCGGCTATCTGTCGCAGCCAAAATAATATCCCAACATACACACAACAAGCTAACATTCTAGTTAATCACTACGCAAAGATAAGTCACTTAAACAGAGACAACAACCAGAAACATGCAGACAGACAAACAGCCAGACACAAGAAAACCTACAGACTCGACACAACCATTACACCCTTCAATACAGACCAGACCACTAAGATCATCAAAAACATTAAGAATTCGAAGGCTACTGGACCAGACAACATATCTAACATACACCTTAAACACTTGGGCCCACAAGGAATACTAGCTCTCACAAATATCAGCACATATTCATACCAACACTGTATTATTCCTGACATATGGAAACAAGGTAAAATTATTACACTACTCAAACCAAACAAAAATCCAACAGAACCAGCTTCCTATAGACCCATTACTTTACTATGCACACCTTCCAAAGTAACAGAAAGACTAATCTTACAAATCACCAACCCACACATTCCACTATCGCCTACTCAACATGGATTCAGACCTAACCACTCAACCACGACATTACTCACTAACCTCACGCAGCACATCATGGATGGCATCAACTCCAGACGACCAGCTCAACGTACACTATTAGCAACAATAGACATTAGTAAAGCATTTGATGCTATCCCACGCTTCCCTCTCATAAACAAAATACTCAACACAAACCTGCACAATAACACCAAAAGGTGGCTGAGCAAGTATCTTTCAGGAAGATACTCACATGTCACATTTAATGGCAAGTCATCCAAAAACAAGCTTTTTCCGAACGGGGTCCCTCAAGGCTCTGTTCTCTCACCAACACTCTTCAACTTATACATGCATGACATTCCAACACCCATAGATAACAGGCTTACATTATCATCATATGCAGATGACATCACTCTAACATCCACCCACAACAACATCGACACCGCTACAAATAACCTACAAACATACATAAACAGTATACAAGACTGGCTCACACACAACAGACTCAAAGTAGCCCCCACAAAATCAACCATCACCTTGCTTACAAGCAACACAAAAGAACACCAGGTAATTCCACAGCTTACACTAAACAACATCAACATTCCACACACTCACAGGACCAAAATACTTGGGGTCACATACAACACATCATTATCTTTTGCAAACCACATTCAGGATATTAAAAACAAATGTACGTCAAGACTTAACACGCTTAGGGTACTAACAGGCACAAACTTTGGACACCAGCAGGAAACAACATCACTCATATACAGACAATATATTCGCTCAGTTATGGACTATTCTAGCCCATGCTGGGCACCCATTATCTCAAACACACACATAAACACCTTACAGACAATACAAAACAACGCACTTCGTATCATTACAGGATGCACTCAAACAACACCAATAGAACACCTGCACACAGAAACAAAAATACTGAAAGTTAGGGAACATTTAGACATGAGGGGAACACAATTCATGGCAGCAGCGACAACTAACCCACAACACCCTTGCCACTACATGTACAATCACGCACCGACACCTCGCACCATTAAGGTAACACCAGAGAGACATTATAACCAAATACTCCATTCCATACCACGCCCCACAGACATCACACAGTACAGAAAACACACACACACCTAACCCACAAAGCACTGACACGACTCGGTCCGAATGCGGTCCTAGGTGCGAAGCCGCCACCCATTAACAGGTCAGAGATCAGCCTGAGCAGATCGGATCGAGTTAACTTAGCACGATTCCGATGTGGACATCACCCCAACTTACTAACATATAAACACAGACTAGACAACTCCATAGACGACACCTGCCACCTGTGCCACGACACACCACAAACAATTGAACACATTATGACAGACTGTACCGTTCTAGCACAACAACGAACACAACACAACATCACTAGTGCGCTGAACCTCTGGTCCACTCCGAAGAGGGCGATCGGTTACCTGCGTGCCGCCGGCTTGCTCGATCAGGGTGGGCTGATCGGCTAAACAACAACAACAACAACATATATATATATATAAGCAAACAACCACAAGGAAAAGGAAACACAAAGTCCGAGCGCTTTCGTGATATATTCACATTATCAAGGAAGAACAGAAAATATTTTCTGTTCTTCCTTGATAATGTGAATATATCACGAAAGCGCTCGGACTTTGTGTTTCCTTTTCCTTGTGGTTGTTTGCTTATCAATAAGGTCACGTGTTATTTTGTGATTCTAGGGCATATATATATATATATTATATATCCCCGCAAGGGGGTTCTAAGCTCGTGCTTTTGAGTGCTCTTTGTGCTCGTTTGTACGTGCTTGTTCCTGGAGGTTTCACGTGCGCCCTCCCGGCCCTAGCACCCAAGGATGATGGGGCTCGACCCTGCAGTCTTTCTCATCCTTGGTCTTTTTCCACTTCGACTGTCCCCTCCACCCTTTCTTTTTCCTCTGTCTTTCCTCTCACTTTTTCTTTGTTTTTCCGCTGAGATATGCCCTTTTAAATAGAGGCGAATCGGTTCTTCCCGAACTTAAAAAAAAAAAAAATATATATATATATATACACACACATATATATATATATATACATACACACATATATATATATATACATATATATTTATATATATATATACACACATATATATATATACACATATATATATATACACACATATATATATATGTATATATACACATATATATATATATATACACACACACACATATATATATATATATACACACACACATATATATACATATATATAGTGGACCGGATGTCAGTTTTTCAACATCTGCGGATCTTTAATTTCAATATCCGAGGATGCGGATATTTAGTTAATCTATCAAAATAATATAGAATTATGAATATATGACAATTTTATAAATTTCTTGATATTACTATTATGGCAGGCAATGCATAAGAATTAAAATTAATATTGTCATTATGATAAAAATAATAACTTTCTCAAGAGTTTCAGCCACAGAAAATTCAATGTAAAGTTTCATTCAATTTTGTGTTACCAGGTATTTATATTTGGAGGTTTATATATGTATTTGTTTGTTCATTAATAATTAATACTTTACATGAAATGTGCATGACTGGGCCTTATAAACTACTTTATAAGCTAATTTAATTGTAAATTGCATAATTTATTAGAGGTAATATCCGCAGTCAGAAGTGCAGATGCGGACGTTAAAAATGATGCGGATGCGGATATCCGGTCCACCACTAATATATATATATGGGCTCCGTCGTGGCCAATGTCGTAACACCGCTTCCCGTAGATCAGCGAAGTTAAGCGACATTGGGTCTGGGTAGTAGTTGGATGGGAGACCGTCCTCTGCGCCCGATTATATAGCGACCCGTGGTTTGGATCTCACGTAAAGCTGTAGGTCCCTTCCGTCATATGACTTTAGATGTTGCGAAGGAGGTTAAACAACCTCAATTAAAAAAAAAAAAAAATTATATATATATATATATATATAAATATAAACTTTCATAACATTTTTATATACTGAAGTTTACTTGGGGAAAAATAAAACAAAAAAATATTTGGTACATAAATATAATCGACAAATAACTAAAAAATAAAATAATCGGTAATATACAATTTTACTTTCACGTCTTCAAACATTGTAATGAATCCACTGTAAAATTAATAAATTATTTAGATTTAATTATTATGTAAAGATAATTTAATGTTATACAAGTTCAAAATTGTACCATTTCATTTAATTTATATGCTTTAAAATTTTCACCATCATAAAAGCCGGCTTTGACTTGCCGTCCGCCGAAAAACCTTCCGTTCAAATCAATCACGGCTGAAAAGTAAAAATATCTATTAAGAGATTATTATTCTTTTTATGCAGGGGGGGGGCCAAGGGCGAGCGCCCCCTCCCCACCAAAGGAGAAAAACAGAGCCAAAATTAAAGTACAAAGTTTTCGAGGTGCCTGTAAACACTGCATTTGAAAGAGACAGAGGGAAAGATGCACTGAGAGAGGTTGTTTAAAAGTTGACCGGTTGAATAGATGAAAATTGAGAATATCGATTAACCCTCGCGTTAGAGAGTTGGACAGAAAAGGAATGAGAATGTTTCGAAAGCCTGTTAGGATTGCAAGTTCTCCTAAAGGAGGAGGGCGTGCGTGTCTCTTCTGTTCAGAAGAGCAGGGTCCGTTATAACAGTGATAGAGAGAGAGAGAGAGACAACATTGCGGCGAAGAGAAAGGGATTGAAAACAGTCAGAAAGAGGCGGGGAATTGATAAGACGAAAAGCCTTTGATTCCACTTGAAGTAGAGCTGTGTGTGTTGAGCCACCCCATATGAGAAACATACTCCATTTAGGGTCGGACAAGACCCCTTGAACAAAGACAGCAACTGAGGGTGAAGAAATTGTGGAGCCGGTACAGCACACCTAACCTCTTAGAAGCTGTTTTAGAAAGAATACATATAATCTTTTCAGGAAAGATCACAGAGAAAATGAAGCGCCAAGAATGTTAAGAGAAGAGGAAGGATTGAGTTGTGTGTTGAAGGTAAAGGGACAGTCTCGTAAAAGACTGTGACGAGTAGACAGATGAAGGAGCAGTTTTTGAGGCATTGAAAACTACAAGGTTTTCTCTGTCCGAATCAGAGATAGTAGAAAAAATTAGAGGTCAGGTGCATCACAACCGTCCTACGCGAAGCAGGGAGTGACTGTTGAGAGGGATGCTTTGTGAAGTGGATGGAGTAGAAGAAAGTGGAATCATGGTATAGGAGCGGATAGGACAGGAAGTTCGACTTAAAAATTATTGATAAATAAAAGGTAAAGAATGGGTAACAGTTTCGAAAAAAGGTGGTGAATGTAGGGTTGATTGGTTGGTGCAGCGGTTCTGAACCTTTTTCTTCTTCCGTATCCCTTGAACTCTATCATGGGATTTTATGGATTTTAGAGAGGCATAGAGGATTTTTACTTTCTTTACGACCGTGTGACTTATGGCCGTTTGTTAATCGTATATAAAATTAAAAGGGTTATATTTTCAGGACCCCGTCGCGTAACCCCTAAGATTCCCTCGCGTACCCCAAGTTCAGAACCACTGGGTTAGTGCGTCTGTTTAATGTGTGTACTGTGTATAGGGACAGGCGAGGTGCCTCAGGACTGGCGGAGTGCATGTATCGTTCCCCTGTATAAAGGCAGGGGGGACAAAAATATATGCTCGAATTATAGAGGAATTAGTCTGAGTGTGCCAGGTAAGGTGTATGGGAGAGTGGTGATTGAAAGAGTGGGGCATGCATGGAGCAACAGATTGGGGAGGAGCAAGGGTTTTTTTTTTAGAAGAGGTAGAGGGTGTGTGGGACCAGGTGTTTGGGTTGAAGATGATGATGTGTTGTACTTGGAGAAAAAAAGGTATTTGTATGTGGCGTTCATGGATCTTTAAAAAGGGTATGATAGGGTTGAGAGAAAGGTTGTGGCAAGTGCTGCAGATGTATGGGGTGCATGGGTCGTTGTTGAAGGTGTGAAAAGTTTTTACCGAAAGAGTAGAGCATGTGTGCGTGGAAGAGAGGAGGGTGAGTGGTTTCCGATGAAAGTGGGTCTACAGCAGGGTTGTGTGATGTCTCCATGGTTGTTTAATGTTTATATAGACGGAATGGTGAAAGAGGTAAATGCGAGGGTCATGGGGAGGGGAGAGGTTCTTGGGAAGTGAATCAGTTGTTGCATGCGGATATGACGACTCTGGTGGCGGACTCGAAAGGAAAGCTACAGAGATTGGTAACAGATCGGGAGGGTGTATGAAAGAAGGAAGCTAAGAGTAAATGTAAATAAGAGTAAGGTTATATGGTGCTGTAAAAGGGAGGTTCGTGAGCGACTGAATAAGTTTGTATGGTGAAGAGATGGGAAGAAGTGGCATGTTTCAGGTACTTAGGGATGGATGTGGCGAGAAATGGGACTATAGAGGTGGTGGTGAATCACAAGGTGGAAAATGGGGCAAAGGTACTGGGGTGCCTAAGAAGTGTTTGGAAGGAGAGATCAGTGTCTATGGGTGCAAAGATGGGTATGTATGAAGGTATAGTAGTGCCAATAGTGTTGTATGAATGTGAGGCTTGGGTGGCGAATGCGGAGGAGAGGAAAAGGGCGGATGTACTGGAAATAATGCTTGAGAACGATCTGTGGGGTGAGGCGGATTGATCATGTGAGAAACCGTTATCCGTGAGGGGTGTGGGAGTCGAAGTAGTCTTGTGGAGAGAGCGGATGAGGGAGTGTTAAAATGGTTTGGGCATATAGAGAGAATGAGTGAAGAGAAGATGGTAAATAGGATTTACGTGTCGGAGGCGGAGGGGAAAAGGGGGAGGGGTAGACCGAGGAGATGGAGGGACTGGGTGAAGGAAGCGTTGGGTCAACGGGGCCTGGACGTCTGGGAGGGTGAAGGAAGCGTTGGGTCAACGGGGCCTGGACGTCTGGGAGGGTGAAAGACGCGCGCTGGTTAGAAAAAAGTGGAGCGATGTTGTATGTGGGAGGATTCGGGCTGGCAATATGCCACCTCAGGGTGTATGAAGCGGTCTTAAACCGTGGAATAGTCTTGGGGGCTGGGCTGTGAATAATGTTGCCCTGAGGCAGGTGCATTATTGTCATGATAATTGATGAAGTGAATGCGAGCGATTGAGGCGTTTCCTGCCTGTTACTGACGCGACCTCACTGGGGTTGTGTATATATGTCACATGTGCGAGTACGTGTGTATGCATGTTTCCTGTAGCAACTGATGTGCACCATCAACTCAAATAAAAACAATAATAAAGAGCAATATTGATATCATTGTTATTGTTTTTACTAATGTTGCATATTGTCTATTTTATTACGTTACATATGCTTAGGAATACGTTAACTGACGCACTATCATATATATGTATGTATGTATATATACACACACAGATGTGTGTTATTGTTATTATACCTTACTGTCTGTATACCTTGTGTATTCTTTTATATATATATATATATATATATATATATATATATATATATATATAATACATGGTTATACATGGCGAGTTGCCTAGGAACAGGTAGCTCTCTAAGGAATCGATACAGCCTGGCGCCATCCCTTCATCAATCTCAGTTTCAGTAAGACGATCCTGTCTGAAATTATGAAGCATCACTAAGAGCAACGATAACCGAGACCTAAGACTAACGGGTACACTCTAAAGGAGAAGCGCCCGACAACAAGCTTCCCGCTGTTGGTCTCTGATTGAGATACCGGATAACCCTTCGGGCTTAACCTTGAGAACATTGCTCGCTCCGGTCTCACGCGAACCTTCCCATGCCACTGGCGCGCGATGAACTCACGATCCTCCAGTATATAAGGAGGAACCCGAAGCTTGAAAAGACATATCAAGACTGGCGTCTTAGAGGGATCTCCGGGCTGTACGGGAAATTCGGCTCGATAGGTTAAATTTGGTATCGGTTTTAAAGTCGTGTATAAGGAAATTCGGGCTTGGAGTTTGACTGTAGGATAGACAGTAAACTCGAGTAACAATTAACTTAACTTCTTGTTCTTAGATAATAAAAATATAAGAACTATTATTTGATTCTTTAAACGGTTATTCTATTTCTTAACATTTTGGACGACAAATGTGATTCCTTATAATTGATTGACAATTAACTTCATTAAAAGAATAACTGCCGACATGTTTCTTTGATCGGAACCTACAGAACTCTTAAACGAAAATCATTCGGCATACTCTGCGGTAACGTTAGGATCAGACATCGAGACGGTCCTTTCGATCCAGTACCTTATCATACCCTCTTGGAGAATTCATAAATAATAAACCCGAGGGGTGTATGATATATTTTATATATATATATATATATATATTTTTTTTTTTTTAAGTTCAGGAAGAACCGATTCGCCTCTATTTAAAAGGGCATATCTCAGCGGAAAAACAAAGAAAAAAGGAGAGGAAAGACAGAGGAAAAAGAAAGGGTGGAGGGGACAGTCGAAGTGGAAAAAAGACCAAGGATGACAAGGACTGCAGGGTCGAGCCCCATCATCCTTGGGTGCTAGGGCCGGGAGGGCGCACGTGAAACCTCCAGGAACAAGCACGTACAAACGAGCACAAAGAGCACTCAAGAGCACGAGCTTAGAACCCCCTTGCGGGTATATATATATATATATATAATGATTCTCCTGCTCAGAACATTGATCATACCAAAACTTGAATACTGCTCAGTTTTGAAGTCCCCATATATAAAAAGGAAGAAATTAATATACTAGAAGAAACGTAGACACATTTCACAGCCAAGACTGATGGCTGGAAAGAACTCAACTACTGGGAAAGACTACGTAAACTAAATCTGTACTCCCTGGAAAAAAGAAGAGAGAGGTACACCAACTGTCACCTCAACTGACATATGGAAAATGATCGAAAAACTGGTATCAAACCTCAAACTAAACCCAATTACCATCCAAACAACGCTGGAAAATAGGAAAGGCAGAATGTGTAGTGTTATTAAAGGCCCGACAAGGGACCTCCTCAACACTGAAGGAAAATAGCTTGGTTGTCAGGGGGCCCAACACTTTTTAACCAGCTTCCAAAGCACCTCAGAAACGTTACAAGAGTTAAAGTTCAAGTCTTCAAGAGAAGACTAGATGCCTGGCTCAGGACGGTACCAGATGAGCCGGGTGTACCTGGCTATGTGCGGTGGAGTGCAAGAGAGCAACTCGCTCCTCCACCAAGCCAGGCCTATAGGGCCACCAGCTTGGCCTTCGTGTGGAGAGAGACCAACACACGGAACGAAAACGTGTATATATATGTGTGTGTATATATATATATATATATATATATATATATGCTGCAAACCGACAAGGAAAAAGAAAAACGATTCCAAGGCCTCTCGTGTATTCAGAGCTACACCTCGTCAGGGACGAGGTGTAGCTCTGAATACACGAGAGGCCTTGGAATCGTTTTTCTTTTTCCTTGTCGGTTTGCAGCATTCATTCATTCATTTCATTAATATATATATATATATATATTATGTTGTTGCTTGTACCCTGTGGTGAATGGACGTGTTGTTTTGCTCTCTCTATTTAACACCCAAATTAGAAGGGAATAATCTACTCGGCGGTTTTTTCTGTTTACACCCGAAAGTGTATAAAGTATCAGTGAATCCGTGCACCTAAATTATAAAGTGAAATTCATTAAAAGTAAGAAAGTGCAATACAGTTTACATAATTTATCACCAATTTTAATGTATATATTCAAAACGAAATACGGTTGGCATTCGAGAAAGTTTGAAACAAAGCAGGAAAAAGGTCATAAAACGCAAAGGTCAGAAAACCCTCGAAATACCCTCGACCATCGAAAGGAAACAAAATAAAAATAAAAATAAATAAAGAATTTGTGTGGGTATTTCTTCTTACGCTAATTAAGGAATAGCATGGATATGGGTTCAAATTCTCACTTAAACTGTAATTTGTGCAATTTAGTAACAACGGAAAACTTAGCGATTAGATGTGATTTCTGCCAACGATTAAACGACTTTAACTGCATGAATTGGAATGATAGGGAAATAACTCTTGTCTCGAACGCGAAACACGTCGTGGGGATCAAATTTCTATGTGGCGCATGTACACAGACCGTAAATTCTTTCGCGGTCTTTAAAGAAATGGAGATAGCAGACTCGAAAGTTACAAAAAAGAATGAAATAATGGGGACATGGTCCGAAATGGTCCCAACGAAAAACAGGGTGGATGAGAGAGAAGACGAAATAACGATAACAGCATAATAACGAACAACAATTTAATAACAAATAACGATATAAACAATATAATACGGAAGGAAGACATAGATGAAAGGAAAGAAATAAGTAAAAGTGGCGAAGTAGACAAACGGTCCAACGAGCGAAATGATAAAAAGATAACTAAAAACGTAGAAAATAAACAGCCAAAGAAAAATAATGATAATGCCAAAACTAAGAACTTGGAAAATAATAAGAAAGAAAGCAGAAGCGTAGAAAATATCGTATGCAAATACTACGCGAAAGGAAACTGCAGATATCGGGATGGGCAATGCATATATGCACATCCCACATTATGCAAAATGCATTACACAAGTGGATACTGCAAGTTTGATAAGAAATGCATGTTCCACCATCTTACGGTCTGCAACACTTATGAAAGATATGGGAGTTGCAAATACGAAAAAAAATGCCGATACCACCACCCTCAAAGGAACGCAACGAGGGAACAGAAAAAACGAACATCAAAGAAGAGTGCCAATTTTTTAGACGCAGCCAACACATTTCAGCTGCTAAATACTCTCCAGCAATTACAAAACCAGCTGACAAATATAAATATAGGAATCCGAGAGCCGGACTTCATGCGTTATCGGGACAACAGGTACGACAAAGATAGAGAGGTAAATTCTCGGAGGACCACAAGGCAACGAAACCGGCACCCCCATTGGAAAACAAATCGGAACCACCTGTATGCGAAAAAGAAAAAAAAAAAATAATCCTAGCCAACATACATGACCTTAAATCAAACCATTCCACAAACAAAGTTGTATACCTGAAAGGACTCATGCAAGACGCCGGAGCAGACTTTGCATGCCTCACGGAAACTCATCTAAAGGACTGCCAGGCGAACTGTGAAAATTGTGAGTCCTGTATTGACAAAAAAGAAATACAAACTGACAACTATAACATCCTGCGAGCCGACAGAACAGTGAGACGTAAAGGAGAATGTGCTATTTACACAAGCCAAAGGCACATAGCAGAAATGGCTATAAGCTATAAGTACCTCAAACAACTACGTAGAATGTGTAGCAGCAAAAATTGAAAAATTAAATATGGTACTAATTGTAATGTACAGACCCCCAAACACGCCAACCTCAAAATTTTCAGATTAAAGATCTACACTCTCCAACCCCAAGTATTTTTCTTTGGTGATTTTAATTTCCCATTCATGAAATACAAAAGGATAGAAAAAAATATATGTATACACCAGGACAAGGGGGGCACACGAGAAGACCAGGAGCAGGTGATAATGCTACCGCAAGAAATAACAGAAAACACAAAAAAAAAAAACTGCCTAGATTTGGTATTCACAAACAACAGTAATCTAATTGATAATGTAGAAATATCCCCAACTATGATATCAGACCACAACATCATTGAAATAACAACTAATATAAAGGCAACAGGAAAGGAAAGAACACGCACAACAGAAAGAAGCAAATTCGAAATTTTTAATTTTCACTCCAAAGCTATAAACTGGGAAGATGTGACATCCAGCATGGAAGTAATAGATTGGAAAACCATTTTCGAGGCCAAGACAACGGAAGAGATGCTAATGACGTTAGAAATTGTGGAAAAACATGTCCCAAAGATACAACAAAGAGGAAAGAGAAGCAGGTTCGAAAGACAAAAGAGGGCATTGTTCCGAAAGAGAAAAAGAGTGACTGCAAAATTAAGTAATTGTAAAGATAACATCAGAAAAATATTAAATGATAAACTGCAAAGTATCGATGTCGTCATACAGGAACTAATCGAGAAGCATACAGAAAAAGATAGATGACGCTATAGAAGCGATAAAGGCGAACTCAAAGTACTTCTATAATTTCGCAAAAAGAAAGTCGAAAAACCATGCGACTATCGGACCTTTAAAAAATGAGAACAGTGATTTATCTGATGATCTAACAGAAGTATCTGAAATATTAAAAGCTCAGTATGAATCATCTTTCAGTATCCCAAAAACTGACAAATTGATATGCGATAGAAACGCGTTCTTTGAAGAAGAACCACAAGGGGAAAGTATAACGGATTTCGACTTTACGACGGATGATATTACACAAGCCATAGGGAAACTAAAAACACACTCAGCGGCAGGACCGGATAAATGGAATGCCACACTGATCAAAAACTGCAAGAATGCAATCGCTGAGCCCCTATACTGGATATGGAGACGATCATTAGACACGGGAGAAATACCGGGCATCCTGAAGAGCGCGAACATAGTCCCAATATATAAAGGAGGAGATCGATCCGAGGCCAAAAACTATAGGCCAGTGTCGCTTACATCTCATCTCACTAAAATATTTGAAAGAATAGTTAGACAGAAAATCTATGACTTTTTGGAAACTCAGAAAAAATTCAATGATAACCAACACGGGTTTCGGTCAGGCAGATCATGCCTATCACAACTAATGGAACACTACAACATTATTGATTCACTTGAAAGTAATGAAAACTATGATGTACTATACACAGACTTTGCTAAAGCGTTCGACAAGTGTGACCACGGAATCATAATACATAAACTGAAATATATGGGAATAACAGGAAAAGTAGGAAAATGGATATATATAATTTCCTTAGTGAGCGGCGGCAAGTCGTTACAGTACAAGGAGTATCTTCATCAGAATCAGAGGTCCTCAGCTCGGTACCACAACGAACAGTATCAGCTCCACTACTCTTCATGATCATGCTAACTGACATAGATGAGGACGTTACCAGAGACAGCACAGTAACATCCTTTGCGGATGACACAAAGATCAGTAGAAAAATAAGAAATCCAGAAGACATAGGATCTCTACAAACCGACATAAACAGAATCTACAAGTGGACGGAAGACAACAATATGAAGTTTAACACCGAGAAATTTCAGCTATTACGGTACGGAAAAAGAGACCTAAAATCCATGGAATATTATACCCCAAATGGACAGGAAATTCAGAGAAATTCCAGAGCAAAAGATTTAGGGGTTGTAATGACAGATGATGCGAAATTTGAAACACAAAATAAGATAGCAGTAAACAGCAAAGAGAATAACGGGTCAGATATTGAGAACCTTTAAACGAAGAGATAGGAATGTAATGATTCCTCTACTGAAAACCCTGATCCATACCCAAATTGGAATACTGCTCAGTCCTAACATCCCCATATAAAAAAGAAGACATTAGACAGCTGGAGGGGATCCAAAGAAGCTTCACAGCCAAGATCAATGGGTGGAAAGAACTAAATTACTGGGAAAGGTTACGAGAGCTAGACCTATATTCACTGGAAAGGAGGAGAGAGATATACACCATTATTTACACTTGGGAAAATAATGGAGAAACTAGTCCCTAATCTTACTCTGAATCCCATAACTCCCCAAACAATGGTGGAAAGTAGAAGCGGTAGACTGTCGTATTCCCAAATTGAAGGCGAGACAAAGAACATCCTTAACCCTAAAAGAAAATAGTTTTGTAGTGAGAGGACCAAAGCTGTTTAATCAGTTGCCCAAAGACCTAAGAAACACGAAGGGAGTTGCAGTGGAAATCTTCAAAAGAAGACTAGACGCCTGGCTCAGAACAATCCCCGATGAGCCGGGCGTACCTGGCTATGTGAGGTGGAGAGCGCATTGACCTTCGCGAAATGAGAAATCATCGCGCGGAACCTTTGTAAGGTATGGTATGGGTAAGGTATGGTATGGGTAAGGTATGGGTAAGGTATGGTATGGGTAGTAAGGTAAGGTAAGGGTAAGGTAAGGTAAGGGTAAGGTAAGGTAAGGTATGGGTAAGGTAAGGTATGGGTAAGGTAAGGTATGGGTAAGGTAAGGTATGGGTAAGGTAAGGTATGGGTAAGGTAAGGTAAGGTAAGGTATGGGTAAGGTAAGGTATGGGTAAGGTATGGTATGGGTAAGGTATGGTATGGGTAAGGTATGGTATGGGTAAGGTAAGGTATGGGTAAGGTAAGGTATGGGTAAGGTAAGGTATGGGTAAGGTAAGGTATGGGTAAGGTATGGTATGGGTAAGGTAAGGTATGGGTAAGGTAAGGTATGGGTAAGGTATGGTATGGGTAAGGTATGGTATGGGTAAGGTATGGTATGGGTAAGGTAAGGTATGGGTAAGGTAAGGTATGGTATGGGTATGGTATGGGTAAGGTATGGTATGGGTAAGGTATGGTATGGGTAAGGTAAGCTAAGGTATGGTATGGGTAGTAAGGTATGGTATGGTATGGGTAAGGTAAGGTATGGGTAAGGTAAGGTGTGGGTAAGGTAAGGGTAAGGTAAGGTAAGGGTAAGGTAAGGTATGGGTAAGGTAAGGTATGGGTAAGGTAAGGTAAGGTATGGGTAAGGTAAGGTATGGGTAAGGTAAGGTATGGGTAAGGTAAGGTAAGGTAAGGTGTGGGTAAGGTAAGGGTAAGGTAAGGTATGGGATGGTATGGGTAAGGTATGGTATGGGTAAGGTAAGGTATGGGTAAGGTATGGTATGGGTAAGGTATGGTATGGGTAAGGTAAGGTATGGTATGGGTAAGGTAAGGTATGGTATGGGTAAGGTATGGTATGGGTAAGGTAAGGTATGGGTAAGGTAAGGTATGGTAAGGTAAGGTAAGGGTAAGGTATGGTATGGGTAAGGTAAGGTATGGGTAAGGTATGGTATGGGTAAGGTATGGTATGGGTAAGGTAAGGTATGGTATGGGTAAGGTAAGGTATGGTATGGGTAAGGTATGGTATGGGTAAGGTAAGGTATGGGTAAGGTAAGGTATGGTAAGGTAAGGGTAAGGTATGGTATGGGTAAGGTATGGTATGGGTAAGGTATGGGTAAGGTATGGTATGGGTAAGGTAAGGTAAGGTAAGGTATGGGTAAGGTAAGGTATGGGTAAGGTAAGGTAAGGTATGGGTAAGGTATGGTATGGGTAAGGTATGGTATGGGTAAGGTATGGTATGGGTAAGGTAAGGTATGGGTAAGGTATGGTATGGGTAAGGTAAGGTAAGGTATGGGTAAGGTAAGGTATGGGTAAGGTATGGTATGGGTAAGGTAAGGTATGGGTAAGGTAAGGTAAGGTATGGTATGGGTAAGGTAAGGTAAATAAATATTTCATACTTTCCTATACTTTTGGAACATATAATGTCTACGTAGTAATAACTAATTTCTCCTAAATAATTCACTACCACTAATTATGATAATTTCCCAAAATGTTTTTTCTTCGAAAATTTATAATTTTAATTAATAATTACAATATTTACACTTCCTGGATTTTTCTTTCAGTATGGTCTTTTGCCTTCTTTTTCTCGAAAGTAGCGAAATAATGAAACTGATCCAACTGACAAAAGTTTCTGTACTAATAACATTTTTTTTTGTTTTGTTTTAAATTAATGCAGGACTGGTAACTGTACGAAAATACTTTTTTCCAAAGAGGTATTTGGTATAGAAATAAACTGAGAATGTTATCTGATATATGCTCGTATATATTATGTATAAGCCCCACAATTTGTGCAAAACTTGGTTATTCCAAATGGATTGTATACTTTAATTCTGAGAGTTTTTATTACTTACATACATAAAGTAAATGCCGAAAAGAGTGAGAAAAAGATGTAAAAAAAGATCACACTAAGATAGTGAGATGCTGGAAATCTCTTTCCACCCATCTACCTCTAGTGCTGAGTATATTCCTTATAATTTTAAGGTTACTTATTATTGATCAACCTTTTATTGCTGCTTCTACTCTCTGAAACTCAACAAATATTCTGACTGCCTCTTCCGGAATCGCCTTCGGAATTTCGAATATAACGACTTGAGCAACGTTTCCGTACTTGGATGAACATTCCTCTCTCACCTCTGGCTCCAATTCGTCATCCACCTCGCCGGGACCGACCATATTCTAGAAAACAGTAAATGAAAAGTATAAAAATACTCAATTTTGTTTCTGAAATATGAATATTAGTCAGAAGTTTTTCCCAAGTAAATAATCAGATGCGCCAAAATGTATTTGTAATAATAATTTATTACGGTTCTTCGTTACAAGTTTTCTATTAATAAAGCATTTAAGGAAAAAATTCGTTCTTTTAACGTTCTAAACGTGGACTTTTATATGATCAAATACTGCAGATTTTACTGTCAATTTTTCCTATAATAATAATACAAGAATTTAAAAGTGGGATAAAAATAAATCGAGTATACGAATCATTTTACGCACTAATAAGATGATCACTTTAGAAGGCTTTTTTAAGATATCCGAGATGTTTGGCTCTTGTTTGTCTTGAGCTTGCTGTGACAGTTTGTTGGAGGTGAGGGGCAACATCGGCGGGGGAGGCATCGCGGAATACGAGGGAGGTGGAGAGTTTGAGCCCCCTTCATTCTCAGTTACGATTCTACCCCCTCTTTTACTCGTCTTTTCAACCTCCAGGGCCTTCACAATCCCTTGCTGGCTCTTGCCTAACCCTTGCCCTTCCTAGCGTTCAAAACAGGTTCAGAATTACTTTTCGCAAAGACGATGATTCACTCAATACAACTAAATACAAACAATCATTCAGGCTTAAATTAAAATTTTCTCAAACAGAAGAAAGAACAGCTACATAAACCATCTACACTGCATTCGCACTTATTAAGCAGATTACATTTTCTCCAATGTTTTCAAAAGTTTTTCCCCGATTTCAATGAAATTTGTAGCAAATAATCACTATATATAGCAGCATTGATGGTATTCATTTCGATAAAATATTTTGATAATTAAAATAATTATCTCATTTTATTGAAAAATATGTAAAATATTGCATTCCAAATTATTAAGCAAGTATTCTATTTACGGATCTAAATGGTGAAAATGGGTAAGAAGAAGGATTTAACATTAACTGAGAAAAGAAAAATAGTCAAGTTACTCGCTGAAAATATAAAATCTATTGAAATTGCGAAGCAGTTTGGCAGAGCTTATTGAACTGTAAACAAGTTTGTAGCGGAGGGTACCAAACTGAGGCAGCGAAGTGACAAAGGAGCTATAAGAAAAGTGACAAGGCGGCAGATATCTATAATCAAGCGCAAATTGCAAAGCATCCACTGTCCTCAAGTAAAGAAGTTTTTGAGCAGGCTGGCATACATAATGTACCAAGACCATCTCGATGTGGAATCCTCCAAACAATTGGCAAGACGTGTAAACCTATGATTCAGTCACCATTAACACCCAGGTACAAGAAGCAGCGTGTTGAATGGGCGCGTCAGTACGTGAAAACAGATTTTAATACTGTATTGTTCACCGATGAATGAAAAGCAACCCTTGAGGGACTTGAAGTTTGGTCAAGAAGATGGATTGCCTAGAGCCAATTTCTACCATCGAGATTAAGACGCCAACAAGGTGGAGGTAGTGTCATGTTTTGGGCAGGATTGACAGGCAATGAAGTAGCTGTCCCATACAGAGTGCCTGATGGTGTAAAATGAATGCCCAGTCTTACACAAACTTTCTAAAAGAAAACCTCATTCCATGGTAGAGATTGACCCTTAGCAATCCATCATCTTGACCAACCATCAGATCCCTCAAGGGTTGCTCTTCATTCATTGGTTAACAATACAGTATTAAAATCTGTTTTCACGTACTGACGCGCCCATTCAACACGCTGCTTCTTGTACCTGGGTGTTAATGGTGACTGAATCGTAGGTTTACACGTCTTGCCAATTGTTTGGAGGATTCCACATCGAGATGTTCTTGGTAAATTATGTATGTCAGCCTGCTCAAAAACCTCTTTACTTGAGGACAATGGATGCTTTCCAACTTTGCGCTTGATTACAGATATCTGCCGCCTTGTCACTTTTCTTATAGCTCCTTTATCACTTCGCTGCCTCAGTTTGGTACCCTCCGCTACAAACTTGTTTACAGTTCGATAAGTTCTACCAAACTGCTTCGCAATTTCAATAGATTTTATATTTTCAGCAAGTAACTTGACTATTTTTCTTTTCTCAGTTAGTGTTAAATCCTTCTTCTTACCCATTTTCACCATTTAGATCCGTAAATAGAATACTTGCTTAATAATTCGGAACACAATATTTTACATATTTTTCAATAAAATGAGATTATTATTTTAATTATCAAAATATTTTATCGAAATGAATACCATCAATGCTGCTATATATAGTGATTATTTGCTACAAATTTCATTGAAATCGGGGAAAAACTTTTGAAAACATTGGAGAAAATGTAATCTGCTTAACAAGTGCGAATGCAGTGTACAATACTCAGTTCAATAAATGACTGATTAAAACTTTTATCACAGTAAATCTACCTATATATAAATAATTCATATTTCTCCAAACGTCTGACTTTAGTTTCAAGTACAAAGATGGTATAGTACTTTGGTGTATTTCAAGCGTGGTACCATTAATGTCATACTAGAGCAAAAAATAAAAAAAAATTTAAAAAATAAAAATATTAAAAAAAAGGGTTTCATTAAGTTTCAAGAAAATAGTGGGAGTGTTACAAACGAGTAAGGTATTTTAAAACCGTGTTTCTCGGGGAGGTTTTCACGAATTTCTCTTTTGCAGAGTGGAGTAAGGAAAGTTGGGAGATTAAGAGAAAATTTGGACTCTCAGTACTAAACATGGGATAAAAGTGATTGAATTTCTTGGACTAAGTGGGTGGTTGAGACTCAAAGACGTTACCATCGTCCCTTTATCGTGCGAACTGCACCGACTGTTAAGAAGTTCAGAGACAAAGGGACAATTCTAAATCAAAAGGAGCACTGGGGAGGCCCAGAACCATCCGGACTGGGTCAAACATTGAATCTATCCGGCAATCAGTGACACAGAGTCCCAAGAAACCTCATTGGAGAATCATAAAATTGGACAAAGATGTTCCCTTACAGAATCCAGGCGGTGCAAAAGGTAACCGATTCCGACAAATTTGCTTGAATGGACATGTGCACTTGGTTTAGCGAAATAATGAATGAGAATGAAGACTGGATCAACAACGCGTGGTTTACAAACGAGGCTCACTTTCATTTGGATGGTGTAGTGAACTCACAGAATTACAGGTTTTGGGGAATTCGTTCTGAAGAAGTAGCAGAGAAACCTTTCCACAGTGTGAAGTGCACAACATGGTGTAGTCGGAGTGCGAACGTCTTCGAGTCTCAACCACCGACTTACAGTGTGAACATCTCTGAGTTTCAATCACCAACTGACAGGTCAAGAAAAATTCTACCACTTTTATCCTCTGTTCAGTTGTCAGCAGCATACTTAGTACCTATGGGTCCAAATTTTCTCTTTAGAATCTCCCAACTTTCCTTGCTTTACTCCACAAGAGAGAAATTTGTAAAAACCTGCTCAAGGAACATGGCTTCAAACTAACTGACATTTTTTTGACGCTTCTTGGATTGGTTAAAAATCAATTAGTTCCTTACCGAAAATGAACTCTCTATTTCATATTTAAAGCCAATGTATCACTTTGAGGTATTTGAATCGAAATACGAGTTTAAGAACTATTTTTAATAACTTTTAAATTTTTCTTTAGAAACCTATCGAACGGGTTATAATGTTCATTTCAAACTGACACCATACGAGTCTCAAGTCGTGAAATGAAAAGTGAAGCACGGACAAAGATTGACATATAAAGAGATGCTCATTATTACGTACACCTCTGAGACTAAGTATAAAAAATGAAAACTCGCCTTAAAGCCATATTTGGCCATTATTTTAGCTGCAATAGATCCCCCAGCCCCCCCAAAGGAAGATTTGGGGGGTTGTGGCATCGGAAGCTCGAGTGGTGGGGACTCATCTAATGATGGAGGTGGGGCAATAGCGGCTCCTGTTCCTAGAAAATGGAAAATTATATTTTTCAGAATGTTCATATTAAGTGGCAAGTACCCACAAATGTCTTACAAAGTTATTTGGCAGATTATGATAATGATAAGCTTTATTAGTAGGATATAAATCCCATAAAATAGTACAATACCCTTGAAGGTAATAAACACTAAGATAAATCAAACAATAATAAATTTTAAAAACTAAAAATTATGACTAAGAGAGAAATAAAAAATAAGAAATGTACTGAAACAAGTAATAATAAAAACTACACACAGCTAAGACTACAAAAAGAAAAAATGGAAATAAAAATAAAAAGTACATGTAGTGACAATACTAACATACACGGTACTGTAGATGGTGATGATAATGACAATGATGTTTATTGGGAGGAGACAGATCCCACAAAAATAAAAAGGTACAGTACCCATCAAGGTAATCAACGATACAACTAATTAAACAACAAATTTAAAAAACAAAGGCGAAAAAGAACTATTGCATATTATGCTCCAGATAGACAGGAAATTCAGAGAAGCACGAAAGCGATCGATCTGGGGGTAATAATGACCGATGATGCGAAATTCGAAACACAAAATCAGATAGCGATAAACAAAGCAAAAATAGTCGCGGGACAGGTACTAAGAACGTTCAAAAGAAGGGACAGGACAGTAATATTCCCCTGCTAAAAACACTGATTATACCAAAACTTGAATACTGCTCAGTTTTGACATCCCCATATACAAAGGAAGAAACTAATAAACTAGAAGAAATGCAAAGACATTTCACAGCCAAGATTGATGGCTGCAAAAAACTCAACTACTGGGAAAGACTACATAAACTAAATCTGTACTCCCTGGAAAGAAGAAGAGAGGTACACCATAATCTACATATGGAAAATGATCGAAAAACTGGTACCAAACCCAATTACCATTCAAACAACACTGGAAAATAGGAAAAGCAGGATGTGTAGTGTTCCCAAATTAAAGGCCCGAGAAGGGACCTCCTCAACACTGAAGGAAAATAGCTTGGTTGTCAGGGGCCAAGACTTTTTAACCAGCTTCCAAAGGACCTCAGAAACGTTACAGGGGTCTAAGTTGAAGTCTTCAAGAGAAGACTAGATGCCTGGCTCAGGACTGTACCAGATGAGTCTGGTGTACCTGGCTATGTACAGTGGAGAGCGCAAGAAAGCAACTCGCTCCTCCACCAAGCTAGACCTAGAGGTGGGGCCACCAGCTTCACCTTCATGTGAAGAGAGACCAATGCATGGAACAGCAACGAGGTTAATATACGTAAAGAAGTGAAAAATAATAAGATTAAAGTTTAAAGTGAGAATCATTTGAACAGAAATTACTCGTCAAGCTGCAATAATTAAAAATTATTAAAAAGGTGCTCTGTCCTACATTTATATTCTATTTTCTGTTGCATATTAACCTTAGACCAGTCATCACGTTCATTTTTGCCTAAAGAGTTATGTCATGTTTTATTTAAGTTTGTACAATTAATTATTAGCTTTAATGGTCAAATCTGAGAGAAGGAAATCATGCAAAATATGAACATTGACAATACGTTTCTTTAAATTGTTACTAATGAGACGGTGATCAATCCATCTAGTACTTCACCATATCGCTGACATGCATGAAAGTATTGCTATTTATACCTAGAAAATCTACATCACTTAGGCCAATACTTAATTTAGCAGATTCATCCATGGTACTCAATTCTACAAAAAATTCTAATTCCATTTACTGGTATCGGCCTTCTAGTTTTAGTAGTGGTGTACCGATTAATCTGCATCGGCACTGGCAGAATCGGCCATTTTTTTTGGCATCGACATCAGTCAAATTTAGCCAAATCTGTCAAGCTGATTCTTTGAAATTTTAAAATTTTCATTACAAAGCAAAATCGATATTTAAAGAAAATTGAACAGACAAAAAAATATTATTTATGATAACTTTATACTCAATTCAAAGTGTAATTTTATATAAATATTTTACATCACAAAAAAGGCAAAGCTTGATAAGTTAAGTTGCCCATAAATTTACATATCCTCTAACTAGCTAATGTCTAAATATTATAAACTATTATATTCCGATTCTATATTAATAATAATTCTATTAAGTTGTACTTTATAATTTATATATTAAACCATCTTATTATGTTGACTTTATTTTAAGTATTTAATAATTTTTTAAACCCAAATAAAATGTATTAATTTTTTTATTCAAATTGGCCACCAGGGACTTGAAATTTTAATGAAAAATTTTGTTGTTGTTGACATTGTTGAAGAAAGACATAAGGAAACATAAGGAAAATATAAGGAAAAACAATTACTTTAAATATTGCTATTTAATTTATGAAACTAAAATAAAATTATTTTATCATTTTACTGAATAATAAAACTTATCATCATCATTTTAGCTACGATATACGAGTAACAAATTCTGGTGCTGTATATTGTGGAGTGAGGGTAAGGAAAAGCATTTAAACAAATCTGAAATATGAAAATTGAAAGTTTTCACATTAGATTAGTAAAATTTATGAAGGGAATTGATTTTTTAAAATATAGGCAAAGAATCTGCATCAACTAAATTTGGAAATTGGCACATCACTAATTTTTAGTATATAATTTACATAAACTTATACCTTTCAATTGTATATTTAAAACTGCTTCGTTAAAAATTTATACTGTATACTGGCTGTATTCGAATATTAAACACCTCGATATGGAACTGTAGAAATAACTATTTCTTCCTAGCTTTGTAATTCCTTTATTTTTGAATTCAATGAAAAACTGTTCCCTTTTAAGTTTGTGGCCAGTCAAGTAGTTTTCTTACTAAGACTATATCAAATACAGGTTCTATACATTTGGTAAATTTATTCTATTTTACCATTTTGAGGTTTCCTTTAAATTTCATTGTGGTCATCATAAAAGTCCTTACATATTTTATAGGATTCAATGTGTGTATGTAAACTCGTCTTCTGATTAGTTAATAATAATCTTTTTCTACCATCTCTCACACACGCATACACATACAATGTGCGCATCTCTGCATAAATGAGGTATCAACTTTTTAAAATCTGTATGTAAAAAACTAATCAAACAAGCCTAACTTTCGTGTGATTGGACCAAAAAGAGTGTAATAAGTGTTTTGGATGCAACTGAGGGATCGAATAGCATTTACTGTTAAGTCGTTACATACACTAACTTAACCTAACCTTAACTAACTTCATGTAGCATAACTTAAACTAATCAGACTACCACTTTTTCTGGACATTAAAAATGTTCATAGATTTTTTATATAAATTTTGCAATGTTCTGAGGTACCAAAAGGGTCACACCACAAAAAGAAAACACTGCTACATCTGTGAAGTATCATATCTCAACCTCACTTATACCCAGTTGCTTATGCAAGCACACACAGATGCCTGATCTTTACACTTGTTAAGTACTTTCCAGACAAATACAAAGAAATGGCAACAAATGTTGATATATACCATACATCACTATGAAACTATTTTATATGACAACCAAAAACAGGTGCTTAAATGGACTGCTTTTATACATATGACTATTTCTGTTAAAAATTAGTTTTTCAGAATTTTATTTGATTTTGAAAACACTTCAAAATTTTAGCAAATGAAATATAGCCATCAAATAGTTCCTTTAATTTGTTTTACAAATTTAACACTTATAAAAATGGTTTAAATTCAAAATGCCATGAGGAGTTTATCATTTAAAAATTTCTATCCCTCAATAAAATATTACCAGAAAAGTGCATGACAGTGACATAAGAACAGCTGTGTATCTTAGCTAGTTATAACCAGCTGTGCCACAAGGGATTACTACAAGACCTGTCTTATTCTTCTATTGAAGATCAGGATGATTTTTTGAGACTGAAATGGTGTTTTATTCTGGGTAATAATCAGTGGGTACTGTATAATATTATAAAGTGGGCATAATAAGTATGTAGAAGGGATTATCTGAATCAAGACTGCATGGTCATACATACTCTACGCTGAATGGGGGGAGGGCAAAATTTATTTAGGGTATATGAACTTAAGTGTAATGCAGAATTCAAGAAGGGAATAAATGAATAACTGAAGTGATTATCAATTTATCGTACCTCTGTTGCTTCTCCTCGCCGGTCGGTCTCTCTCCTCCTCCTCCTCCTCTAAATCTCTAGGTCTAGTAGAGAAGCCAGAAGATGATGTATCCTCCCTGTAAACAAGCATGGTGCTACATTTAAATTTTATATTATATACTGTATATATATATATTGATGACAAAGACCTTGTTCAAATTAATTTACACTTTAATAACTTTTGATCTATACATGAGAGAAACAAACTGTAAATGGCATATAAAAGCATAATTATTAAAGTTTTTAACACATTACATTACAAATTTCTAGGCCTCAACATAACTGCCATCTTTCTTGATACATCAATCAATCCAATTTTCAAGACCTGAAAACATTCTACAGTTGCTGCAGAGTGATTTTATGAATTGCATTTGTGATCCTGGATTTATTTTTCACCACTCATTCTTCTCTGCCAAACTTTTTCTTTGATAGGTGCCTCTGACCACAATCTTATATCTGTTTCCTGTCCTATCACTACAGTTCAGCCTTTGGATTCACTCAAGAACAGGCACCTTTGGCACTTTAGCATCGCCAATTGGAATGCCCTTAGGCAATACTTCTTTGATTTCCAATGGAATGATCACTGCTTCTGAAGGCACTGAATGCATCACAGTGATTCTCTTGGGCATGGAGGCATACATTCTAAATTCTCTTCCTATTACTAATGCAAAAAAAACCTTGGTTTAACTTTGCTTGTTCTACTGCTATGCTAAGAGAGAGGAGGCTTTCAGAAGGTACCCTGGCCATCCAACTCCTGACTCTCACACTGCTCATATTTCTGCTGGGAATTGTGCAAAATGTTTTTCAACTTGGCAAAAGTTTCTCCATCAGACAAAAATGTGAAAACCTATCTAATTCTAATTCTTCTTGATCTTTCTAGCATCTAGCTAAAACACTCTCTAGGAACTTCACTTCTTTCCATTCTGACATCTCAGTTGCCATCTCTTCTGATAATGCTGAACTCTTCACTCAGACTTCCACTTTCAACTCAAGCCTAGAGGTCTGGTGTTAGCATCTCCAACAAAATGATAGAATGAGAAAATGGACCCTGGGCAATTCCAGTGCTGTTCCTCCATCTCCTAACCACTCTGACTTAATTACGTCTAAAATAAGAACCTCTTCCAAAGATGCTTTTTCTGCCCTATCTGGGCTCAACTCTAGAACTGTACTTCTGTGTTGACACTGCCAAAGGAAACTCTTTCATCTGGTACTTTTCCTTCCTGCTGAAAATTTGTTTTCAGTCAACCTGTCCCAAAGAAGGGTGACCACTCTCAATCCTCCAAACTATTGTCCAATTGCCTCGATTTCTTGCCTTAATAAAGTTCTTGAATCTATCCTTAATAAGAAGATTCTTAAACACCTTTCTTCTCACAATCTTTGTCCAGATTGTCAGTATGGGTTCCACAAGGGACACGCTACCATCAATCTTCTTACTCTTTCCTCCTTTCAAGATTTTAATGAAACCTTTGCTATTGTGCTAGACATATCAAAAGATTTTGATAATGTCCGACTCAAAGCCTTAATTTCCAGACTACCCTCCTTTGGTTTTTATACTTATATCTTTGCCTTCATCTTTGATTTCCTTTCCAGTAGATACATAGCTCCTAAAGCTATTAATAGCAGTGCTCCTCAGGGCTCTGTCTTGTTACCCATTCTCTTCCTTTTATTTATCAATGAATTTTTAAGTCACATTTTCTGTCCTATCCACTCTTATGCTGATGATTCCACCCTTCATTTCTCCACTCCACAAAGCTTCCCTCTCAATAGTCATTCCATGCTTCGTGTGAGATGGCTATGGCACACCTGACATCTGATCATTCTACTATCTCTGATTGGGTCAGAGAAAACATTGTGGCTTTCAGTGCCTCAAAAACAAAGTTCCTTCATCTGTCTAGTCACAATCTTCTAAATAACTATCCCTTTCTAGTCAAAAATACACAACTAAATCTTTCCTCTTCTCTTAACATTCTTGGTGTTTCCTTTGATTATGATCTTTCTGGAAAGATCACAATTAGGTCATTCCAGCTCAATTGGTACAGGGGTGGTCGGGTGACCATCTCCGATTTTCTTCAAATTTTCAGGGTTGATTCATACACCATTCAAGAGCTTAAATCTAAAATTTTAGCTTCCTCAGTCAAACACTTTTAATTTTATGGTCGCTTAAATGGCCCCCACCTTCGACAAAAAATGCTCATGTTGGGCTTGATCAGCCAACACCTTCATTTTGAGAGGCCTTGAAAAGTGTCTTCTAATAGGAGTAGAAGCTTCAAATTTGTCATGCCAATACAACTTCTGGTGGGCTTTTCAATTTTGCAAGCTAAAAGGCTGTGGAACAAATAGTTTCTGAGTTACAAGGGCTTAAACATGGCTCCATTTTGAAGCTTGCATCAATTCCTCCCACTTTTACGACTCTACCATTTTCAAAAGTTTTAGTTCTACATCAATCACAGCTGTTTTAATACTCCTAATAGTCTCTATGGGTTGTAAATTTATGAGTGAAATAAAAAAATAACCAAAAAAGGATATATTTTTATTTTTAAAAATTTCCAAAAGTTGATATTTTCACAAAATTTGCAAAATTAACATCAACTTTGGGGCTTAATATAAAGGTGTCTGAAATTAGTCGGAATTGATACTTCTAGTAAAGAAAGATACATATGTGTACAAAAACATATATTAAGGAATAGATCTCAACTCAACTCCTTCATATAGTTTTGGCTATTCAAAGAAAAGTACTTTTTATGAAAAATTCTGAATTTTTTCAAAATTTTAAAATGTTTAAATTTCTTTTTACAACATTGAATTGTAATTTTACTTCCATTTTATTACTTGGTAAGTTAATTCACAAATGTTAAATTATCTAAATAAGTTTTACTCATAAAAAAGACATAATGTATACCTAGATTATTACTACATTTGCAGTTAACACAACAGATGGACCAGCTTGTAGGCTCAATACTTGGATCTACCTAAGTAAATCATGTAGAACCATGTTCTACTGCTCTTTAAGCACTTCCTAGTAATTTAAATTATGCAGGTAGTACAGATAAACTAGCAGTAACCACCATTTTCAGTACAAAACCTTAAATTTAAGTAGCTTTGTTGTATTACTTCCCTTAATACAAGTGTACAGTACTTAGCTATATACAATAATGAATTCCTAAGTTTTTAAGCATGTGAATTATTGGCTATAAATTCATATTCTTTTTTTAATGTGTGTTGTTTTATGTAAATTTGTATGTAAATTTATATATAGTTAACAACTCTTATGTTTAGACACTGACTCAGGAATTTATTATTGTACTCAGGCTTTAAGTCTGATTGTCTTCAACACTCCATGGCCTCACAGCCATAAATTGGCAATTTATTATTCAGCTTGATACAGGTCTGTAGTTACTTAGGTTTTTTTTTAAATACTCCTCAATTTTAGATAAACAATCATTTGATAACTTGTACTGTCTCCCCATTTTCCCAGCAACTGTAGGTGGTTCAATTGAACACAAAACATGTTGGAATGGAATCCAGCAAACGTCCTCTTGTTCAGGCCATTTAAAAGGATTCTTTTTCATGAAATTTACTAATAGATCCTTCTCAGTATCACACACTTCAACTATGTTTCCAACAAACCAGTCACCTTCATAGAAACAGGCCACATATGTACCAGGTTTATATTGGTAAGCCACATTTTCTTGTGTAGCATTGAGGAAGGAAAGTTGTATGTTAAAGAAATTTTCATCACTAGAAATTTTGTACAGTTTAATGCCTGTTGATGAAGGTCTAAAGCAGTGATATGAACGGGTTCCTGGGATTGTCTTAATTAAGGAATACCTTTTTTCTAACTCAAATAAATTAGCATTTTCCTCAATTTTAGCTGAATCAATGTACAGAAATTGTATACCATTAATATTAGATTTGCACCAATCGAACATCTCTTTTGGATTGGTGATGTGACCTTTACTTGTTGCTTGTAGACTTGCCCGGGCAACTAACCTTTTGACGGTGCCACCAACACCATCACAGGGGCTCTTTCCGTGAGAGGTGGCAAAAAAGTTCCATTCACATGTTAGTTGGAAATCTTTTTCATGTAACACTGAATTAATGATGTTTTTATAGTTTTTATATTGACTTGCTGCGCCATTGCTAAAGTAACAAATATGTTTTAGTTTAGGATTCTGACTTTTAAGTAATTTCAAGGCTTCACATAAAAAAGAATGAACTGCAGTTGTGTTGTGTGTAAGTGAATCTGATATTACACAAAAATTTGTAACTTTTAGTTCACCATCAACTTTTTGATAGCAGACTACCGGATGCAAGGTAGCCTGGGTATTGTCCTAGTGATGCCCTTGTACGGCATCCTGAATTATAAAACTATAGTTTTCAGAGAAGTCAACAAGCACTAATGCTGTAGAATCATTGAGGTTTTCTTTACAGTCGGACAAATATTTTGATTGGGCTTTTGCTATGAAATGGTGTACCGTACTTTCAACTTTTTTGCACTTTCACATATGTCTTAGAAGACATATGTGAAATTTTTGTGTAATATCAGATTCACTTACACACAACACAACTGCAGTTCATTCTTTTTTATGTGAAGCCTTGAAATTACTTAAAAGTCAGAATCCTAAACTAAAACATATTTGTTACTTTAGCAATGGCGCAGCAAGTCAATATAAAAACTATAAAAACAACATTAATTCAGTGTTACATGAAAAAGATTTCCAACTAACATGTGAATGGAACTTTTTTGCCACATCTCACGGAAAGAGCCCCTGTGATGGTGTTGGTGGCACCGTCAAAAGGTTAATTGCCCGGGCAAGTCTACAAGCAACAAGTAAAGGTCACATCACCAATCCAAAAGAGATGTTCGATTGGTGCAAATCTAATATTAATGGTACGGTATACAATTTCTGTACATTGATTCAGCTAAAATTGAGGAAAATGCTAATTTATTTGAGTTAGAAAAAAGGTATTCCTTAATTAAGACAATCCCAGGAACCCGTTCATATCACTGCTTTAGACCTTCATCAACAGGCATTAAACTGTACAAAATTTCTAGTGATGAAAATTTCTTTAACATACAACTTTCCTTCCTCAATGCTACACAAGAAAATGTGGCTTACCAATATAAACCTGGTACATATGTGGCCTGTTTCTATGAAGGTGACTGGTTTGTTGGAAACATAGTTGAAGTGTGTGTTACTGCGAAGGATCTATTAGTAAATTTCATGAAAAAGAATCCTTTTAAATGGCCTGAACAAGAGGACATTTGCTGGATTCCATTCCAACATGTTTTGTGTTCAATTGAACCACCTACAGTTACTGGGAAAATGGGGAGACAGTACAAGTTATCAAATGATTGTTTATCTAAAATTGAGGAGTATTTAAAAAAAAGCCTAAGTAACTACAGACCTGTATCAAGCTGAATAATAAATTGCCAATTTATGGCTGTGAGGCCATGGAGTGTTGAAGACAATCAGACTTAAAGCCTGAGTACAATAATAAATTCCTGAGTCAGTGTCTAAACATAAGAGTTATTAACTATATATAAGTTTACATACGAATTTACATAAAACAACACACATTAAAAAAGAATATGAACTTACAGCCAATAACTCTCATGCTTAAAAACTCAGGAATTCATTATTGTATATAGCTAAGTACTGTACACTTGTATTAAGGGAAGTAATACAACAAAGCTACTTAAATTTAAGGTTTTGTACTGAAAATGGTGGTTACTGCTAGTTTATCTGTACTAACTGCATAATTTAAATTACTAGGAAGTGCTTAAAGAGCAGTAGAACATAGTTCTACATGATTTACTTACGTAGATCCAAGTATTGAGCCTACAAGCTGGTCCATCTGTTGTGTTAACTGCAAATGTAGTAATAATCTAGGTATATATTGTCTTTTTTATGAGTAAAACTTATTTAGATAATTTAACATTTGTGAATTAACTTACCGAGTAATAAAATGGAAGTAAAATTATAATTCAATGTTGTAAAAAGAAATTTAAACATTTCAAAATTTTGAAAAAATTCAGAATTTTTTACAAAAAGTACTTTTCTTTGAATAGCCAAAACTATATGAAGGAGTTGAGTTGAGATCTATTCCTTAATATATGTTTTTGTACACATATGTATCTTTCTTTACTAGAAGTATCAACTCCCTGACTAATTTGGGACACCTTTATATTAAGCCCCAAAGTTGATGTTAATTTTGCAAATTGTGTGAAAATATCAACTTTTGGAAATTTTTAAAAATAAAAATAAATCCTTTTTTCGTTATTTTTTTATTTCACTCATAAATTTACAACCCATGGAGACTATTAGGAGTATTAAAACAGCTGTGATTGATGTAGAACTAAAACTTTTGAAAATGGTAGTTGTCGTAAAAGTGGGAGGAATTGATGAAAGCTTCAAAATGGAGCCATGTTTAAGCCCTTGTAACTCAGAAAGTATTTGTTCCACAGTCTTTCAGCTTGCAAAATTGAAAAGCCCACCAGAAGTTGTATTGGCATGACAAATTTGAAGCTTCTACTCCTATTAGAAGACACTTTTCAAGGCCTCTCAAAATGAAGGCGTTGGCCGATCAAGCCCAACATGGGCATTTTTTGTCGAAGGTGGGGGCCATTTAAGCGACCATAAAATTAAAAGTTTTTGACTGAGGAAGCTAAAATTTTAGATTTAAGCTATTGAATGGTGTATGAATCAACCCTGAAAATTTGAAGAAAATCGGAGATGGTCACCCGACCAACTTTCTGAAATCTGTACCAGTTGAGCTGGAATGACCCTATTACTCTCTTTCTAAAACAGCTTTTAAGAGGTCAGTGTGTACTGTACCAGCTCCAGTTTCTTGTCTGTATAGGAGGCTTGTTCACCCTTGTATGGAATATGCTTCTCATATGTGGGGTGGCTCAACTCACACAGCTCTACTTGACAGAGTGGAATCAAAGGCTTTTAGTCTCATCAGTTCCCCACCTCTTAGTGACTGTCTTCAATCTCTCTCTCTTCATCCCAGTGTTGCCTCATTCTCTCTTTACTATCATTAATATAACGGACATTGCTCTTCTGAACACTCCAACTGCATGCCTCCTCCTTTAAGGAGAGCTTGCAGTACTACCAGACTTTCAAAACAATCTTATCCCTTTTCTGTCCAACTCTCTAATGCAAAGGTTAATTGGTATTCTCATTCTTTCATCTACTCAACCAATCAACTCTGGAACAATCTTCCTCAATCTATCAATCTATTTTTCCCCCCCATCCATGACCTCCAATCTTTCAAATGCATTGTGTCCAAGCATCTCAAAAACTTTGGACATTCATTTTGCCTCTCTCCTTCTATGGGTAGGGACGCATTTTTGGGGAGCTTGCCTTTGGCAACTCATTGCTGTATAAATAAATGTGTGAAGCTCACTGCATATTATGTTTCCACCCCTTTTTAAAATTAATGTAAATTACCTCAGTTCTCCGCATTATCTAAAGTTTTGTCAAATAACCTCATTCTGCCAGTAAAGCATGTTCAGGAAGACTAACTATTACGCTGTTATATACCTTGGTTACCTTGGTTTTGCTTCCACCCAACTTGTTCATTTTGATGAAGGCTGAGCTTGTCACTCCACCTTAGACCTACAGATTAACATGGAATCCGAACCACACCCCACCAGCAGCACAGTGTCTTAACCACTAGGCTACCCATTTACCAACCAACCAATTTTTTTTTGTGTGGAAGGATGAACAGCTGGGTTTTGCTGCGTGCTGCCTGCCATCACTGGGTTTCGATCCCAGGGCAGATGGATTTGTAGTGAGCAATATTAACCACTACACCATATTATATATATATATTAGGGTGCATCAAACCCCCCAATGGCCCTACAATAGCAGTGTTCCATTCATAATGAAAACATGTTCTGTGAAATATCATTGAATTTGGATGACAGCTACCAGGTCCATGTGAAGGTTGAAATTTGTTGTATGTGACCTTCTTTGTGTCTGTGATAAACTAACTTCCACAGAAATCTGTTCACTTATGTCACTGAAATTTGCTTGGAACAACTCATGCAGAGAAATGTTTGACTTTTGTTTGTACTGAATATAACCTGATTTTATTGCATACTTAATAGTACCCATCCTTGTTTCAGGTCTGCATTCTGATCAGTCGCACTAAAAAATGGATGATGTTGGATGTGAAACTTTCTTTTTATATAACTGTCATTTTTGCTCAAAATAGAACAGTGATGAACCTGATGCTATCACTCCTCAGAAAACTGCAAACACATGCCAGTCTTCAGCTGTGTATGGCCTAGGTGCAGGAATCACAAACAAGGACACTGAAATAGCCAGATCTCTACCAACAAATGAGCAAGTTCTGCAATGTTTTTTTATTTCTTTATTTCATTAGCATGAAGGACTGTCATCAAACAGGACAAAGTGGGACATTGCAAAGATTGTGTTAGAAAAAATTGTACTATTTTATCACAAAGCAAACATTCCTATGATATCAGACAAGAAAGCTTGCAAGAAAATAATTGCTCTATCTGAGAAAAATGGAAAACTGCATGAGATCCCAACAGATCACCATTCATCTCCAGCTGCGCTTGCCAAGGTGAGAGAGAAGAAGAATCAGCTGAAAATGACATTTCCATTGTAGGCCAAAGATGCTGAAAAGTTTATCTGAAATCCTGATGACCTAGAGTTTCTTCAGTCAATGAAAACAGACCACATTGCATTGTTTGGATCTCATGATAAGGTGCTGGCTTCACAGATCCAGTACACTCAGTTACGTAAAGCCAAAGAAGCAGAGAGGAAAGAAAGAGCAGAGAAAGAACAGGAGGCATCATGCAGTTATGTACAGCTTGAAAGCAGCAGTGATGAAGATCATGAAGACATCCCAATGCAACAAGAAACCTCTAGAAAGACACATCGAGTTGTTAGTCATGGCACACCAGAATTCATACCACATGACATACTCACCAAACCCAAGTTAGTGTCTTTGGCCACTAGAATGAAATTAACACCAGCCCAACAAGCAACATTCATGGAAGCCTTTATAGAAGAATCTGGAGGTGATTCAAGCAAAGTTTCAACTTCTCATGCAATAGTTGATAGGTCAAGACGTAGGGTAGACCAGCAAATTGCCAATTTTGTCAAACAGTCATGGATACCACCAAAATTTGCCTCTCTCCATTGGGATTCAAAGATGATGGGTTCACTGCAGAATCAGAATGTATCAGATGAGAGACTTGCTGTTGCTGTAGGTGATGCTAGTGAACTTAAACTTCTCGGCGTGCCATCATATGAACCTGGTACTGGTAGTAACCAGCAGTCTGGGGAGATCATAACTAGTGCTTGCATAATACCAAAAATTTTCAATACCGGTATTTGGAGGCAATTATGCTAATCCCGGTATTGATACCAGTATTATGAAAAAAATAATTTATTTTGATTTATTATGGTGCCACCCTACCAACCCTCCCACAAGTCTGAGGGACTTGCAGTACTCACCATATTTACTATAAATTAATGACCCAACTCCAAATAGATGGCATTCTATTCGAAAAAGTTTTGAAATTTCTTCTTCAATAGATTTTTTACAAATAAATCCATCCAATGTCTTTTGCTTCTTATCAGGCTGATTTATAGCTTCCTTAATTTCAGTAATGTTTACATTATGAATTGTTTTTATATGGACTGATAATCCACTAGTTGAGCCTCCACTGCACTTAATGGTCTTTTCACACCTCAAACATTCAGCTTCTTCATTATTTTTCTTAATAAAATAGTTCCACGCTAATGATTTTCTTGACATTCTTGACAAAAGTTTGAAGGGGTATATTAGTTTTAAAAGTTTTCTTCATATAAGAATATTGCAAAAGTTATTTGTAAAATGTTTAAATCAGATAGATCTATTAGCAACACAACCTTCCTCTACAATGTTGAAAATCCAAGTGACAAATGTAAGAAGAAAGAACGATGCATTGGGATTTGGGAACGCGATGATTTGAAATCGTGTGCATACGTTTTTGAACGTATCTAATACGTTTTAAAACGTTTGAAGCGAAAAAATTGACAAAATACGCTACAGTTTAAAGCATTACTTATTAAAGTCTCCTAGAACACGATAAATCTGGTTTATAAGAATTATTATGTATAATAATAATATATATATATATATATATATATATATATATATATATATATATATATGTCTGCAATAAAGAGTTTTTGTTTGTTTTGTTTGTTTGTTATAACCTCTTTTCATGATCCATACATAATATAAATTTATAAAAGTTAGTGCAATAAATAGTTTTCTTCGATAGAAAGGAATAGAAAACGAAAAAAAGAGGTTAACTGCAAAATACCCCGAAACTTTTTTTTTCTCCGAATCCTCCAAAAACAGTTTATTTGCCTATCGGAGGACTAAATTGCCTAAATTTTACAATAGCAATTTTTGTCAATACCGAAAACCTATAATATCAGTATCGGTATTATTTGTACTTCTTCAATACCGGTATTAATACCGGTTTTAACCCCTAATCATAACTGAAAAGACCATGATGTTGCAGTCCACTGTCAACTTAGTATTTGATACCACTGTGAGCAATACAGGATATGTGAGCACAGCATGTATCATTCCCCAGCAGGCAATCAGTCACCCTTTGTTATGGTCTGGGTGTCAACACCATGTTGGTGAAGTGATCATTGGGCATGTCTTCAATGATCTCAAGATAGAGACATCAAAATCACCAGAAGTAAGCATCTTTAAGAGATTTCACACAAACTTCCAGCTTGTTCCCCACAGCAGTGAACCCCCCTCCCCGAGTTATTTCAATCCCAGTTCATATTCTGGAGAGAGAGAAATTCTCATTCAAGACTGGAAGGCACAAGCTGTTTAGGTCACATGATCATCAGTGCAACATCAGTGTGACAACTATCAAGAGTTTTCTGAACTTTGTTGTATTTGGAAGGGATTGAGAATTTGGCTTCAGGCACTCTGGTGCAGTACACAAGGCCAGATGGATGGCAAAGATTATATATGTGCAATTAAGATTGCACTTCTGCAAAAACAAATTGACACTCTACCACCAGGAAAAACCACAAGACAACAAGGCCCAAAGATACGCGAGATTGTAACATTTGTCTGCCTGATATACTGTCCACGGTGGACAACCTGCCTTCAGCAGTCAATGCCCTGTGGCATGACCTCCAGCTGGACAAGAGCATCCTCAAATACAAGAAAGTGAACTCACTGATATCAACAAGCACCATAATTGCTTTCAAATGTCACCTGTAGTACCTTACAGCTGAAATGGTGCGTTCAGAGAGTTAGTTCCACAAGCAGAGTGCTGTGCCATAGCTGACAACCTACTCACAGTCAAGCCAGAGGATGAGAACATTGCAACAGCACCACAAGATCAGTTTGGCATTGGCTTTGGCAAACCTAAGTTCCCAACCATGATCACTCCTACAACAACTCTTGCAGACCTGGTTGGAAGAGACTCTCAGAGTATTTTCTAGATTTGGACTGTGGATTCCTCTTGGAGGATGTTGATGAGTGGCCAAATTCTGCTGCATTCTCAATGTCTAAAACGAACATTGCTGCAATCAATATCATCAATGACTGCACTGAGAGAGCAGTCAAACTGAGCACTGACTTCCTTGATGTCGCAAGATCTGAACAACATTATCAGAATATTCTACAGGTCATGGAAGCAGACAGGAAAAATATGCCAAATCTACGAAAATGGAAGGCAGCCTCAACACCTGCTCACCATCCAAAGATTATGCAGCTGACAGCTACTAAGAAATAAAGAGTAATAGTGACCACTTCCAAATGGGTGGAGGTTGGGGAAAGTGGTCAGTAGGATGCATAATGAGTTGGGTTCCTGTCCTGCATCCTGGTAACACACTTTTCAGTTGACTCAAAAGTGATGTAGGCTGTTAAAAGTGTGGCTAAAACTCGTTAATACATTAGATTTTAGTGGTGTTTTACCTTACCTTAATATTTTTGTTTAAATTTAATTTTTCTTGAAAACTTTGAAATTTGTTAAATTTTCAACCTTGACATGGACCTGGTAGATGATCATGGAAATGCATGAAATTTGGTCACAATTTTTGTTTCAAGTAGTGGAAGAAAGTTATCATAGGACCCAGTATATATTGCAAACTTTTCCAAAACATGGGGGATTTGATGCACCCTAATATATATATATATATATATATATATATATATATATATATATATATATATTACAACACCTAATCTATGTCTTATATATATATATTATTTGGATCATCATCATTATTATTGAAAATTGTATATCATATTTAATTTCAAAAGCATATTTTAAACATTATTTTGAAAAATCACAGGGGTCTGGGCTTTTTTGGAAAAAAGAAAAAGCCTATCTTGAAAAGATCTCTTTACCTATCTCTCCTTTTCTTATCTCTCTCATCTCTTTCTTGCCTTCTCTTCTCATCTTCTTCTCTGTCTCTTTTCTCTCTCATTTCTAGAAGCAAATTGAAATCTTTCTTTACCTTTTATTTAAATGTTGCTTACAGCTAAAATCAGAGATAGGTGCAGTGGACATTAAGCCTTTTGTCAGGACTTCTGAGTCCAGCTGGACACCCATATATATTTAAAGGCTCTTGGGCTCTTAAGAAATTAAAAGTATTCTTATAATATATATATATTTTTTTTTAACTAACTCGTAGGAAAATTGAAACATCCACTCTGAGTACTTTTTGAGTTTAATTCAACTCCTTCACAGGGAAACTGAAAATACACGAGTCCACCCAGCTTATATACATGCCTTATCAGAAACCTCTCACAAAGGATCTAATCCCTCAGATTATTGAAGGGCAGTGGGGAACTATTTTCATAGTGATTAAAAATAAGGTTGAAAATACAATGAAGTTTATATATAATGTTATAATGTTTCAGACCAGCAAAGACCCTAGGATCCACTCATGGCTAGTCTACCTAACCATGTTTGTAATTGTGTACTGTGCATGTCTTCCATGGTGGCGGAGGGGACCTACAATTTTGTGTGGGTTCCAAACCACAAAAACCTTAATTTTATTACCTTAAACTGGTAAAGATTCAGTAGAACACATCCACCCAAACTAGTGACAAAAATAGGTTTTTCTGGTGTATTTCATGCTGTTTCAATTGAATCTGACCTTCATTTTTTGTGCAAATGCACCATTATGAGATGATAATAGTGACTCATCCAGTGATTCTGATAATGAATTACAATTGGAACTCAATATTATTTCAGATGTAACTGAGAATTTGGAATTAGTTGATAATATAGACAATAATAATGGCAGTGAAGAAGCTTGGGTGACTAGTTCTACCATAAGTAGAGAGATTTCCATTTACTGGTAACAGCGAGGGTCAAAGTTGTTCTAGAAAATGATAAGTCTCAGCTAGCAATATTTGAGTCATTTCTTAAGAACATATTATTCAGCATATTGTAACTGAAACAAATAAATATGCATCGACAGTGATTGATGAAAAAAAGAAGTGGTAAAATGAGGAGAACAAGTAGAGACTTCTTGTGGACACATACTAACATTGGTAAGATGCATGTCTTTTTTGGATTAGTAGTATTACAAGGCATTCTAAAAAAGCCTTTTATCTACTCTTATCATTCTACCAACCAGCTTATTGCTACTCCATTAGTCCTTGCTAACTTTGTGCAAGAATTTATGAGGATGTATGGGACTGGTGGGGCACCAGTGGGGCCTAATCCCTCACCTGGTTCAAGAGCACCTGGGCCAGTACTGGGGCAAGTAAGGGGTCAAGGGCTGCAAGGACAGCCTAGAGGGAATGTACAACAGAGGGGGGGGTCCAATGAATGGTGGGAATATGACCAATGTAAGGGGTTGTCAGTATTGTGGGGAAGGTGGTCATGATATAGATAGGTGTTGGAGATGGATGGGAGCGTGTTTTGCATATGGACAAGTGGGGCATATGGCATTTGCATGCAGAGCACCTGGGCGTGAATGTAGGGTCTGTGGAAACTTTGGGCATATAGCCCAGTTCTGCCAGATTAGAGCACAGAGCAATGCACCTGTGGGAGGTACCCCTGTAGGAGGGCAGATCCATCAGGGTGAGGCTAGACAAAATCCCCAGCCACAATCAGCTGTGCCTGATGGGACAAGTCCAGCCACAGAACCCAATATGGGAAACGCCTAAGGCAGGGGCCCTGCGTAGGGGTTGGGGTCCCTGGGAGTGAAAATGTGTATGGAAGAGTGTGGGAGGCATTAGCAGGTTGGGCACAGATGAACATGGAGAATGAGGGGAGAACTGAATGTATGATCATTCTATTAGAATGGGGTGAATGGAGAGTAAGAGGTTTAATCAACACTGGATGTTGACCAAATTTAATTAGTAGGAAAGTGGCTGGGAGATGGTGCATGAAGGGTAGTATAAATGAGGTGAATTGGGGAGTGTCTGAGAAAGTATGGGGCATTGGGAACATTCCAGTGAAAGTAGTGGGAGAGGTACGCATGAATGTAAGAATGATGGGGTGTAAAATGAGGGTGTGTGTGTTTTATGTTGTGAATAAAGAGTGAGATAGATATGAAGTGATTTTGGGGCATGATTTCTTGAAGACAAATGGTTTGGTACTTCATCCTGCTAAGCGAATGATTGAGTGGGTAAATGAGAATGATAAATGTGAAATGTATTTGGGAAAAAATGAGACAGAATGGAAGAACATGATAAAGGGGTATGAGGTAAGAGCTGCTGAAAGTGTGAATATAAGTGATAGGACCCCAGTACTGGTGCATGTTAAGTGGCCAGTAAATGAAGTGAGAGAAAATGGGGAATGAATGATTTATATTGATGGGACAAAAGCTGCTATCAGGTGAGAAGGGTTGCACACGTGTTTGATGGTATTTTGAATGAAAGTGATCCATGGATAATTGGATGTGTGTGCAAGGGACAGACAGTGAGAATAAGTGGAGAAAAAGAATAAATGAAGGGGATTTGTTAGGTTTTGCGTATACAGTGGTGGAAGAGGAATGTGTGAATGAGGTGCAAGGGATACAGGAGTGTGGGGAGAGAGTATCTGCAGATGATTGGATGGAAGGAAGGATAAGGCAGGAGGTGGAATTGGGTGAGAATCTGAGTGAAGAAGAGAAAAATGTAGTGTGACAAATGATTGCAAGTCAGAAAAGTGTATTGGCTCTGGGGGATGATGATCTCAGAATGACTAAGCTCCCTCCTTTCAGGATCGAGCTCACTGATGAGACACCAATCTACCAGAGACCAAGGCGATTTTTCCCTGCCAGTTATGGATGAAATTGAATCTCAGTGTGAAGAATTGGAGAGGATGGGTGTGATAGAAGCCAGTAACAGTCCGTGGAACAGTAGGGTAGTACCTGTGCAGAAACCTGATGGGAAAATCCAACTATGTGTAGATTATAGGATGGTCAATGAAAGGACAGTGAAAGCCAGGTTTCTGATGTATTTAGTCAGTGAAAGTGTGTATTCATTGCATGGAAAGTCTTTAGTAAGTTGGACTTGTTGAGGGGGTACTATCAGATGCCAATCAAGCCTTCTTCCCAACCAATTACAGCTTTTTCCACTGCCAGGAATCACTGTGTGTTCCATAGTTTGTTGTTTGGTCTTACGGCTGCTCCTGCAGCCTTTCAGCGGGTGATGAACCATGTTATAATGTTTCAGACCAACAAAGACCCTAGGATCCACTCATGGCTGGTCTACCTAACTGTGTTCGTAATTGTGTATGTCCTCCGTGGTGGTGGAGGGGACCTACAATTTTACGTGGGTTCCGAACCACAAGAATATAAGAAATTTATGCAAAAACTACCTGTACATTGGCAATGACCAATTTTCACAAAACTAAATAATTATCAATTTAAAACTAATTAATTATCAATTTAAAACTAAAGATAGAATCTCTGGATCCAGAGGATCGTCATAATAGACTACTATCCACAAATATGTTACACTCTATATCTATTTATAACCGACATGCAAATATATCAGATCCAAAGAATCCAGTCAATTTCATTATGGTATCCGACAATACTAGTACCTTGCCAACGAAAAATAAGTCACGGTCCATATCGATTGCAGACCAAGTCAAAATTTACAACCATATACATTAGGAGGAAAAGTGTAGGTGTGGCTGTAAAGACTGTACAGTAATGTAGAAATGTGTGTGCACCCATTTTGGGTCTCCCATTTAAAGGTGTTTGTCGGGCAAGTGAAGATCATGAGTTTTTCAATACCTCACAGTACTATGGGAGGCACCGCTCGGCAGAGGAATCTCTTTAAATGGGGTGTTAAGGACAGAGTATCCCCTAACCCAAGATGCTGCCTCCCTATATCCACACAACATTTGTGTTGAGCTGTGGGATCTATCACCACAAAGTTTTAATTTTACTACCTTAAACTATACCCAATCTATCAACATATGCGTCTAATCGATTTTTAAACATGTTTATGGATGTGCTACTAATTACTTCTACCGGAAAACTATTCCAGCTATTTACTATTCTATGCGTAAAAAGGTTTTTGCCAACTGCTGTCTTGAACCTTCTACTTGTCAACTTACACCCGTTATTTCTAGTCCTATTATATTGAGATTTCGAAAAAGCTATCTCTATCTACGTTATCGAACCCATTGATAATTTTGAAAACCTGGATTAGATCACCCCTTAGCCTCCTATTCTCGAGTGTTGTCAATTTTAACTCCTTAAGCCTATCCTCGTACGACTTTGACCTAGGCGACGGAATCATCTTAGTTGCTCGTCTTTGAACTCTTTCGATTTTGTCTATATCTTTGCCCATATGCGGATTCCAAAATTGGATCACGTACTCCAAATGGGGTCTAACTAATGATTTATAAAGAGGAACTATAATATCGCACGATTTGTACTCAAAATTTCGAGCTATAAAACCTAACACTTTGTTCGCCTTATTGACCGCTGCTGTACTTTGTTTCACTACTTTTAAATCACCAGTGACTATAACTCCTAAATCTTTTTCCTGCTCTACGCTTGTTAAATCTTTCCCCGACATACTATACACAAAATTACCATTACGCGAACATATATGCAAAATTTTGCACTTATCAACGTTAAATCTCATTTGCCATGTGACTGACCAATCAACGATTTTATTCAGATCTTCCTGGATTTTACCTCTATCTTCATCATTAATCACCCTACCACCCAGCTTCGTGTCATCCGCAAACTTTGAAACTGTACTGACTAGGCCAACATCTATATCATTAATATATATAAGAAAAAGCAAGGGGCCCAATACAGAACCCTGAGGAATGCCACTCGCTACATTAGCCCAACACGACTCCACTCCATCAACGACCACCCTCTGTTTCCTACGTCGCAGCCACTCTTCTAGCCAATTTATTACTACACCCCTGATTCCATGAGCCTTAGTTTTTTCAATGAGTCTTTTGTGCGGCACGGTGTCAAATGCTTTTTGAAAATCTAAATACACTACATCAACCACCCTATGTCTATCGTAAATGTCAACTATGCTTTGGAAAAATTCTAAAAGATTAGTTAAGCAAGATTTGTTTTGCCTAAAACTGTGCTGCGTATTTCTAACTAGTTTATGCACTTCTAAGTGTTCGACTATACGATCCCTAATTATTGATTCCAGTAGCTTACCTACAACAGACGTTAAACTGATTGGCCTATAATTTCCCGCCGCACCTTTATCGCCTTTCTTAAAGATAGGTGTTACGTTTGCTAACTTGAAATTATCTGGTACGCACCCCTCAGAAATAGATGCATTAAAAATCTTTGTTAGTGGCACAACAATGCTATCTTTTAATTCTTTTAGTTGTATGGATATGGAATCCGGCCCCGGTGATTTACGCATTTTCATTTTATCAATATAGCGCATTACCTCCCCTTCACTAACCACTATATTATCCAAAATATTACCATTATCAAAAGGTATTATGTCTATGACTGTAGGGATATTCGTTACATCTTCTATAGTAAAAACTGACGTAAAAAATTTGTTTAGCAAGGTAGCCATTTCCTTGTTTTCAGAAACTAGATCTCCATTTACATTTTTCAAAGGCCCCAAGACGATATTCTCATTATGAGTGAAAGTATACAGGAACATTTGGAATTAATGGAAGAGGTCCTAAAAGTATTGAATGAAGTGGGGCTATGTATCAAACTGAGTAAATGTGAATGGTTTAGAACAAGTGTGGCATTTCTAGGACATCAGGTGAGTGAAAATGGTATACGCAAAAGTCAGGAATATATGTGAAAAGTCAGGGACTTCCCGAAACCAAAAACTGCCCACGAATTGAAATCTTTTCTGGGGCCCACAAAGTTCCAGAGAAAATTCATACCAGGTTGTTCCAGCATCTCAAAACCCCTGACCGAAGTAACAGGGCTGAAAGGTAGAGTGGTATTAGTGTGGACTGAGAGGATGGATACAGCATTTGAGAAACTGAAAGAGGTAGTGCAAATGACATAGTATGCTTGAGTTATACACAGATGCAAGTGGATATTGTATGGGAGGGTGCTTGTGTCAAATGCAGGGTGAGGAAGGACAGAAAGAAAGACAAGTGATTGGGTATGTGTCAAAAGCATTTAGTAAAGCAGAAAGGAAATATAGTACAATTGAGAGAGTTAGTGGCATTGAGATTTTGTGTGAAAGCTTTTAAACCCTTTTTGTATGGAGTGAAATTTGTATTGCGTACGGATCATCAGCCCCTTGTGTATATGGAATGAATGAGAACTGTGGATGGGAGAATTGCAAGAATATTGCTTGAGTTGAGTGAATTTGATTATAAGATAGAATATGTGCCTGGGGAGAGGAATAGTATGGCTGATTTGATGTCAAGATTGCCTGGGGACAGTGAAGGGAGTGAGAATGAGGTAATAAACCCGGAATATTTGCCAGTGGGAGTTGTGCGACTGCATGAAAGTAGGGGTGGTGGTGATAGTCTGTTTGAAAGTGTGTGGTATGGATTGAATGACGAAGTTAGAAGGTATGAAAATGAGTGTACTGGCTAGTGTGAATGAATTACAGATTTTGATAATGAATGAAGTAATTAGGAAGCCTGAAAGGATTGGTGTATGCAAGATCCATAACTACATGAAAGAGCTGAAGTCTATGTTGAATCCAGGAGTCTTCCCTCTCCAGGAAGTGCTCATAGTCATTATCTCTATTTTTGAGGTTCCTGTGTATATTCATTATGGAAGTGATAAACCAGTGGTGTATCAGGGTAACAGGATTGTGGCAAATGAAAATGTCCCAATTTTGCATTTACATTATATTAGTGGTGTACATTATAATTGGCTGATAGAGAGGCGTACCTATGTAAGATGGGTAGGTGAAAGTGGTACAGATGAAATTTTAGAGGGTAAAGTTGCACAGCAAAAGTATGAGAGAGAGGAAGGGAGTGTGGATGTGAGCATGATGGAGAGTGTATGGCAACTTCATGACTGCTTGGATGAGGTAGAGGTGCGTCACTGGGTGGTACCTGTAAGGGTACCTGAAGGTGACCTCCAGCTTTACAATGGATTATTAGACACTGGTGTGCAAGTGAGTCTAGTAAATGAGTGAGTGGTAAAGGAAATGGAAGAGAGGGGTGTGCCAGTGGCCTGTGAGCAAATAATTGTGAGGATTCAGGGATTAGGGGGAGATGCAGTCACACTGCATGAAGCTGTGCAGCTGAGGGTAGGGTTAGGAGCATGTAAGGAAGTGCGGATCTTCAAGTTCATTGTGCTGAAAGAGGAATCAATGCCATGCCATTTTTTGCTTGGTAATGATTTCTTAGGGGCAATGAATTTGAGTATAGATGTTGGTCGGGGCATTGTGTTTAAACCTTCGGAAAATTTATGCTAAACCGAGTAGGAGTAGTTTAAACAATCTATCGTAAAAAATGACATTACTTATGGGATGACCTGATATATTAGGGGATATTATAAGGAGTAGAGATAGGGCTTATAGGCTACATAAGTGTGATAGAGACAATTTGTGGTTATGAAACAACGACATAACTATAAGGCATGAAGCGAAAAGCGTAACAAAATAGTCCAAGCGTGATTTTGAAATCTCCATAGCTTGTGACAGCAAAGAAAACCCCAATCAATTCTTTCAATACGTCAATAATAGGAATCCAGTAAAAGAGTGACTTGGGGCCATTGAAAAATTTTGATGGAGAGCTAGTTTCTGTAAATAAGCAAATGGCTACCCTGCTAAGCAAATTTTTTACATCAATTTTTACAATAGAAGATGTTGGGTGGTTGGGTAATTAATTAATGAAGAAGATAGAGAGAAAATCCAGGAAGATCTGAACAAAATCGTTGATTGGTCACTCCGCCGTATGGTCAGTCACATGGCAAATGAGATTTAACATTGGTAAGTGCAAAATTTTACATATAGGTTCACATAATAGTAATTTTGCATATATGGTAGAATGTCAGGGAAGGAGTTGGCAAGTGTACAACAGGAAAAAGATTTAGGAGTTATTGTCACTGGTAATTTAAAAGTGGTGAAACAAAGTACAGCAGTGGTCAATAAGGCGAACAAGGTGCAAGGTTCTATAGCTAGGAATTTTGAGTACAAATCACGCGATATTATTGTTCCTCTTTATAAATCATTAGTTAGACCCCATTTGGAGTATGCAATCCAATTTTGGAATCTGCATATATGCAAAGATATAGATAAAATCAAGAGAGTTCAAAGATGAGCAACTAAGATGATTCCATCGCTTAGGTCAAAGTCGTATGAGGATAGGCTTAAGGAGTTAAAATTGACTACTCAAGACTAGGAGGCTAAGGGGTGATCTAATCCAGGTTTTCAAAATTATGAATGGCTTCAATAACGTAAATAGAGATAGCTTTTTCAAAATATCACAAATATAACTAGAAATAACGGGTGTAAGTTGACAAGTACAAGGTTTGAGACAGTAGTTGGCAAAAATTTTTTTACGCATAGAATAGTAAATAGCTGGAATAGTTTGCTGGTAGAAGTAATTAGTAGCATGTCTATAAACATATTTAAAAATTGATTAGACACATATGTTGATAGATTGGGGATAGTTTAAGGTAGTAAAATTAAGGTTTATGTGGTTCAGAACCCATGTAAAATTGTAGGTCCCCTCCATCACTACAGAGGACATGCACAGTACACAACTACAACCACAGTTAGGTAGACCAGCCATGAGTGGATCCTAGGGTCTTTGTTGGTCTGAAACATTATAAAATTTTATTATATATATATAGGCAGTCCTCACTTTGCGGTTTCACTCAGTGATGTTTTGCTATAGTGCTATTTTTTATACTGATGCCCTAATTCACTTAGTGCTCAATGCTATTTACTATAACGCTCTTGGTGTCATATGCTAAGCAGCATTATCATACATGATTGCTGCAGCATATTGGCACCATGCAGCCACATTGCGCAATTTAGCCAGTACTTCCACTCTTTGGGTAATTCCATAACACTATATTTAGTTATTTATGTATGTACAGGTGTCCACAATGTCTTGTCACCACAGTAAAATACTGATTTTCATTTTTCTTTCAAATCCATTTATCACTTTATGGTCTACCAGTCTTGGTTTATCTTTTACAGTTCCTGGTGTGAACAGTTTCTTTTCCCATCTCAACAGAGTCCTTTTTGGAGAAGCTACATGATTGAATTAGTCCCGAAAGTCTGCACAAATATTTTCAATGGATTTGCCATTACATGGTCAGTGGTCACTCATGGACCCAGGTACAGTACTAGCCAATATGTGATGCTCAATTGTATAGTTGCTGCTATCACACATTTCAAATGGGTGATGAGACAAGACTTGGGTGACAAGACATTGTGGACACACTGTAGGGTACAATATTGTTTTTAACATATTAGCAATAAACAATGCCCAATGTAAAAAATTACATTACAATTTTGTTATTTAATGTAATTTTATAGCACGAAGAGGGGGCCATGATGATAAATTAAACCTCTCTACATTATTTTTTATGGGGAAAATAGTCCCTGCTTAGTGCAGTTTTGCTTACTGCTCAGTTTTTCTGGAATCATTTACGAGCACTAAGTGAGGACTGCCTGCATATATAACTCAACCACTTGCTTTCACATTTGCAAAATTTATTTCCAACAAGGATTCAAACCAGAACCCTCTGATGCAGAAATGTGGGTGTTGACCCTTAGGCTATGACAAGAGAAAAGTTAACAACAACCAGTTCACTTTCATTCAGCCTGTTCCAAAGAAGGGTGGCTGCTCTCAACCCTATCATCCAATTGCTTTGATTTCTTACCTTCTAAAGTTTTTGAATCTATCCTTAATAGGAAGATTCTTAAGCACTACTCTTCCCACAATCTTCTTTCAGCTCATCAGTATGGGTTCCACGAGGAACATTCTATTGGCAATCTTCTTGAATATTTTTCTGACTCTTGGTCTTCCTTTTGGGATTTTGGTGAAACCTTTGCTAATGCGCTAGACATATCAAAAGCTTTTGATAGAGTCTGGCACAAATCTTTATTTCTAAACTGTCCCGCTTCAGTTTCTATTCTTTTTTTCCTTTCAGGCCAATCTATGAGTATAACTGTGGTTGTAGATGGCCACTGTTCTTCTCCTAAACCTATTAATAGTGATGTTCCTCAGGGCTCTGTCCTGTCACCCACTCTTTTCCTTTTCTTTATCAATGATCTACTAAGTCACACTTCCTATCCTATCCATTCCAATGATTTCATCCTTCACTTCTCCACCTGCTTCACAAAGCATCCCTCTCAACAATCATTCCATAATTCATACAGGACAGTTATAGTGCACCTGACCTCTCATCTTTCTTGTCTCTGATTGGGACAGAGAAAACCTTAATGCTTTTAATGCCTCAAAAACTCAGTTCCTTCATCTGTTTACTCATCACAATTTTCCACATGACTATCCTTTATCTACACAATACACAACTCAGTCTTTCCTCTTCTCTTAACATCTTTGATGTTTCCTGAAAAATCACATATATACTCTCTCTAAAATAGGTTCTGAGAGGTTAGGTGTGCTGTACTAGCTTTACAGTTCCTTCACCCCTAATCAATTGTGGTCTCTGTATGATGGGTTTTGTCTGCCACTGTATGGAGTATAGTGAAATCTTTAGATTTTCAAAGACTACTAGTGACCAAATGATGCATTTTTATGTGCTAAATCGAAATATGGCTTTAAAATCCAGATTTGACCACTCCTAGCTACTTATATTTGAAGTTTACAAAAAATCAGCAATTTTTGCAAGTATTTTTTTTATTGTATATAACTATATTTTACATACATTACATACAATTAAAGACATTTTGATTGTATTTCAATATTAAAACTTAGAAGTATAGATAGGTTTCTTGAACTTTGCCAAGGATGCCATGTCTGCCTTGCCCTTGTTCCTGGACATGAGCTCCTTACTGGCCACCTGGCCACTGATGTACACCTCAGAATCGGAAGTACGCAGCTCAGTACCACAAGGGACAGTACTGGCCCCACTCCTGTTCATTATCATGCTAACAGACATAGACAGCGGAGTAAACAGCAATAGTATAGTAACATCCTTTGCAGACGATACAAAGATCAGCAGAAAAATCAGCGATGTACATGACGTGGAGGCCTTGCAGAGGGACACGAACAAAAATATACAAATGGTCAGAAGACAACAACATGTCATTCAACACCGAGAAATTTCAACTCTTGAGATATGGTAGAAAAGAAGAACTTAAACAGACTGCATATTATGCTCCAGATAGAGAGGAAATTCAGAGAAGCATGAAAGCGATTGATCTCGGGATAATAATGACAGATGATGCAAAATTCGAAACACAAAATCAGATAGCGATAAATAAAGCAAAAAGAGTCGCTGGACAGAACGTTCAAGAGAAGGGACAGGACAGTAATGATTCCCCTGCTAAAAACACTGATTATACCAAAACTTGAATACTGCTCAGTTTTGACGTCCCCATATAAAAAGGAAGAAACTAATAAACTAGAAGAAACGCAAAGGCATTTCACAGCCAAGATTGATGGCTGCAAAGAACAACTACTGGGAAAGACTACGTAAACTAAATCTGTACTCACTGGAAAGAAGAAGAGAGAGGTACATCATAATCTACATATGGAAAATGATCGAAAAACTGGTACCAAACCTAAAACTAAACCCAATTACCATTCAAACAACACTGGAAAATAGGAAAGGCAGAATGTGTAGTGTTCCCAAATTAAAAGCACGACAAGGGACCTCCTCAACCCTGAAGGAAAATAGCTTGGTTGTCAGGGGGCCAAGACTTTTCAACCAGCTTCCTAAGGACCTCAGAAACGTAACGGGGGTCAAAGTTGAAGTCTTCAAGAAAAGACTGGATGCCTGGCTCAGGACAGTACCAGATGAGCCGGGCGTGCCTGGCTATGTACGGTGGAGAGCGCAAGAAAGTAACTCGCTCCTCCACCAGGCCAGACCTAGAGGCGGGGCCACCAGCTTGACCTCCGTGTGAAGAGAGACCAACACACGAAACAACATAAGGTTCATAAGGTAAGGTCCCTCCTCTCTTGTGAGTAAACATGTGCTGCTTCAGTTGTCATCCTTACACACCTCTCTACTGACTGTGTGTGTGTGTGTGAGGGCCATGCAGGAACTTCCATTGGTCTATCCAGAAACTCCTTGATTGCAGCAGTGGTGAGGGAGCAGGTCAGAGGAGGCTCAATCATGCCAGAGTTCCAGTCGATAAGCTCCGAGAGTTTGGTGGCATCTGGGTTGATGTCAGGAGTCTTCCTGGGTCTGACACTGCAGTCTCCTACCTGTGTCTCCTCATCTCCTTCACCTCTGATTTCCAGTATCCTCTTCACTGCCTCCCTCCTCTCCTCCTCTACCTCACTGCACAGCATGGCCTGGAGCACAGCCTCAGAGCATGCATACCAGGCTGATCTCTTCACTGTAGGCATCACTATTCCTATCATCACCTTCTTCCAACTTCTGAGCAGCTCCAGCTGGTACAGTACATGCCTGGGACCCTCCACCCAGCTATGATTTAACTTGATGTTGAACCAGTTTGGCATGTAGACTCCCACTATGAATTCCACAGTTATCCTCAGATTCTTCAGGTTCCTACCCTTCAGCCCATGTTTGGAAATCCACAATCTGCAGAACCTTAGAGCTATGGTGACCCACTTACTGTGACAGACTGGCCCAGTCTCCAGGAGAGCTAGACTGAGGTACCTCTCCCGATCTGATGGCAGTGATGATTCTGTAGCCATATGATTGGTCTGTGCTGAGGTCCTTGACTACCTCCTGACTGAGATGGGGTAGAGGAGGACCAACAGTGATCCTCATGAAGTTTGGGTTGATCTCCAGCTCAGTGGCAGTGTCTAACATCTTCCCTAGGGGCCCAGACCACTAGGGTGTGTCGAATTTTTCAACTTTCAAATTCCAAATATGAGGGGTGCTAAAAAGTTGCAGCATGACTTAGGAATTCTAAAGATATTTTTGTTAATTTAATATAATTTAGTTTTGCTTGGTAAGAAGCTACATAAAAATAGACTTTTTTTTACTTTTTTGTGGAATTATATAATAATTATTATTATAATAATTATATATGCTGTATATATATAATGCACTGCTGTTTTTGCTTATTTCACAGGTTGAAACATATTCATCAGTGTGCTGAAGATTACTTGTCCGTCAGTGCTACCATCCTAATCAGTGGGAATTGACCTTCAATGGCTTCTAAAAGGAGGACAAGACTGGGGACATTCACATATATGAGCAACCTAATTGGAACTGGTACAGAGTTGTTGCCCTCTGAACTCCCAACTCTGCGAGACGTTCTGAAATATGGGCTACTGCTAAGAGAACAAAGTGGTGAAGATGTGAGAAACTACCCAGCAGCCAGTCTTGCAAAGGACATTTACCCTAAAGTGCTTGAAACGTGGGAACGAGCAAACAGTTCTTTTGTAGCCCCCGTTGTAAATTCATGAGTCACAATCTTAAACAAGATCCAAGAGAGCTGGGAGCAGGCCAAAAACATATCTCTTGGGAGAGGAAAGCTACATGTCAAAGAGGCTTTCATTGCAAAACTTGACAAGCTTTTTGACATCCTCAGTTGCAAGTGTAAAATTGTTCTCTGCTCTGAATTTGGCTGCCTTGCAGATGCTGGTTGCAAAAACGAAACTCACATTAACTGTACATGCCCTAGGCTAGGGAGATGAAGATCCCTGTGAAGGAACTTGCTTTCATTAAAGGTCAGAGAGACAAGTCTGGTTCTATTGGACCACATCAGATTGGCTTGCCAGATCAACCTGAGCACAACAGACAAGTCAAAAAGCAGAAGCGGCAAGAAGACGAAAGAAGAAGGCTTGCTGAATATAAGCAGACAAGTAAGCAGGATGTTTCAATGCCATCAAATGAAATAATTTTCTCTGATGATGAAAATGAAGAACAAATAGCTGATGCTCAAGATGGAAAGGATGGAAGTTATGAAGTGACATTAGAAATACCAAGCACGTCTTCAACTTCCAATAAAAAGCCAGAGTACAACACATTAGAAATACCTAATGTTGCTATGCATAGCATCAGATATGGTGTTGGCCTGCGTGCCACAGCTGCCATCACCACTGCTGCCTTTATGGATGCTGGCTTGATCACTGAAGAAGACAAGAGACTTGTAGTTGATCACAATAAAGTCAAGAGGGCCCAAGAAAAAGTTATGAGATCCCTGGATCAGGAATTTGATGATCTTTGTAAGAAGGGTGAAATTGACTGCATCTTCTTTGACGGCCGTCAAGATACAACTAAAGTTGTGCTGAAAGCAGACAATTCAGATCGTCGTCAGTTCCCCAGCATCATCAAAGAAGAGCATTATTCTGTGTGCAGTGAGCCAGGTGGAAGATATCTCTACCACTTCACTCCTGAGAAAGGCTCAACGAGAAAAAAACCTGCTGAAGTTATTGCTGATAATCTTGTAGATTTCATGAAGAAGAAGGGCATTGATAAAAGCCTGCAGGCCATTGGAGGTGATTCTACAAATGTTAACACTGGCTGGGAGGGTGGTTCCATGCATTGGGTAGAGGTCAAGCTTTGCCGTAAGCTGATCTGGTTGGTTTGTGCCCTCCACACTAACGAGTTACCCCTGCGACACTTGATCACAGCACTGGATGGGAAGACCTTGTCTAACAACAAGTGGACAGGTAACATTGGCAAGATGCTAGACACTGCAACCGAACTTGAAATTGATCCTTCATTCACCAAACTCTCAATTGGAGAGCCTCTTACTTCACTGAGTGACAATGTCGTAAAGGATCTCTCTACTGATCAAGCGTACGGTATAGGATCACACAGGTCATAAGGACAGGAGAACTTCCCACAGATCTGGCCCTTCTTGAAATTGGTCCAGTGAGCCATTCAAGGTGGTTGACAACAGCAAACAGGATTTGTCGCATATGGGTTTCAAAACATGGCCTTAAAGGCAAAATCCTCAACAACTTAAGACTGATAGTGGAATACATTGTTGGTGTGTACTACCCCTGTTGGTTCAACATCAAAGTAAAACACTCTTGGGTGGAAGGCCCACGCCACATCTTGTTTCAGCTGCGGCTAGTTAGGCTGCAAAAGAAGGCTGTAGTGGATGCTGTTTTGCCAACCATCAAGCGCTCAGCATGGTATGCATTCAGCGAAATGATAATCCAGACACTTGTGCTCAGATGACAGTGAGGAGAGGAGAGCTGGTGTCCAAAAGATTGTTGACATGAGGGGTGGAGATGATGACACACTTGGAGATCTTTCTGTACGTCCCAGGAAGACACCTTCCATCAACCCCAGTGCTTCTTCCGTGTTGGAGCTGACAGACTGGTCTGACGGGGTATTTGAACCTCCTTTGACATGTAAACTGACTACAGCGGAAGTAAAGAAGTTCTTTGACAAGCCTATGCAAGTTCCACAGTGGCCCTGTCATGCTCAGTCAATAGAGAGGTGTGTGAAACAAGTCACAGAGGCAGCAGGCAGGGTGTATACACATGAGAAACGTGAGGGCTATATCAGAGGCCAAGAAGCAAGTCGGTGGCTGATGTCCAAGGACGAATCAAAGGAAGACTTGATGAAACTTCTTGTTTAAATATTTTTTTTTACAGATGTCATTACTTTCTAATGTTGTTTTATGATTACAAGGATATGTTTTATGATTACTAGGATATGTTTTATGCAGAGAAACTACAATTTTTATAGCATTACCTGACATTTTGAGAAGCTAAAATTAATAAATGTTGTTTTCCGAGAGCAATTTATGTGCTTTTTAATCAAACGTAGATTTACCAAGCTAAGTGTTGAGCAATCACAAAAATAATAGCAGATTTGAATTCTTCACATCCAAAAACATATTTTTAAAACCCCTCAGTGAAGGAATTGGCAAAAATTAATTTTCACCTCCCAAATTGACACACCCTACCAGACCACTTCTTGTTGCTCAATGTCTTGCCATCCAGTGCAGTCACCAGGTGTCTGAGACTCAGCTCCCCAGTGTGCAAGTCACAGACAATCCACACCAACTTCCTGCTAAACTTGGCCTCCACATAATGCATTACTCCTCCCTCCCAGCCAGTATTCACATTAGTACTGTCACATCCTATGGCCAAAAGGGTCTGATCTGCTCCTCTCTCTCTTAGCCAGTTCACCAGATGATCAGCAATGACCTCAGCATGACTTCTCTCCTCTGCAGCTTCCTCTGGTACAAAATGCCACAAATATTTCCCACCTGGTTCATTGCACACTGTGTAGTGTTCTTCCTTAATGAGGCCAGGAAACTGCCTGTCACTGCCCTCAGCTTCCATCATCACTTTGGTGTCATCTCTTTTCCCATCAAAGATGATACAGGTGATGCCATTTTCCCTAATCTCTTCTTCAAACTTCTTGACCAGCTCCTTCCTTAGTCAGTCTCTCCTGAGCCCTCCTCACCTTGTTGTGGTCAATCACCAGTGCTGTGTCAAATTCTGTGATAAGACCAGCATCAATCCAGGCAGCAGTGGCAATCTCTGCAGTCTCTCTCAGCCCAGTGTGATGTCTCAAGCTAGCCAGAGCTATGTTGGTGATATCTTCAGTGTTGTATTTTTTCTTAGCCACAGGCAAGGAAGAAGTTGTCGCAGCCTCTGGTATGATGTCTTCATCCTCCTCTCTCCTCCCTGCCTCCTCCAGTATATCTCCAGTCTCCTCCAACTCCATCTCCAGCAGTGACTCCTCCCTCAACTCTTCTTTCTTAGATGACTCCTCTGCCTTCCTCCTCCTCTTTTCCTTGGCCTTCCTTCTTTGCTCCCATCTCTGCAGCACTGCTTCCTGTCTCCTAGTCTCAGGGTGATCAGCTAAACCCATCTGGTGTGCCCCCACACTGCCCACCTTTTCTCTCTCACCTTTAATGAAGGCAAGCTCCTGCACTGGTATCTTCTGCTCGCTCCTGCAGCTGCAGTCAATGTGAATCTCACTGTTGCAGACAGGGTTGCACCCAAGCTCACTGCAGCTCCTGATCACACAGTGACAGGTCAGGATGTCCACCAATTTGTCCAGTTTCATCATGAACCTGTCTTTGACCTCTAGCTTCACATTGCCAATGAACGGACACCTTCACTGCCTCATCCCACAGTGCCTTCACTTTAGCCCTGATCCTGACCTCAGTGTTGATTACAGGTCCTGTGAATAGAGCGTTGGCCTTTCTCCACTGAGCCAGTAGCCCTGGAACAATGCCATTGTTAATCAGGTCATTAACTGGGTACAGTAATTCCTCCTGTCTTCCTCACTCATATCTCTCTCCTCAACAAACCATACCTCAGCAGATCTCTGGCTGTGGGCAGCTCAACAGGGGGAGGTTCCCTCCCAGTCCCCACCAAATGACTTAGGTGACAACTTGATTTGCTTCGGGTTCTGATTTCTTTGACTCATCCTGTGGACCTGTGAACGAAAGAAATGTCATTAAAATTTGGATAGGCCTACTGATTATGATTACAAAATTAAGTTAATTGAAATTCTTAATATCTTCCTATAAGCTCAGATAAAAGGTTTTGTTATTATAGGTACAAGACTTAATTATTCAAAGTAATGACAATTTCATATATCTATCATATCAAAATATACAGAAAGTTTGGGTCACACAACATTTCAATTAATTTGAATTACATAATATTTACATTATGAAGTAATCAAAATTGTCAAAAAGGAGGGAAAACACATGCATTCACAATCAAAACTCCAGCATTTGTGACTGTGTGAAACTTAGAAACCATACTGCACACCAAAAATAACCAAAGTTGACCACACATATCAATGGCACATTGATATACGATGCTACAGTCATATTTAGGTTATATTTCAAACCTTTATGGTCAAATATAAGTAGGTAAGTGGCTTTTTTAAACAACACTAAAGAGGTGTGTGTGTGTGACCAAAATGTTGAGCTTGGTGCATTTCTAAAACCTGATAGTGTAATCATGTTAAAAATTAAGAAAAGGTTAATAACCTCCCTGGAAAGCATCAAAGACCTACCTTTTACAACCTTCTCATAGTCATTTGGCCAAAATGGATCATATTCATTTATGAATTTCCACTCTGTATCTATAGGGTCCCTTTGGGATCCTGCTCTTGCATTATCCTGAAAGAGAAGGTTCATGTTTATTCCTGAACTCATTTCAAAAGACTTTGTTGCATTAAAAAACACTGCCCTGCGCTGTATGAGTTGTTTAGAAAATTATAATATTTTAGTAAAGCCCATCTATGTGAGTTAAGATACAATGCATAATTTGCATCTGGCACATCAGGATTGATAGGAATGTGATGTAGGTTATTCTATCCAAACACTTCTATTTCTTGAGAAATGTACCTCTCTCATATGACTAAAAGACTAAAAGGGCATCTATATTTCCAGTAATGGTTGGTTTGCTACAAGTTTCATATGTGTAAGCATCTGATTTTATTTCAAAAGTGAACATACATTTTCTTTGTTTCAGATTTGGATTAAATATGCCAAGAGTTTGTGATAATACACCTAATTCATTGTTATATATGTGGATGATTTACTTCTAAACAAAGGTAAGAAATCACTGTACAAGTATGAAAGCATTACCATGCCTACTTTGGCTGTAAGATTAGTGACCAGGATAAGGTTTGGGCTCTACATTATGTTTGTAAGTCATGTGTGGAATGTTTGCATCAATGGGCTTGTGAGAAGAAGGAAATGCCTTTCAGCATCCCCTTGATTTGGAGAGAACCATGAAATTACTACAATGATTGCTACTTCTGCATGACAAACGTGGCTGGATATAATAATAAAATAAGGGGCACTTCACATTCAAGTGAAATTCCTGTGCTGAAGCTGCCTCTTGATTTTGAAAATTTTGATCCAGATGTAAACAACATCTCAATAACAGTACAGCAGAGTTGTGTTCAAATAACATGATGAAAAATATACTGTGGCCAAAAATCAGTCACCAAAATTGATAAATTAGAGTGATCTCAATGACCTAGTAAGAGATTTAGCATTACCAAAAGATATGGCAGAACTTCTGGGATCAAGGCTCAAAGAATGGAATCTACTCGCTCCTCTGAAAACATTCTATTAGTAGAGACATCGTGAAAAAGATTTCAGCAATTTTTTCTCAACTGAAGGATCACTGGTATACTGCAATGATACAGTAGGTCTGATAAAGGCAATGGGCAAAGACTACCAACCATGTGACTGGTGCCTATTTATTGATATCTCAAAGTGACGTTTGGAAACTATCTTACTGCATAATGGAAACAAAGGTTAAGATTCAAAAGAACATATCCACCAAACTCAATATTGATACTCATACAGCAAGATAGAGCGAAAAAAAAAAAAAACTTTATCATAGTGTTTACCAAGTCTTCACTGCAAAACTCAGAGTTTTCCCCATTTTCCAGAGGAAAAATTCCAGAGTAACTTCCATCGTTTCTACTATAACATTATTTACCCATATGATGATTTACCGGGATCAAATTAAAGGTTATTTGTTATTTATTTGTCCTCCCAACCTCCCTCTTTCCTTTTATTTAAGTACCTAAACATAAGAAAAATGTGCGATTATAAATTTTTTTTAAAAATACATATATTTGAAACATTTGGGCTCAATAGACAGCCAAATTAGCTAAGTTCACAAAATTCCCTGAGACTTCTGATTCTTTTCTACAAATTCCCTGAGTTTTCCCAGTTTTCCAGTCATTATAAATTCCCTGAGTTTCCCCCGTTTTCCAGAGTAGTAGACACCCTGTTTATTATATACTAATTTTGGCAGAAATTCCAATTTATCAAGATATTTACTTTCAAAATTATTAAATTTTGGCTTCATTATTCACTCGTCAAACCATCTCATCCCATGTGTATGCAAGTCATGTTATTATCATTAGCCAATCAGCGGCTGCCGCATTGTCGTGTGACACCCCATACATTTCAAAATTATTAAATTTTGGCTCCATTATTCACTCATCAAACCATCTTGTCCCATGTGTATGTAAGTCATGTTATTATCATTAGACAATCAGTGGCTGCCCTATTGTCATGTGACACCCCCAGGCATTTCTGGCACTGAAATTTGAATTCAACAGTTGCTTCAGAATGGCTGTGTGTAGTGCGCGTTCTAAGTCTGAGTGGGATATTATTAAACAAGTTTTGAGGGATGATAGAGCTGCTGTCAGTATATTTTGAGCTCACAGCATGCTCAAGACCTCTCTCACATGTCCTCAGTGTGGTAATGAACTTCATTACCGTGAAACCTCCCATAACATGGTTGACAAAATTGAACTTTTTTCTCTCATCAAAGATGTACAGGGCTCCAATAAACCTTAGCCCCCCCACCCATGGCCTAAACCATTAGAGGTACAGTAAAACTAAACATACCTTACAAAAGAGAATTTAATCCTGCATTTAATGAGAAACAATTAAAACTTGTTCTCACCATTGGCTTCCAAGACAGCCTGAATTCGCTTTGGGTAGCTTGCCAAAAGTGGCGTGAATAGATCTTGATCATTACGCAAATTTGCTAAAACAGTTTCAATGTGTTGCATCATTGTATCCTTCGAAAATCGATTTGCTGCAGGTTCTTGAAACAAGAGACATTCAACCTTGTCCTTTATAACTGATCCAATGTGTTCACAGACATTCAGGTCAGGAGAATATCCTGGCCATTCTTCATTTCCAAAGAAATCGATCTCATGGTTCCGCAACAACTGTTGAGTGGCTAATGCCTTAAAGCAGGGGGCCTTATCGTGCAGAAGTGTGACCTGATCGACATCCGTAACATTATTTGGGTTTCTTAGAAAAGGAATGACATGTTGGGATAGAATAATATCACGAAAATATTGTCCATCCCAACTCTGACCATTTGGCTTCAGCACCCACATGAGCTTCTTTGCAGTGAACAAAACAAACACACCAACACAGTCTGGACTTTTTAATAATTTGCGATAATGTTCATTGTCATCAATTTCATCTGGTGTTGTGGCCCACACTCGATCATTTTGGTAGTTAGGCCGATGTGTTACGTAAACAAAAAATTCATTGGAGACAGCTAAATGCATGAAATCATCCACATTCCAATCTTCAAGATAATGGGCAAACCACATTCTGTCATTGATGTTAAGTTAAATTTTTCTTGGCTTTGGAAGTTCATGCCAAAGCTTTAAACATTGCCTATGATGGTACAGTCGAATGATCTCACCACTAACAATCTTTCCTCTCAACACTTCAATCTCTCTAGAAAGTTTAGCACAGCTGTTTTTCCACTTACGTGTACCGCTTTCAATGATGTCCTTTGTTTCCTGAGAGTGGCAAATTTGGGCGCCTAGATTTGGTTGTATCCATTTCACATTCATCCAAAGTTTTATTCCAATTTCTTTTGATGAAGTCCTCACTTCTTCGCAACTTTTTGGCAACCCATGAATGTGTTATAAAGGTGGCTCCAGCATCACGAGCTTCCCGAAATGTTATTGCTTGTATGCAATCAATCACACATTGCCTCTCCGAATTACCAATTAATTGAGAAGCCATTATATTATCACTTTATCAGCTAGAGTAATTTTAATACCTGCAATAAATAAAGAATTTTATATATTTTTATAATCACTAAAAACTATTTCGATATAAGTAAACATGTAAGCTGCAAATGGGGGGTCTAAGGTTTTTTGGAACCCCTTATACACACTTTTCTAGACCAGTTTTGTACACTGATTCCAGATCGGTTTTTGGTTTTCCTCTAGCACATCTAGTTATCGAAATATGATTGGTGTTAATTTCAGCACAATTTATCATAAAAGTAAAACTTTATTCATAAAAAGAATTGTACATCAACCTAAAACGTTGTGAGTATGATTTTCTTTTGTAAACCTTGTCCAGATCATCATGGTACAACATCCAGCAGTAGTGTGCCAGCATACTTTCATTCCAGAAACCTTGGTAGCAATTTTCCATTGACTGGATGTCTTGATGGAAGCATTCCCCCTGTTCATCACTCATCATGCCAAGGTTTTGGGAAAGAAATCTAGATGCAAATGTAAGAAATGTATTTTAAAGGACATGCGACCCCGTTTCTTGCTATGCATCGAGCAGTTTCTGAATTCCATCTTTGTATGCAATCTTGAGACTTGTAGCTACCCAAGAAGTTTCCACAAATCCATTTGAAAGCCTGCCATGCTTTTAGTTCTAAGGCATTGGGGCTTTCTTCAAAGCCTTCATCCTGCAGAACCTCCCTGATTTTGGGCCCCACAAAGATTCCCTCCTTTAATTTCACGGCACTGATGTTTGCAAATTTCTCAACAAGGTATCAAAACCCTCTCAAATTCACCTTACTCATCACTTTCACAAAATTTTTCATTAAGCTGAGCTTAATGTGGAGAGGTGGCAGGAAAATCATCTTTGGATCAACTAAAGGAACACACTGGACACTGCCCGTTCCTGGCTCGTAGTGCTTCTTTGATGCCAGTCACATCTGATGTAATGATCCGCAGTAGCACGGTTGTCCCATAGGCATAGGAAACAACAGTATTTCATGAACTCTCCTTGCATGCCCATTAACATACCAATGACTGAGATCACCACAGATATTCCATTGATGAGTGCTGTAATCAGGATGGATGGCTTTAAATTCCCATTATGCAGGAAACCACTTTCAAGCTTCACTGTGAGGAATCAATGAAGAGGCACCACTCAAATGGTGTGTGTACCCATGATAATTTCTTGAAAAGTCCATTGATATCATGGCAATAGTAGAGCGGACCATCTACTGTAAAGAATGTCACCAAATCATGGTTTTGTTTTTGATAGTGACACACTCGGACATTCTTCTCAAGCAGGGCTGTGGAGTCGGAGTCGGTGCAAATCCTTCAATTATAACCATAGCAGCCTAGGCCTAGCTCAATTTTATGAATAAAATAGATTTAACTCAATGTTTTAATATATAATATAATATATAAATAATATATAATATATAACATAAAATATAAAATATAAATAATTATAAATATAGTTGCTTATAATTAATAAGGATTATAATTAATTAATTAACATAATTAATAATAAGGAAATTTAAAAATTTTGTACTAGCAACCCTAAATCTTTTCAGATTTTTAAATTTCAATTTGATAATTTTGATAAGTATCACTGAAAGAAGATTTAATGGAAGTGATCCTTTTTTTAAGAACAAATTCAGTTTAGGTTAGTACATTTTGTTACGGATGTTTATAATAAATACAAAAACATCTTATTAATTTGCTAAACCAATAATAATCTTATTTGTGTTAAAGTTTCAATCAGTTTGTATTTTGGGATTTATTGTAATTTTTGAATAAAGAGAAAAAAAGCCATTAAGGCATAGTTACAGCCACTAAGTAACCTGATGAGTCATGTGGTGGTGACGAAATGCCTTGTTTATGAATCTCCATTGGCCTAATAAAGCTAATCGTAATCAATTTGGCCTTAACATTCCATCGGAGTCGTAATTATACAAGTCAGATTTCTGGAGTCGGAGTGTTAAAATTTTTGGAGTCGGAGTTGGCAAATTTTATCACCGACTCCACAGCCCTGTTCTCAAGTAAGTGTTTCTGCTCAAGTCTTGAGGAGAGAAGTTATGATTTCTCTTTGGAGAGGGCTAGGTCTCTAATGAGATCATTCAACTCATTTTGGGTAAGCCTCTCCAGCTTTGATTGCTCTTCATCAGGTGTGTAGTCAAGATCAGCTGAAGGTCCTTATCTCCGCCAATTGCAACTTCATCAGATTCCATTTCATCTTCAAAAGAATCAAGTTCATGCTGTGGAGGTACCGGAATTGGTATTGCATCATTGTGAGGGATCAGTCTGATCGCGGAGTCTACATTCAGATAAATGATGTTGAAATGGGGGCGCAATGCCAGCAAGCAGTTTGTGTAAAGATCCATTTGCATTACTCACCTACCAGATACTCTGTTAGCGGGGTCACAGCAGCAGCTGCTGGTTGCTGAGATGGGAGATTGAGCTGCCAGTGAGGACCACCCAGAGGGCCTTCAATTGAGTAAAAATAAATCCTTTGACTTCAGCACCACCCGCACTGCTAAGAATGAGAGAAATGAGGTGAGCAAGTTCCCAATTTTAGTATGGTTGAGATTATATCAGATAGGCAGCTCCTACCAATTTGAAATGGTTCTCACCTTTAAGATCTCTGGGCATAGCCAGTGTGCCTCTTTTAAAGACTTACTCCTCGGCTTATGGTGGGAGAATTTAAGAAAAGTAAAGCGTCCTTTGCCTAATTTAATCAATGAAACAAAAAATAACACTTACAAGGTTAACTGCATCAGCAGGCAAGTTTTTACAGGTAACTAAAGAAAATATGAACAATTTTTATTATCATACATCAATGTGTATTCAGACCCAACTAAGCACTTGGGCAAAAAAAATATTACTATAAACCAAAACAAACATACATTAGTCCCATACCACACACTAAAATGTTAACATAAAATAAAACCATTAAATTATTGGCCATCACCAGCCCATTACCACAAAGGAGACAACACTTACAAAAAAAATGAGTGTTTACCCAAATTGTATAAACCTGATAAGTCCCAGATGTGTCATTTTAAACTCCACTTCATATCACAATCATTAAAGGTATTCTTGGCTCAATCAGTGCAAACAAAAGCAATGTTTATAACAAAAATATGTGAATACTGGCTTCAGCATTGGTGCAGGTATTGGGGAAGAAAAAGCTTTGTCCAAATTCACTTCAATAAGCAAATGTTCCAGCCAAAAACAAATCCCTGATAAAGAGAAAAAAAAACAACAAACATTTAGAGATTATCCCCCCAGCACTGTCATCAGTGGACCCACAGGAATCCATGAGTGCAATGATGCCAGTAAAGGGAGCAAAATTAATAAATGATAATAATTAAGGTTCTACAATTTTGGGATATGTATTTGCATTAATATGTTGATCATAAGGCAGTTAAAGGTACAATTTAGTTCACAGCCTGAGAAAGCTCAAAATCCATTGTGATACATATTGATAACTGAAGTTAGGTTTTTCAACAAGGTCTTTATAAAGGAAATCAGGCATTCAAAAATGATTATGATATTTACATGATAATTTTAAGTGATCCAAATATGTGAGACATGGTTCTTATAGTTAATGGTTAACCCTTTACTGCCCAAAAGGACAAATTTGTAACCTTTCAAATACACACATTCATTACTTAACCCTACAAAATATTTAGGCAGTAAAGGGTTAAGCAATACAAAACACCAATGGTAAAAACAAGACTATAGGATCACCTACCACATCATCAAGGAGAAGTGAGATGCTTTCCTGTCTCTAGAAATGGGCATATGATTGCCTCAAGGTTCTGATTGTTCTCTATACTGAGAGAATTTCAAAGCTGTTATAATCAATTAAAAAGAGAAGAAAAACATTTTTAGTAACTCTGAAGGCCTGGCTTTCTAAGAAAGCTCTGGCCCAATAAGAATTACTGAAACCTCCCAGGCCCTACTGAGGGGCTTGGGAGCTCTCAGGAATCCTTCCCAATAGTGGAGTTTCCACCAACTTGGGGTGTTAACCACACCATCTCAATGTTATGCTTGTTCTTCACAGGGAATCCAATTAGTTATGTTAACATTGCAAAAGTAACAATTGCCATGATGGTCTCTCAGCTCCCTCCATATCATGGGTATAGCAAACAGCATCAACTTTTTCCTTTGGTTCAACCAGTCATGTACTCCATTCAAACAAGCAGTACAGATAACATGTGGTGCCCACACCTTATCTTGGTTGCCTAGTGGACAGCCGAAGTATAACCAGTAAGTTTTCCAAAGATCCATTGTGATTGTATGCCATTGTGATTTAGTCACAAATGAGCCACACATGTAACAGAAATTGTCAGGGTGATTTTTACACTTTCAAAGCATGATGATTGATGAGTGAGTTGATGTAAATTACCTAAAAAAAAAATGTGTAAGCAGGTGACAAAACAACTAGACATGTGACTGCTACACCAAAGAATAAAAGAGAGTACATGTGCAACATTCGCAAATTTGTGGCCAGCAACTGCTGTCACCTAAAATACCACAAGACAACCTGCCGAAAGCCTAAGTGACAATTGTTTCATCACCTTGAGTGTTCTGCAAGATCATTGCTTGACTGCCACAAATATCCGCAATGAGCTGGAAAGGTCTCGAGACATCAGTGTGTCAGAGCAAACCATTAGAAAGAGACTTATGAAAAGTGGCTTACATGCTAGACATCCAGCAATGGACCTGGAATTGCTCCCACACCACCACAATGCTCATCTTGCTTTCACTCATAAGCATGTCAATTGGACCCCTCCAAAAGCAACCCTCTCCGTAAAAGTGCACCAGGTGAATCTTTCTCCTGTTCTTCTCCACACACTTTCCCATCCATCAGATGTTCAAAGATTAAACCTTGATTCATCCATGAATAATACTCATCCCCATTGGACCATAGTCCAATTGACATGCTCACAATGAAAGCAAGATGAGCATTGCGGTGGTGTGGGAGCAATTCCGGGCCCATTGCTGGACATCTAGCATGTAAGCCACTTTCCGTAAGTCTCCTTCTAACAGTTTGCTCTGATACACTGATGTCTCAAAACCTTTCCAGCTCATTGTGGACATTTGTGGCAGTCAAACGATGTTCTCGCAAAACACTCAAGACGATGAAATGATCATTACAGGCAGATGTGCAGCGCGATCTTCCAGATCCTGGTCTTCGGGTGTACTCTCCTGTCTCCACATAATGTTGGTAGACATCTCGAACCATTGTTCTTGGAATTCCTAGCGCATCAGTGATGTAATGCTGGCTTTGACCATCTTCAATTAGGGCAATGACTCTTGCAACGTTCATGGCACTCAAATCCATTGTAGAGATGGAACCTGGTTTTAAAAAACCAGTTTTTAACCAGTGATGAAAATTTTTATTCATCACCGAAACCGACGATAAGAACCAGTTTTCACATTTTTGCCCAAGTCTCCAATCACTTTGGTCCATTTTCTATGAAACAAACATTTCCAAACATTTAAAAACATAGTACAGTAAACCCTTGATAAGTCGGAATTTGGGATGTCTGTCAAGTGCTATTATTCTTTTGTTTATTTTACTGAGAGAAGCATTTTATTTCCTATGTCAAGTGCCATTATTATTTTGTTTCTTTTACTAAGAAGTGTTTTTTAATACTGTAATGTACAAAAAGGTAAACAATAAAATTTTTTGTGTTTCGCACTCAAAATAATTCCAGCAACGGTAAGTGAAATAAAGTTTTATTGCTTTTTAATGTTTATTTTGAACATTGTATTAGACTCTCACTAATCAAACTTAAAAGGTTAGAGAATATTTATGCCTCTTTAGGGGTAAACAGGGGGGTTAATTAAGGTAATTCACGATGAGTCAGACTTTTCAATGAGTCAGACTGGCTAGAGCCCTATATAGTCCAACTTATTGAGGGTTTACTGTAATTACATTTTGCATCATTTCATATCGTTTTTTTTGTTTGTTTATAAGTGTAAATAATTGATGCTTCAGTCTTGAATGTTATGTGGATGATTGCACATTGATCAGTTAAGATTCTAAGATTTAATACTCCATCATGTCAAAGAAATCAAATGCTTGGTATCATTTCACTCGTAAGAATAAAGAAGAAGCAGAGTATGACATTGACATGTCACAAAGTTTTAAAGTGTTGTGGAGGTTCTACTTCAAGTTTATCATCCCACATGAAAAATATTCATGCCATCAACCAGATTAATCAGCCATTCAAGAAACGAAGAACAGTGGAAGAGTTTGTGCAAAAAAAGTCCATAGAAGAGGAAATTTTGAAACTTGCATGTGTAGATGGACTGAGTTTCCAATCAATTACTAAAAGTGAATTCATTCAAGAAAGCCTAAGATAGATAAAATACGACAAACCTCATCCAACTTTCCATAATGGTGTCAGAAAAATGATGCTTAGTTTTTATGAGAAAAAGAAACATGAATTGGTCAACTACTTCAAGAATCAGGTAAGACAAGGAATCCGCTATTCATTAACTATGGATGAGTATACATCTTTGCAAAACCAAAGATATATTAAATTAATGTTCATGATGAAAATCAACATTGATCTCTGTCTCATGAAAATAAATGGTTCTCTCGATAGCACCAAAACTATTGCAATCATTAGGAAAAGATTGGAAGACTTTGGCTTGGACTTAGATAAGCATATCGTGGGTTGCACCACTGACAGTGCCTCAGTAATGGTCAAATTTGGAAGAGAAATAGTACCTGATCACTAGCAATGCATTGCACATGCTATACTGTACATCTCGCGGTTTTGGATATCTTGTATTCAAAAACTGCTGAAAATTCAGTTGAAGGGGAAAGTGACCCTACCCCTGAAGATGAAGCCATCAAAGAAGATGAACACTGCACATGAGTTAAGCGAAGATGAGTGTGAAATTTTATGCACTGATACAATTTTTGAGTCTGACATAGATGATGTAATTGTTCTTCCAAAACTTCGAGAAGATTACTTAAAAGTAATAAATAAGGTGAGAAAAATCTGCTGCATATTTTGAAAGTCTCCTTTGAAAAATGAGAGATTGCAGGATTTTGTCAAAGATGAATTTAATGGAAAGGAAATGAAGCTTATCCTTGACTGTAGAACAAGGTGGAACAGTCTTTTGGCCATGATAGAAAGATTTTTGACTAAAAAATTGCATTCCAAAGGCCCTCAGAGTGATATGCTCAACAGAGACAATTTCAGATGAAGAATGGAATGCTCTAAAGAGCCTCTTTGACATGCTTCATCCACTGGAAATTGTTTTGAAGGGACTCTGTTCCAAAGATGCAAATTTGCTCAAAGCTGAATCTTCCATGAAGTTCATTTTGGATAAATTTGAAAGCAAAAACAATCCTTTAGCTTTTGAGCTATGTCAGTGTCTCATTGATCACTACTCATCGAGAAGATAAAAAGAAGCTGTTGCCTTGCTGAGTTTTCTCCACAATCCCGAGGTTTTGAAAAATGAATCATCAGCACCATTCCTCTTTCCTTCAAGACAAGCACTTAAGAAGTATGCGGATCATACATTCAAGAGGCTTTTTCCAGAAGCTTGCCAGATTTCAGAAACAGATGACCAAGTCCAATCAATTGCTTCAAAACTCGAAGATTCACAATGCAGCTCAGGTTGTGAAGTAAATGATGATGATCAACTTATGAACAAGTACATGTGTGAGATGAACAAACTGAAAATGAAACCCAAGAAAGATTCTTCTGAAACCTTTGATGTAAACAATGAATTCAAATATTTTGAAGCTCCGTACTTTGAATAGAAGCAAAAATTTGGATCGAATGTACAAGGTGTTGCTTACAATAAAAGCCACCAGCGTAGAGTCTGAGAGTGTTTTCAGCTGCTGGTTTATTCATCACAAAGATTCGATCAAAAATGTCAGATCAGACACTTAATGCTCTTTGTTTTCTCAAGTGTTATTTCAAAAATCAAGTTTGATAAACTTTTTAATTCAAATGTTACACATACTTGATTGAATCAATTAAAACCTTATTTCTGTTTAATATTTTGATCATTTACCTCCCTAAAAAGCATACAGAATCCCATCTATGAAAAACAGTAAAAATCAGCTTTAAGAATATAGCGCTGGTGAAAACCAGTTTTACACTTTTCGGTTATTTTCCATCCCTAATCCATTGTAAATGTCCAATTCTGAAACCCAAAAGAATTAGAAGTCTGTCTGGTACTAAATGCAAATGCCTACTCCCACTAGTGGAAGAAAAAAGTGGCACTAGTGGTCTAAGAGCAACTGAATGTCAGACTGTCAAATTCTTAAAAAAAGTCAGAAATTTGTTACAGCTAGTGTGTTCGCAGCTGATGCTTTGTCTCATTATTTGGTTGCCTCATAGACTATATTTTTGAATTTTAAAAGTTTTATAAACAGAAACGTGCCCACTTTTTGCAATATTCCAAGTGGGCTGATTTTTCTGCTGCTCAGTCTATTATGATTGGTCTCATCTCAAAAACTAGACATGCTAGAGGAAAACTGAAAACAGATTTGGAATCAGCATCCCAACAGCTATCTAGCCCACCCATAATTATATCTGATGAAAAATACTTGTTGGCCAGTGTAATTAATGTAAGTGCACTGATAATATTTCCAACTACAGTGGAACCTCAATATACGAACGCATCTCTATTCGAACAAATTGGTATACGAACAACTTTTTTGAGAAAAAATTGTCCTTGTACACGAACCATTCCCTCATATCCGAACCGAAAGAAGCCGGTCAGTTTCTCTCCAGCCAGCGTTCGGTGCGCATCGCTTAACTCCCCTTCCAAACAATAATCTCCCTCCTCCACCCCACCTTCCTCTCCAGCTTCCACTTAGGCCATCATCACTCCTCAGCAAAGGTAAAGTTCAGGTTAAATTTTCATTTATTTGTATAATATTGCATTATTTATTGTTGTTACAGGTTTCATGTATGATTTTATGCATGTAAGTCTTATTTTACAGGTTTAATTAACCAATATTTTGACTTAAAAATGTTTCGTAAGGGGTAACTTTTGGGGGTCTGGAACAGATTAATCCAATTTACATTATTTCTTATGGGAAAAATTGATTCAATATACGAACAATTCGATATCAGAACAACCCTCAGGAACGGATTAAGTTCGTATATTGAGGTTCCACTGTACTTACCTTTCCAGGTCCCGAATTCATTATGGGGTACCCATGCCTGGTTAGGCTAACTGAATGCCTGGTTAGGTCAACTGTATGCCCTTAACAATTGGTTAGGTTAAGTGGTGTTATTTTCGTTAATTTTAACTGTATGCTTTTGATGATTGGTTAGGTTAGTTTAGGTTACTTTTGCCATGAATATTACTGATGAAAATAGGGTTTTTTTGGTGTATTTCATGCTGTTTCAATTGATTCTGGCCTTTTTAGCCCACAATTTCCCTCTTCTACAAAGCCCAGAGGGGGGGGGGATCTCCATAACAGTGCATTTATGCCAAAAATGAAGGTCAGATTCACTTGAAACAGCATGAAATACAACAGAAAAACCTATTTTCATCACTAGTTTGGGTGGATGTGTTCTACCAAATCTTTACCAAAACAAAGTTGCCTCTCTGCCTATAGGGCATTCAATTCATTTGAAAGGGACTCATGGCAATTTTTCATGTCTTTTAAACAAGATAAACTATGAAGAACACTACCTAGACTCTCATCTTGACTTTTTTCCTGAAAACTTAGGCACAGTAAGCGAGAAACAGGGAGAAAGATTCCACCACAATATTTCAGAAATGGAATGGAGGTATCAGGGAAGATGGGATGATTTGAATGATGGAAGACTATTGCTGGAGTCTAAAGAGAGATGTACCAAAAGCATTACACCAAAGAAAATCTACGAAAAGGGAGTTTCTTTAGCTACTGACAGCTCTAATAAATTCAATGCATTACTGTTGATGAATGGTTGGTTCAGGCATTCACAATTTTTATATATAAATATACTGTATCTTACTTAAATCTATATCTACATGTATTATATATACTAATGTATATATGTAGTAATAATGTGAGTATGTGTGTGTATACATGTTTCTGGGCATGCATTACTACTGTAAAATGTTTGAATTGAATAATATATATTATATGATTCATCTGTTCTCTTATCCAATTGGTAACATTTTCTTATCTATATGTTGTGTGTGATTGTGGAATATCTTCATGTAATAGGATAAAACTAAATATACATCTGAAAAGAGCATGCCTTTATTTCCTAGAATCACCCATTTCCATTGAAACAACTCTCAAAAAATTTGAATTTGCAGGATGATGTAATGAATGAAAAACTTAAGTAAATAATAACATGATTAGGTTCCATTCACTTGTACTGTACTACCAGTTTCAATATTAGGGATACATGGGACCACACCTACCCAACAGAACAGTGTATCCTGACTAGTGGAACTGATAGTCCATGTAAAAGAATTAGTGTAATATTAATGTAATTATAAAAAATTGTATAAATAAAATAGGGACTTTAAATTTTATATTATTTAGTCTAGGCCAGAAATTACTGGAGAATATGACACCAAAAATTACATGGTGAAGTCCTTCTCAGCTGACTGGAGATCTTACATGAGCAATATAACTAAATCCCATGTCATATTAGCAGGGCCACTGAGAGGGAAGGGAAGCCGAGCTAAATCCCCAGGGCCTGGACCTCCAGGGGGGCCCAGAAAGAGGGGGGATAAAATCTAAAAATATTAATAAAGCAATTGATTAAATAATGGAGGAAATCTAATTAATGAACATACATTTTATAGAGATTATCATACTGTAAATTACTGTATGTTTTGAATAGTGACTCAGACATATAATCAGTTTGCTTGTTATGTACACAAAAAACATTCATAATAAAATACTGCCCGTGGCAGCTCTCGCCAGCCTTGCATATTAGGCAAAGTGACACCCACCTTTGAAACTGTACCATCTGCACTAAATGCAAACTTTCTCTAATGTTCAAAACACATTTCTTATAAGTTACTAACCATAAGAAATTCCACTGAACCACAGTGCATTACAAGCAAAGGTACAATAAGTGATTGATTGATTTGGCATAATCCCTCTGGTGTCACAACATGAAAGCCACTGATGCTGAATTGAATTAATTAACAAAACTAAAAATTAAATAAAACTATATGATGGATGACAAATGGTAAAACAAAGAGCAAATGATAAGAATGGAATGAATGAATGAATGATGATATGGACAGGTACAATGAAGATGTGAATTTATATATAACCTTTGGTTAGCTTCCGCCCGAATTGTTCATTCTGACGAAGGTCAAACTTTTCACTCCACCTTAGACCTACAGTTTAACGTGGAATCCGAACCATGCCCCATCAGCAGCAGCCCAGCGTCTTAACCACTAGGCCACCTAGGGTACCCATTTATCTACCAACCATTTTCTTTATTGTGCGGAAGGATGAACATCTAGGTTTTGCTGCACGCCGGCTGCCATCAGGTCTCGAACCCAGGGCTGATGGATTCATAGTCAGTGACGCTAACCACACCACCACCGAGGCGCATATATATATATATATATATATATATATATATATATATATATATATATATATATATATACACTAGTGATGTAGGTCACATCCGCATCTGCATCAGCACATTTCCTCGCATCCGCATCCGCACTTTGGACTGCGGATGTCGTGCGGATGTGGACCGTTGAGATAAAACGTCATTAATAAGCGGAAATTATCAAATTCTACTATATTAATAGAACTAGTTCATTGTGCGCAAAAGTGATGCAAGTGACAAGACGAGAGGCTGTTCTTGTATGAAGTTACTCTCTTGCAACCTACTTAGATCCACGTTACAAAGCTAAGTTATTTTCACCTAGTACATTAGAACGAGTTAAATCATCACTTGGCAAAGCAGTTGAAGAGCTTCAATCTCTTGAATCTGTCGCTTCGCCACCCACCAAAAGAATAAAAGTTTCAGTGACAGAACCAACACCTTCAACGAGCAAATCTATCACAGAATCTCTCTCTCAGTTTCTTGAGTCAAGCAGCGATGACGAGACCTACGCGATGTCAAAAGATGTAGTAAAAATGGTTGAGAGCTATCACCAAGAAAAACGCCTGGCTGCATGTGACAATCCTATTAGTTGGTGGAAAAATACGCAGAATATCTATCCATACTTGAGTAAACTTGCAAGGAAACATTTAGCCTGTCCTCCAACAAACGTACCAAGCGAGAGATTATTTAGCAGTGCTGGATTAATATATGATGAAAAGAGAAACAGACTGGCAGCAGAAAAGGCAGAAAAATTAATGTTCCTTAAGCATAACCTTCCTATAATTAAGTTTGAATATTAAACGATGAACATCTTAGTTTACTTTATTTTAATTACTCATTTATAAATATGCCTAATAAAACTTTAAACTTAATATAAATAGTTATCAAGCTAATTAAAGATCTCTTTCTATAAGGGTGGAGGTTGGGGAAAGAGGTCGGTGGGGTGCATTTGAGTTGGGTTCACGTCCCGCATCCTGGTAACACAATTATGGTTTCTAATTGTGGCTGAAACTCGACAAAATATAACGAATTTATTTGCAGACGAATTCACTAATTGATTTCTATATTAGTTAGATGCTTGATATTATTTTATATGTTCAGAGAAAAGTACAGCAATTATTGTACAATTGATCAATTATACTACATTATAGCTACAGCTCTCTCTATATAATAACTTATTATATACGTTAAACACAACAAATCTCGAATATATCCTAAAAAACAACGAAAATGTAGACATCCGCATCCACATCCGCGGATGTCGAAATCAAACATCCGCATTCACATCCGCTACATCACTAATATATACCCTCACTGGTGTCATGGTTAGCATCACTGACTATGAATCCACTGGCCCTGGGTGTGTGACTCCCAGTGATGGTTGGCAGCATGCAGCAAACCCAGCTGTTCATCCTTCCATACAATAAAAACTGGTTGGTAGATAAACAAGTACACTAAGACATTGGGCTGCTGATTGGGAGGTCAAGAGATTGAGTCTGGGTGAGGACTGTAATTTCTGACCACCCATGGTGGGTTATGAATGCTTTGGATTCCACAAGTTTAACCTTTGGCAGAATGAGCAATTTGGGTGTAAGCAAAACCAAGGTTATATATATAAAGTACACTAAATCTTTTAAACTTTCTTACTGCGTGCTGAGAACCAGCAACATAAGGTGGAGTATTTTCTTCCTCTTCTTTACGAGATTTGAGATCAATAACAGGTGGAAGTTTATCTGCCGTTCTTTTCTTCATCATTTCCCGTTTTGGCTAATACAAAAGGAAAAATATAGTGTGTGTGTGTGTGTGTGTATATAAAATTGGAGAGAAAGGGGTATTCTTAGGGAACTGGCATTTAAGATTAAAAAGGATGATCAACACCCACATCAACATTATGATGATTTAATATCAGATGATTTGGAAGTCAAACTCTCATCATCAGTAGTTTGTTTAATTTGTACACAGAACTATAGTCATTCAACTTTATCTTTTGTCTATATACAGGTAGGTCTCATTAGATGCAGTACCACTGTATGCGATATCACTAACACACTAAATTATTTAAGGAATAAATTCATTTCATGCGCTATATAAACTGATATCATACACTCCACTCAGAACCTCTATGCCACTCAACATGAACAACCTTCTAGGCCCAGTAAGCTGATTTCAGGCCCTTTCTTGGGTGAGTACAGCACAATATTAATTAGAATTAAATATTATTTTATAAGTTATTTTGTTATGTTGAGTTAAGTCTATGGGTATTATGATGCATGTTTATTACTATTTGACTTTGTTTTTATGATCAAATTGACTTATAATGTTTCCTGGGTGGCTACATGCCACTCAGTAATGTAACGCACATTTATAAAATGGGGCCTATGGGAAATAAGGATTCATTTTACATAGAATTGCGCTACACACAGTTTTCCAGGAATGTAACCCCCACATAAAATGAGACCTACCTGTATATATAAGGACTCCATAATTTTCAGGTCTGTTTCATATTTTGTAGTGGTTAAAACTTTAACCATTTTGCAAAATAAAAGACCTTCAAGAGAATTATGGAATCCTTTTATATATATATATATATATATATATATATAACATTAGACAGCTGGAGGGGATTCAAAGAAGTTTCACAGCCAAGATCAATGGGTGCAAAGAACTAAATTACTGGGAAAGGTTACGAGAACTAAACCTATATTCACTGGAAAGGAGAAGAGAGAGATACACCATTATTTACACTTGGAAAATAATGGAGAAACTAGTCCCTAATCTTACTCTGAATCCCATAACTCCCCAAACAACGGTGGAAGGTAGAAACGGTAGACTGTGTCGTATTCCCAAATTGAAGGCGAGACAGGGAACATCCTTAACCCTGAAAGAAAATAGTTTTGTAGTGAGAGGACCAAAACTATTTAATCAGCTGCCCAAAGACCTAAGAAACACGAAGGGAGTTGCAGTGGAAATCTTCAAAAGAAGACTTGACGCCTGGCTCAGAACAATCCCCGATGAGCCGGGCGTACCTGGCTATGTGAGGTGGAGAGCGCAAGAATCCAACTCACTACTTCACCAGGCCAACTCGAGAGGAGGGGCGACACGCTTGACCTTCGCGAAATGAGAAATCATCATGTGGAACCTTTGTAAGGTTGTAAGGTAAGGTATATATATATATATATACACTGGGAAAGACTAGGCTACGTAAACTAAATCTGTACTCCCTGGAAAGAAGAGAGGTATAGCATAATCTACATATGGAAAATGATCAAAAAACTGGTACCAAACCTCAAACTAAACCCAATTACCATTCAAACAATGCTGGAAAATAGGAAAGGGAGAATGTGCAGTGTTCCCAAATTAAAGGTCCGACAAGGGACCTCCTCAACTCTGAAGGAAAATAGCTTGGTTGTCAGGGGGCCAAGAATTTTCAACCAGCTTCCAAAAGGCCTCAGAAACATGACAGGGGTCAAAGTTGAAGTCTTCAAGAGAAGACTAGATACCTGGCTCAGGATGGTAGCAGATGAGCCAGGTTTATCTGGCTATGTACAGTGAAAAGCACAAGAGAGCAACTCGCTCCTTCACCAAGCCAGGACTAGAGGCGGGAAGAAAGACTTGACACAGAATCCAAACAAGGTTTTATATATATATATACACACACACACAGGGTGGTGCAAAAGTCCTGCATCATAGGAATTTTCAGTGTTGACTATATTATTTTTTCTTCTTTTAGGTAGGGGATGGCTGCAAAATTAACAATAGATGAGAAGGTGTGCTTGGTTTTAATGTATGGAATACCAGATACAACAAATTGATGAATCAGTACAGAATTTAAATTCTGTACCAATTCATCGTACTTGGTATTCTATACATTAAAACCAAGCTCACCCTCTCTCTCATCTATTGTTAATTTCACAGCCATCTCCTATCTAAAAGAAAAAAATATATATTATAGTCAACACTGAAAATTCCTTGGATGTGCAACTTTTGCACCACCCTGTGTATATAGACAAAGCCAAATTTGAATGACTATAGTCTGTGTAGCTACAAATTAAACATACCACTGATAATGGGAGTTTGACTTCCATAACATTGATGTGGGCATTGATCAGCCTTTTTATTCTTATATATATCTTAAGTTCAATTTTGTATTACATTACAGGCATTTTAATGACTAAAAAAATACTTTAAGATAACACTTGTATACATTAAAAATTACACTGGGCAACAAAAAAAATATTTTTTTTGTGTCCCAAGAATGAAAATACCTTATTCTTATAGTATTTTCTGTGCTGAATCCAAATAAGTTTGTAAAATTTCTCTATCAGGTCTGGTTTTTGTGTGACATGCAATTTAATTTTTAAAAACCCATATAGTTACATACTTATTAAAATATGATTGAAAAGACATACCTGTAGTTTAAAAAGTAGCTTGTTTTGATTTTCTGCTGTGCTTTGCCTCAGGCATGTCTCTCTTAAGAGTCCAGCAATAGTCAGCCAGCATACCGGGGCTCCATTTGCCTTGGTAACGGTTTTCCATGGCAGAAATATCCTGATGAAAATGCTCACCATGTTCATCGCTTACCACACCCAGGTTTTCCGGAAAAAAGTCTAAGTGAGAGTCCAAGAAATGAACCTTTAATGACATATTGCACCCCATTGCTTGGTAAGACTTAAGATCTCCTACTATTTCAGGATAGTTTTCGGCCTTGTGATTTCCCAAAAAATTTGTAGACACTTTTGAAACTCTGCCACGCAGCTTTCTCAACTTCATTCAACTCTCCTTCAAATCTCTCATCTCTTAACAATTCTCTGATCTGAGGGCCTACAAAAATGCCTTCTTTAATCTTGGCATCACTGATCCGGGGAAACTTATTTCTCAAGTATGTGAATCCTGTTTGCGCTTTATCCATCACTTTAACAAAGTTTTTCATAAGTCCAAGCTTGATATGCAAAGGAGGAAGGTACACTTTCTCAGGGTCAACAAGTGAACTATTCACAACATTTTTCTTGCCTGGAACAAGTGAGGTGCGTTTTGGCCAATCCTTCTTAACGCAGGGCTGGATTTAGGAGTGGGCAAAGTGGGCAGCTGCCCATGGGCCTCCACATCTTGGGGGCCTCCACATATTGACAAGCCATTATCAAAATAGAAAAAACCCGAAACTAGAAAAACCCGATAGATGATCAACAAAAAAAATGCGCATCCAATACCACTGTAGTACATAAACTTTTACCAATTACTATTTGTTGTGTACTGATTATTATTTTGTTTTTATTACTCTTTTAGGCCTACTCTCACTATAATGGAATACCCGAGTAACCTGAGGCTTTCATTTTTTGCAGAAATGAGTGGAATGGACAGACACAAGAGTGCACGATGTTTTGAAAGTGTATGTATGTTAATTATATTATGAATCTTATGGATGACTTCAATTATGTCTTCCCCTAAGGTAGGGGGGCCTCCACACGTCTAAATCCGGCTCTGTCTTAACGTAGTGGTTTTGCTTGTCCCTACTGTCCCACCACTCACATAAAAAACAACAGTACTTGGTGTAACCTAGCTGCAACCCTAGCAAAAGTGCAATGACCTTCAGATCTCCACAGATATTCCACTTATATTTCTGATACTGAAACTTTTCTAAAAGCAACTTCATGTTGTCGTATGACTCTTTCATGTTTGCAGCATGTGCAATAGGTACAGAAGGAAATTTATTTCCGTTGTGAAGAAGGACTGCTTTCAAGCTGACTTTTGAGGAGTCAATGAACAATCGCCACTCATCCACGTTATGTTCATGACCAAGAGCCCCCATGACTGAATTAACATCTTTACAAAACACAAGTCCATCTTCATGGGAGAACCATTCTTTGAATTCATCATGGCAGCTGCGGAAAAAACAAACTTTAGTGTCACGTTGCAGTAGATTCCAACCCTTTAATCTTGAACCTAAAAGTTCAGCCTGCTTCTTAGATAATTTCAAATCACGAACTAGGTCATTTAGATCTCCTTGTGACAGTAAATGTGGTTCATTGGAGGAACAGGTAGCCTGGAATGTTGGATCAGAAATGTCTTCATCTTTTTCCTTGTGATATGCTACAGCTACGTTTGATTCCTCATCACTTAAACTTACATGTTCAGGAGGATTTGGTACTGGAAGTTGAGCACTGTGGGGAACTGGTCTCATTGCAGACGGTAGATTAGGGTATTTCATAAGGCTCTTTGTTTTTGAAGTGATCCCCTTTGTATTTACCAGGCAGAAATAGCAGTCTGTTGCGTGATCTTTGGGTTCCCTCCAAATCATTGGAATAGCAAATGGCATGTGACGTGAACCATTTAGCCATCCTGTAAGTAGTCTTACACATGTCACACAACAAATGTGAGGGGCCCAACTCTTGTCCTGATCGCCTACTTTACATCCGAAATAAAGTTCATAGCATTTTTTTACTAATGGTGTAGTTACGTTTCTGGGATTTTAAAGTTAGATCACCACATACATACATAAAAGGAATTAGGATGATTCAGACAGTTCTGCAGCATTACAAAACATCTATATGAATACAACACTGGTGTAAAATTAACAAGAAGCAACAGACACTAGCTGTTAACACTGACATTTACAAGCAGACTGACTTGGAGCTGCTCTACACACAGAAACTAGGCTCATGTCTGAACAGGTACAAACATGTTTCAACCTGCACAGTCTGCTGCTCCGACCAAATTTATCCTGCCAGCATTATCAGAACTTTCTCCCCAAAGGAATAAATTGTACTAATTTTCCAGAAAAATTAATACAACATATATATTAATATATTTTATTATAGTTATATTAATTAATATAATATATTATTATATTTATTATTTTTATAATGTTTTATATTATAATATTGTTATATACTTAATTATATATATAGTTATTTTTTTATCCGGTGATCATGCTAAATGAGGAAAAAATGAACAATAGTGTCACAAGTAAACTAAGCCTGATAGAAAAAATCTGATTTCATATTTAGATTCAGCATGAAAAGTACACTTAGAACACCCATCAAAACCCTTGTGACAAAATTGTTGTTGACCAGTGTTATTAATGCATAAAGTTCATCTGTGAATAGTAAAAATTAAAAAGGTTTCAATCATAATAATAATAAAAACTTACAGCAGTGATTGTTGCCTTTTTGAAAGCCAGTTGATTCTGCATCATTTTGATACCAGAAGCCCATCCTGATGCTGCAGTTTTATCAGTGACAGTGTCATCATCATCATACAAAGACATTTTTCTTTAGGTATTTTTCAACAATAACTTATATGGTACCCAATCTTTAACTTAAAAAATGCTTATAGTATTTCTAAAGTGATTTGAGTGGGGTCTAAAATGAATTGTAAATTTTAAAAAGTGATCATACATTCCTTGAAAATTTACCCTACTTTCAATGTGACTTAATAATAAATCTGGAAAACAAGGTCACTTTAGGTAGCCTACAAGTTGAAAGCATATTTGACTTGGCCTATATTAACAATTCAAATAGCCCAACCCTAAATCATACTATCTCAGCACAAAATGACAGGAACTCTCATATTTTGCTTTAATGTAATTAATTCAGTACAGTAGTACTATATGCAGAACTAGCAATATGAAGAAGAAAAGTAGCCAGTTATTTTATGATTTGATGTAGCTTATAATGCATCACTTGTTAAATTCCTGTTAATTCTTTTGTATATAATATATACACTATACAGTATATATACATAAAGAGGAAGGGCAACAAATTTGACCTCCATGAAATGAGGAATCACTGTACAGAACATTTGAAAGGTATACTATATGCGTTTCAGTGGTGTAAGGGTTAGCATCTCTGACTACAAATCCACTGGCCCTGGGTTCAATAATAATAATGATTGGGGTTGTTTAACCTTTGCAACATGTAAGGTCATATGACAGAGGAGACCTACAGCTTTACGTGGGATCCGAACCACAGGTCACTTCACTGATCAATGGGAAGCAGTGTTGCGACATTGGCAGCCTAGTGGTTTAAGATGCTGGGCTGCTCATCAGGAGGTCATGAGATTGAATCTAGGTGAGGACTTAATAATTTCCAATTACCTGTAGTGTAGTTCAGATTTCATGAGTGTAGGTCTAAGGTGGAACAACAAACATGACCTTTGTCAGAATGAACAATTCAGGCAGAAGTTGATCTTATTTTTTACCTTTGACCTTGTGTAGGTTATTTGATGTCACAACTGATTTTTTTTCTCCTTCCACCTAATTTTGGGTACACATGTCTACCTTAACCTAAAACAAGATTTTTAGGGTTGATTAAGTTAGTATAGACGCTACAGCCATTTCAGTGGACCATACCCACCTCCATTTTGACCAAGTACCTTTTTCCACCAAACTTTGGAGCATCATATCTTTGGAACTGTTTGAGCTAGTGTGTTGAGAAAAATACCATTAGATTTTTCTTACTGAGATATACAGGGTGTCCCATAAGTGCAGCATCATAGGAGAAATTCATATTTTTCTGTTTCTACAAACCATAATTCACATTTTTCTATTTCTACAAACCATAATTCATATTTTTCTATTTCTACAAACCATAATTCATATTTTTCTCTTTCTACAGGCCATAATGTCTGTGAGCAAGGAAGAACAAATCCAGATAATTCTACTAATAGGAAATCAGAGTCAAAGAGAGGCCACTGCTGAATTTAACAGATGGGTAATTCTATGAGAAATAGACAAATGAAGCAGGGCTATGGAGTCGGAGTCATGGAGTCGGAGTCGCAAGCAATTTTAGTGCTGCTGGAGTCGGAAAAAATGTACCGACTCCGACTCCAACCTCAATATAAATTTTAATAATTCCATTTCAGACGGACTAATTCCAGTAATTCTTTTTCAGAAAACTTTTATTTCTAATTACAAAATGTTGAGTTAATTCTAAATTTTCTAAATCAAAAGGCCCTCTCAAAATGGCAAAGAGAGCGCCAACTAAATCTAGTGTTTTTGAATATTTTACAATAAGTACAGATGAAAAACATTTTGTGTGTCATTGTATGATAGAAGACAATGATGGTGAAAAATTATGTGAAGCAAAAATTAGTTGTTTTACTGGCTTGGATAAAACTGCACCAACCAGAGCATCAAATTTGAAAAGACATTTGCAGCACTTCCACCCTAAAATTTTAGAAGTGGTCAATGAGAAAGATAAGAGTTGCAATAAAAATCTTCCAACTACATCAAAGTCAGCAACAAACAAATCTACTGAAAGAAAAGTATCACTTTCAAGGTTCTTCACTACAGACAAAGTTACTGTAACAATGACTAGAGAAAAGTTTAAGAAACACCTTATCAAACTGGTTGTAAAAAATGGTGTGGCCTTAACTTTATTTTCACAACCAGCCTTTCAAGGCCTAAATGGAGAAATGGCTATTAAATTTGGAGTTTCTCTAGAAAGGCAAAGTATCAGAAAACTTATAATTGAAGAAGCCATGAATAAAAAGGAAGAGCTTCGAAAAACTCTTAAGGGGCGGTTCATGTTCCTTAAAATGGATGCTGCCACTCGCCATAGAGTTAACTATTTTGCAATCAATACTAGATTTGTTGATGAAACAAACAAATGGTAACTCGGACACTGGCAGTAAAGGACACTAAGGCACATCATGATAGCAATTACCTTCATAACTTAGTAGAAGGTGTTTTGAAAGAATTTGAAATCAAGAAAGAACAGATTCTCTGCATCGTAACTGATAATGCTTCAAATATGTTAAGCACAATAGAAAAGATGAATAAGGATGAAGAAAAAGTCACTAATGAAGGGAAATTCCTGCATCTGATTCTGAAGCAGCAGAAATAGAACATAATGATGAAACTTTAGATGATTTTGTTGAGGAGGCATCTAAACTCTGCCTAATCCAACACATGCGTTGTGCCGTACATACACTGCAACTAGCAATAAGAGATGGCTTAAAAGATCGCCATGCAGCAACTCTGATAGGTAAGTTGAGACAAGTAGCCATAGCAGCTAGGGTCTCTAAAATTGATGCTATCCTCCAGAGACGAGCCAGAAAAGGAGCTATTTTAGACCAAGTGACACGATGGGGCAGCACATATATGATGGTTAAGCGTTTGCTTGAGCTAAAGCCCTTTCTAGAAGACATTGATAATCCTAATGTCGTACTGACTGAAAGTCTATGGAGGGATGTATCACAATTAGAAGCTATGCTTGCTCACCCTTATGCAGTCACCAAAAAGTTGCAAGCTGAAGATTTAACTCCTGGCACATTCCTATGGGAGTGGAAAAATTGCTGAAGGAATTGTGTTCTCAATGAAGAAAAGAGAGGTTCAATTACTTGAAAATGAGATCTTGTTAGCTGCAGTCTATATAGATCCAATGAACCGAATATTGTTAAGCGAAGTTCAAATTGCTAAAGCAAAAGAGACCCTCTGCGACGTTGCAATTAAGATTAAAGGGCTACAACCAGAAAATCCAGAACCACACGATCAAGTTATCCAAAGTATTGAATCCCATTCATCCTCTTCAAATGATGAATTAGATTTTGAAAAATATTTAGATAAAATTGAACGCTCGAAAGCAAAGCATCTCCGCTTAGATGTGAAGACAGCCTTTGGATGTAAAACTAATGAAATTTAAAGATTTTTTTGATGGACTAAAAGAAGTAGAGAAATATGATCGGTCATCTAAACAAACGATACAAGAAGTAATCCCTGCATACCCAGAAATGTTAAGAGATACGGCTATGATAGTAACTGCCATGCCACCCACTCAGGTCAGTGTGGAGAGACTATTTTCCGCACTGAAATTAATAAAATCGGATTTAAGGGCTTCAATGAAAGAAGATCTGGCAGAATCAATTCTATTCCTAAGAACTACTTATTAATAAATTTTAGGTTTTAACCCTTGGCCTTTTTTTAATTGGATTTAATGAATTTTATACATATTCAAGTCTGAATAGCTATGTATTTAGATTTTTACCCATGCTTTTTGTTGCAAACTTACCTACCTATGTATAAGTATAGGCCTATAGTTTTAATTTTTATTGCATTAAGCAACGTTTTATTTTGTCATGTAGCTATTTAGGCCCTTTGGCCTTAGCTTAATAAATTTTAAAGGAATTTTTTTGCTTTAATTGCATTCAATGGAATTTCTATTTTGTCAGTCATTAGTCTTATATGTAATTTTTTTTTTGTTTTAGTTATATATTGATTTTTTTTCCATAAATAAACAATAAAAAAAAGCCACAATGGCATAGCTACAACCATTGGACTCAAACCTTTAAGGACATGAGTTTAAAAAGTAGCCTGACAATTCACATGGTTGTGATGAAATGCCAGCTTATGTAATTATCATCATAGCAGATTTAAGGGTCGGAGTCGGATACACAAGAAATTGAGGAGTCGGAGTCGGGTGTTTTGGGTACCGACTCCACAGCCCTGAAATGAAGTACACGGTAACCTCTTCAAAATTCATGAAACTTGGTGTGAGGGTTGGTTTAGGTCCAAATTACAAATTTCTGAATTTTTTTGAAAATTGGTCAAGTTGGTCAAATTTTATAGCTTGACCAAATCTTGGTCAAATGAAAAAAACAATAATTTTCAAACATAAATATCTCCGCTCCTAATTGTGGTAGTGTATAAGTTTTAAATAATAAAATATGTAAAATTAACTGTAGTTTCTAAATATGTATCATTTTTTTAGGGTAACAAAAATAAAATTCTGATTTTTTGGAAAAAGTTTTTTTTTTTTTGCGATTTGGCAGCAAAGATATAATTTTTCGAAAAAAAGACCAGGAGTAAAAAATGTTTATTTGATGTATGTACACCATAATAAGTAATAAAAAGTCAGCTTATCGATGATTATTATGAAAAAAAATGACAAAAAAAATCCTCCAAATTTTAATAATTTTTTGCTTTCTTTCCAGATTTTCAGTATATACCTAATTTTCTAGTATACATAAATTTACCTACCCTTAAAATGCCTCAAAACAAAATTTTGTTGCGATCCTATGAAAAAAAAAACACGAAGAATTTTCTGTAACATCAAAAAAGTAAACTGCCATGGCAGCTGCAAGCTATGGAATTTTGAAAGAAAATCAATTACTATGTCATAATTAAAAAGAAGCCAATTGTATTAGAACATGTTCAACGTTCATCCAGAGAGCCGGAACCTGCACTAATACCTGAGCCAGACATAACGAATGTATGGAGCGAAGCAGTAGCGATTCCACAAATCCACCACCATTGGAAGAATTTGTCATTCAAGACAGGCAATTCAATAAAGATTTGCTCAGCGACAATATTTTACCTTTATTTGATGAAAGCCCTATTAAAACAGGTAATAAAACAATAGACTCCATTCAGGACATTTGTTTCTTAATGCCAAATTCGTAGTTTTCTGTTTTTAAATATTAGCATCAGCACTTGAATACATATATACAAAATATTTGATATTTGATTATTTCACGCAACCTAAATTTATGAATTTGTTTTACAGCTGGATTGAAGCCGGGACAAAAACAGATAAAGGCTTCTATGAAATTCAGATCGACAATGGAAAAGGTTAAACGAAGTTTTGAAGCTGCTTATGGGGCTCCTATTGACTATTCTGAAGCTGGTCCATCCAAAAAAAGTTGTTTGGAAGATGATTTAGAGAGGCAAGACTACTTTTCGGACATAGTTATTGAAATTTGACATTTTAAATTAAATTTAATACAGTCATCGAAGTATATACTAAATTAAGTTTTATCTGTTTACATTTTTATAATCGGACAATATAATACATATATTTTATGAAAAGTTTAATTAAAAATATACTAAACTTAATGTCAAATACACTTTATTTCAGGTATCAAAAGGTTATGGAAGAATTAAAGGAGAAATTTCAAGCAAGTAACGATCGCAATCTTAGGTTACAAATACTATCATTGTATCCCTATCCCATTGAAAAAACTGCCGACTTCTTTGGAGCAACGAAGTATATGGTGCGTAAGAGCCGCAATCTTCAAAAACAGTTTGGGATTCTTCCTAACATTCCAAACATGACGAAATGGAAGGTCGTCACGGCTGAAATGAAAAAAAAAAAAAAATCATTCGGGAGTTTTATGAAAATGACGAATATAGTAGGATGTGCCCGGTGTTGCGGTGGGGTTATCCAGTAAAACAATGAATGTCCGAATCAATTTGAACCACCCGACAACATTAACATTCATGCAATTATTTTCTACCGGTACGGGGAGAAGACTTACTTCAAAACCAAACACCCGAAGGCCTCGTTGGCTGAGGGAGGACGCCTAATAATCCCTGATGCGGTAAACTTTCCCGGAGTCTCGTTGATCCCGACGCGACCCTCCAGGCGTGATCTCGTTATCCTCAGAACAGAGAAACAATGCGATTAGTTAAGTGTCCCAATGCCCACCGGACTGACCCAACCTCAGGACCTCCCAATATTCCACGAAAAAGGAAACAAAAATGCTCACCACATTCCCGATGACAATGCCGTAGCCAATCAAACTGTAACCTCAACGGGTTGGAAAAAAACAGAGGAAAAACCATGAACAATTTTTATTGATGGGAAAGGGGAGTTACATTCTATACAACACATGAAAGGGAGGAAAAAGTCAGAGAAACGGGGGTTAGGCAGGGTGAAGCAAAGACATTAGGGTAAGTGGGCAGACAAGCAATAAGATATATTTTTCAAATGTACACGCAGTGTCAATCGCAAGAGCACATTTAATATATGTTAACACATGGTCACAGACAACTGGACTTAGGCAAAGCAAGCATCTATCTTCGCATTACAATGGTCAAGACAGGCTCCTTCGGGTTACAATAAGGTGAATCAAGAAACAATGATGAGTTGCTTCCTGATTCCTTATCTTGAAACTTAAATGTCCTTCTTTTTTTTTTGTTCACATACAATAATTATACCCTAAATAACCCTGACTAGGCTAAATGGAAAGGAGGGCAAGGTGTTATTTATACCTGGCCTTAACTGATGTGCAGGTACCACCACTTAAACTTTCAGAATGTTCTGGGATGATTGTTCGAGTTCAAGAAGTCAAACGCATTAGATGAATGTCATTTAATTTCTGTCTTTCTTAACTTCTAGCTTCAGCAACCGACATTACACGTATACCCAGTCACACTGTGCACTTTGTTTGTTGGCCTGTTCAGATTCAATCCTACCATTTCAGGACCCATACCGTGCTGACTTTTTCTCACGTTGGTCCAAAATCAAAAATAAGTCAAATAATTAAGCAAATGGTTTAGGACTTCTTAAACAAAACCCCTTTTGTGTTTTTTTATCTTTTATAACATTAAGCCACAATTCTGACGTAGATTCTATGGGTCTAGATTTTATGGGGGTTATGGCATTCAAACCTGTATGGGAGAGAAAGAATGAAGGTTAATACACACAACTACCATGATTTGATAATCAGTGGTCCCTACTACATTCCCCCCTTCGAGCGGCAGAGCCACTCAAAAAGACCAATCCACCAGGGAACCACTCTCATCCCAACAGATCCAAATACCATCCCTAGCAAAATCTCTCCTTCCATTTAGCAATACCTTACAATAATCTATTTACATTAATTTACAAAAATCCTTAGAATTTCCTTTCCATTTTACATAGATTCTAACTAGCTAACTTTATTATACATGGAACTATTGATTTGAAATGGCAATTCTAAAAATTTAAACATAAATAAACCAAAACATTCACATGATAATATTCCGGAATCTACCGATGCAAGTCATGGTCATACTCAACTGGTTTCTTCGGGACGTGGGAAAGATCCATGACTGGTCCGCGGGAGCGGGTTTGTGGAGGAGAACTGCCAGTTAATGCCGGGAGCACCTCCCCCAGCCGTCTTCGTGGCAACCAATCGCTCTCGAGATCTCCTCCGGTTTTCCTGAATCAGGGCACGTCCCTCTAAAACCAGCTCTCTCATGGGTGACAGACTCAATCTAGTCGGGCGCCCATCCTCATGACCAGCATCAAGACCCTGTTCACACAAACTTATCTGGCCTTCCAATAACTGGTATATCTCCTCCCTATCCTCCTGAATGAGCTCTAGAGTTACCTCTAATGATTTCACTAGGGAGGAAGAGTCTGGAGAAGATAAACCACTTGACCCAGCGACACTGCAAGGGGAACTATGGTGAGGTGGACTATCACAGCTAACCAATTTATCATCCACGGGCGATTCCCGTGCCCGGCCAGTCACATGGGGAATCGGCGACATCTCACCAATCGCATTATCCAAATCACTACTGGGCAGTTCAGGACAATCTCGGAATGTGACTTTTTCCACTCGCGACTCCGGTCTGAGAATGGGCCTAACAATAGAGGCATCGGGGAATCCTGAGAAATCCGGAGATTGTCAGGAAACCCCAAGAAATCTCGACGACTATCAGGAGACTCTGACAAACTTGGAGAAGTGCCAGGAAAACCTGAGAAATCCGGTTCATTTGAACCAAGTGAACTCTCCGATGATTCACTGGAAGACTCCCCAGAAGAGTCCAGAGCTACAGAAATCCAAGGACGCACCAAGGGTACCCCCTGCTTTCCCGATTCCACCTCATCATGAGAATCACTAGAAGAATCCCACGAACTTTCGATGACAGATAGGCATAGTTTGGGACTTCATTCGGACAAGAATATTCCTGATCAGGTACATCAGGCTGATCTTCTGGGATAACCCAGGGAAGTTTTACCAATCGGGAGTAGCTTGGATGGTTCCTGAGAAAAATAGGAGCCTCCTTCCAAGCGCGTAACTGTGTGTGATGGGCACGTGATGTGTTGAATGGTTGGTCATTTGGGTAGGCTGGAGAAATCACATAAGTGACTCCATTTGACTCTACCCGATCAATACAAAATGGGCCACAATATTTGGGGAGAAGCTTGTTCATGACAAGGTGCCCCTTTTGGACTACCTTCCTGATCACCAGCTGTCCTCTAGAGAAGGACAAAAACTAGGGTGACCAGGAACCCATTGTTCTTGAATCTGAGCCGAGATAAGGGCTGGAATTGGGTCTGGATGCGAGTTAGCCAATAAAAATTGCGCTGGAGACATCGTTAACTCCGTATGCACAGTACCATTGTATGATATGATGGCTCTGGGAAGATGTAAATCCCACGAGCTAGGACCTTGAACAAGGTTTCTAAGAAACTCGCCAATGGTACGATTGACTCTCTCGACTGCCCCATTCCCTTCAGGACGATTTGGTGTCGTAAAAACATGAACGATGCCATACTGAGCTAACATTTGCTCAAATTCTTGACCCCTGAATTCGGCCCATTATCGGTTAATAACCGACATGGCCTCCTCAACAAACTAGGCAGGACACGGGTCTCGAACAATCTTGCAATGGTGCTGGAAGTCTTATTCATGATTGGGATGGCTACCACCCACTTTGAATGGTGGTCTACGACTACCAGACAACCAATGTTCCCTCGAGATGTCTTCGGGAACACTACCAAGTCGGCAGCCACCAATTCAAAAGGTGACCTGGTCATGATCTTTAAGGTAGGTGGACCCTTAATTTGACTTGAGACTTTGTTCAGTTGGCACTGTGAACATGACGTGACCACTTCCTGTACAACCTGATACAATCGAGGATGAAATACGTCTCGAGAAAGAACTTCCAGGACTTTAGTACGGCCAACATGGGCCATTTCAAGATGGACACTGATGGCAAGTTCAATCAGGAAGTTAAATGAGATCAAGTTCTGTGGATACAGTTCAAGATCTAATGAGTCGTATTTAACTAGAATCCCGTTTTCTATACAGATGTCTTTAAGATAGCGGTTGTACCGAGATAAGTTTCTCGGGCAACGGGCATTCGCATTCCTTCTCCCTAGATAATTCCTAAGCCTGCGCAATTCTAGATCGTTTCTCTGCAATGTTTCGACATTAACCCGTTCGAGAAGAGAATACGGCCTAACGTTTCCGATAATGATCACTTCAGGACCCTCTGATGGGTCTACTGCAGTTGCCAAGAAGGTAGCGACCACTTCTCCCTCCTTCAGGACACTATCGTTGGATAGATCTAGCACTAGTCCTGAAGTAGTCATGAAATTTGCTCCAAGCAAAAAGCATGATGGGAGAGAACCATCATCCATGATAGCAAATGGATGGTCTTTTGCTTTCACTTGCGTTCTCAATGATACATCCAAATTTACGAATTTGGTCACCATGACCCGACGTTCAGCCATCCCTTGTATATTTACAATTATGTCTTTTGAGTAATCTTCCTGCTCACCTAATATTTTTCCAGGTAGTCTCAGACACCAAACTAATCTCAGCTCCGGAATCCACGAGAGCACAATAAGTCTGGCCATTACATTCAAGAGGAACAATTGCTCTAGATCGAGATGAATGAGCACATACGATATCACTTGATACTCAGGAAAATGCAGGTTAACCTCCTGCCCCTGAGGATCATAGTTTTCATGGCTATCCATAATTGGGTTCACTGGATCCGGATCTGAGTCAGTGGCGTCATAAGAATTAATGGTGTTTATAAGAGCAGGTTATTAGCGTGGAATGTTTTCGTTTCCTGCAACAAGTTAAAGTGTATCCCACCCAGGCACTGAAGGTGTACTCTTTCTCTGCTATCATCACCCACTCCTGCGGGGACTTGAAACACGAGGGGATGAGTTGAACCGAAATGCAAGACAATATCCAGATTATATAAATGACTGCAAACCAGCAAAACTTCAAGAGTCATTGGCTGACCAGCCAATGTCATCAACCGAAGACTTTGCTTTTTCTTTGCATTCAATTGGATCTTATATCGTGAGGGTTTAGTCATCAGTTCACCCACGAGCTGCTTCCTGAGCGAGGTGACACTGTCAGGACATTCCTTTTCCAAAACTTGAGTCAGGACATGCAAGAGACATTCGATTAATGAGTCACCACCTCCTTCTGGTTTAAAAAGCACCATTAATCCCTTTGGAAAATCAGTGGGTGTCACTTCTTTCCATCTTCCTGGGGTGTCTGGAAATGACGTGATAAAGTGTCAGCAGCTTGATTTTCTTTTCCTGGTATGTAATGGAGTTCAAAATCAAACTCGGCCAGGTCTTCTAGCGTCCGAGCAATTCTATCGTTTACCAGTTTCATGTTGTGGAGGTAAAATAAGCCTGATGGTCCGTATTCAAGACAAAAGGGATGCCATATAAGAAGGCGCGAAAGGTTTTCACACCCCATCGCATTGCGGCTAGTTCGCGTTCAGTCACGGAATATTTACGTTGGGGTTTCGAGAAGGTCATGGAGGCATGTGCGATAATCCTAACCCTCCCATCTTGAACTTGAGTTAAGCATGCTCCGGCGCCGATAGCGGAGGCATCCACCCATAGGTTTATCTTTTCGGCAGTTTCACGATAATCTGGAAATGCAAGCTCTATCTCCCTCTGCATCTCAGTCTTGAGTGCATCAAAAGAAGACTCCATTTCAGATGTCCATTGAAGATTAGTCGAAGCGGATTTACCAGTGAGCTCTGACAAGGGTTTTGCGAGAGGGGAACATTGCGGTAGGAATTTTCGTTGGAAGTTGATGAGTCCAAGAAATTCCCTCAATTCACGAATGGTGGTAGGTTTTGGGAAGTTACTAACCTTTTCCATATATTCTGGAGACTTTGATAATCCACTAGAGCTAACTGTGTGTCCTAAGAAGGGTACTTTTGACTTGAACCATCTGCACTTTGGAGGCTTGATCTTAATCCATGATCTTCCAGGACTTTCAAAACACTGTCTACTAACTTCAGGTGAGCTGCAAAGGTCTTTTCCATAATCAAGATGTCATCAATATAAACAAGCACGTTCTTTCTGGAAAAACTCTTCAGGACTTCCTGCATTTCACGTTGAAAAGCTGATGGAGCATTCCTCAAGCCGAAACTGAGTTTTCTGAAACGCCAATGGCCATGAGGTGTTGAGAATGCGGTATAGTCACGACTATCCTCTTCAATAGGCATTTGATAGTAGCCGCGGACAAGGTCTAGGGTCGTGAAGTACCTTACTCCATGGAGACTATATACCGAATCTGTAAGGTTGGCCATCGGGAACCTATCTGGCTTGGTAATTTTATTCAACTTGCGATAGTCAACGCATAACCGGATGGAACCATCCGGCTTTCTAATCGGGACTACCGGAGCACTCCATGGTGAAGTGTAGGTTCAATAATACCAGTTCATGAAGTTCTTGACACTGATCTTCAATTACCTGTGTGATAGGTTCTGGAATCTCCTTGGACGTTGAAAAATTGGGGTTTCATCGTAGAGTTCGATGCGGTGTGGGGTCATTCTCGCTGCACCAACATCGGAATCTCCACGACTCAATACTTCCTTTCGGGATTCCAACAGGCGATGAACACTTTCCTTCTGGTCTGGGGTTAACTCATCCAGACTTATTCCTGACTGTATACGCTCTGGAGTCCAATCTTGAAGAGTTGGAGACACTTGACTCGGGCCTATATCTCCCTGCGTCGCAGTTCTACACTGGAGCACATTACTTTCATGTTCAGGTATAACGATTGTGTACATGTATCCTATTAGGTCTCCCTTTTTAATCTTTCCCAATGACTTCCCCCTTGTATACAATAAAACTGACGGTTGCTCAACATTCATGATACCTGGCACTCCATTACCTTATCACCTAAATGAGCATTCACTGCACTACCATCATAAAACCACATGCTTGCCCCTTGTGAACATGCGCAAGGACCATTCAATTCACTTTCTCTCTCCTCCACTCTACTGGCACTCGAACAGGTCCACAATCATTTCTTTGCACACTTTCAGCTGCCCAACATTTAACTTGGTATCTATGCTTCGTACACTCTGTTCCACCTGAACCCAAATACACATCCCATTTAGATCCATCCTCACAAGTTCCAGATATTCTTCGACGTGACAAATTTACTTGCAAGCCATTCTTTCTTAAAAATCTAGACCGAGGAAAAGTGGATAATTTGTGTCCAAATGCGGGATTACCAGAAATGTACAAGGCTTCATGACGATGTTATGTAGAGAAAGTGCAATATTTATTGACCCCAGAGTGTGGCATGCAAGGTCTTTACCTATCCCACGAATGGTATACTGTCTTGGTATCCAGAACCAACCCCAACTGCTCAACCAGCCCTCCCGATATTAAACTAACTTGAGCCCCTGTGTCGATAAGACTGTTTATGATCGTGTTATTAATCACAACATCCAGTGTGAGTACATTTGCTGGCTCCAGCTCTGCAAACTTAACTCCTCGAAAATCAAGGGTAGGTAGATCAGGTTCCACAACTGGTGCCGCTTGTTCGTGGAAAATCGTTCCAGAAGCTGCAATAGGGGTCGTTGGCTGTTGGCCAAGCTCCCCTGGTTTCTCTGAGCATGACTTCTCAAATCGCCCTGTGAGTCACACAACCAGGGTCTTCAGGAAAGTAGTTGCTCGGGGGGCAAATTCTGGGGTACATCTAGCTCTGGGATGGTCATCATTATCAGGGATTGTGACAATCCTTTCCAACGAGTCCCTGTCCTCGTTGGACATGCTTAGTTTTCCGACTGGGATGGTTGTTGGCCTTCATGATTTCCATATTTTGATTTCCTGATGTCGATTGATGTCGACTTCTCAAGGGACAATACATGCCAGGGTGAGGGCCCTGACAGCGGGAACAATGATATTGGCAGTAGGGTCAGGGGTTGGTGTTCTCTGGGAATTTCTGGAGCACTCACGGACAAAATGGTCCAACGCGCCACACAACAAACAGCACCATTCTTCCTTCGGCAATTGGCCTCGTTATGTCCTTTTCTGGTACACCACTGACACTCTCTTCATCTGTTGCTCCGTTGCTGGATTCCCTCTGGCATGAGTTCTGGGTTGTCGTTGTTCCTAGGGTGGGCGAGGATCCTGGCCTGTAACTGCTTTCCTGATTTGGTCGTTGATTTCGTGAGCGATCCTGTCCTTGCTGGTTTTCTCTTGACCCTCCTTGCCTCTGTGAGAAAACGCTTGTCCCATTTCCATTGCTTCGTCCACGACCGCGTCCTCTATTCCTACCTAGTCGTGGCTGGCTCTGAGGAACAAATCCCTGTCTGGAAGTGTCAAGATTTTCGGAAAACTGAACAGGGACCTGCATTTGAAAGACTTCTATTGGTTCAGGTGTGGTCGGATTTCCAGATCTTTCAGTTCCTTGTAAGGCCACAAAATCCAAAATGTTGGACCAGTAGACCTTCTTATGGTGCAGAGTCTTGTTTTCCGTTATTATCCTCGCTAGGTGTTGTGACAGGGCTGAGGGGACAGTCTCGAGGTACTTTCTCCTTAACTCCTTGCTGGTCTCGATGTCTTTCTGAGGGAATGCCCTTTGTGCCAATGTCTCCAATCGGACCGCATATACATCGGGAGATTCCCCTGACTTCATTTTGGCATTCTTGAATTCGGCAACCTTTCCAGTGGTCACGGTCTTCTTGATTCTCTTATGCCATGTTAACAGTTTTGCCTTCATGTTGTCATATTCGATACCACAACCCCCATAAGCATGGTACAAGTCTTGAAGTTTTCCTGTCAAGTGCTTTCCTAACGTTCCTGTCCAATCTCGTCTTTCACAATTATATTTTGAGGTACAGTGGCGCTCAAACGCTTCAAGATATTCGGGAAAGGAGCGTCCACTGTTGACATTGAAGTCATCCAATTCGGGAGCATTCATGGGTGTTAGCTGCGGGACCCTATGATGATATTTTCTGGATGATGGGTATCTAGGGCGCGTTTCCTCCTTCTTGACGTTTTCATCTGATGAGCTTGACTCCTCATCATGAGACGATTCGGAACTGAGGTTATAAGCCCTGTTGAAACTGACATCTGAATGTTTCCTTGTTCGAGGATTCTTGGACGGTTCTTTTCTGACCTCCTCCTCCTGCTCCATGTCGTTATCTGGTACGAGGTCTTCATATTCCTGAAGGGCACTCTGAAGTTCTTGTTCCTCTCTGGCTGCTTGTTTTCTCTCCAGTTGGTCCACTCGTTCTTGCCAGTATTCACTTCGGGCCACAAGATCATCATTTTCTTTGGACAACCGGTCATACTTTCCTTTCCAGACCGTTTCAAAGTCCACCAACCGCTGCGTCCAGTTCTGCTCTGATTCTAGAGCTTGTTGTTTCTGCTCCTTGACCAGGTCAACAAGTTGGGCAACCTGGGTCTTGAGCTCAACTAAATCTGACATTTTTTTTTTTTTCCTCCGTGCTAAGCCAAGCCGTCAACGTTGGGTGCCTCCCTTTTCCCGGGTCTGGGCACCAAAAATGTTGCGGTGGGGTTATCCAGTAAAACAATGAAGGTCCGAATCAATTTGAACCACCCGACAACATTAATTCATGCAATTATTTTCTACCGGTACGGGGAGAAGACTTACTTCAAAAAAACACCCGAAGATGCCTCATTGGCTGAGGGAGGACGGACGCCTAATAATCCTGATGCGTAAACTTTCCCGGAGTCTCGTTGATCCCGACGCGACCCTCCAGGCGTGATCTCGTTATCCTCAGAACAGAGAAACAATGCGATTAGTTAAGTGTCCCAATGCCCACCGGACTGACCCAACCTCAGGACCTCCCAATATTCCACGAAAAATGAAAAAAATGCTCACCACATTCCGATGACAATGCCGTAGCCAATCAAACTGTAACCTCAACGGTTGGAAGAAAAACAGAGAGGAAAAACCATGAACAATTTTTATTGATGGGAAAGGGAAGTTACATTCTATAACAACATGAAAGGGAGGAAAAAGTCAGAGAAACGGGGGTTAGGCAGGGTGAAGCAAAGACATTAGAGTAAGCGGGCAGACAAGCAATAAGATATATATTTACAAATGTACACGCAGTGTCAATCGCAAGAGCACATATTAATATATGTTAACACTGGTCACGAACAACTGGACTTAGGCAAAGCAAGCAATCTATCTTCGCATTACAATGGTCAAGACAGGCTCCTTCGGGTTACAATAAGGATGAATCAAGAAACAATGATGAGTTGCTTCCTGATTCCTTATCTTGAAACTTGAAACTTAAATGTCCCTTTTTTTTTTGTTCCATACAATATTATACCCTAAAAATACCCTAAATAACCCTGACTAGGCTAAATGGAAAGGAGGGCAAGGTGTTATTTATACCTGGCCTTAACTGATGTGCAGGTACCACCACTTAAACTTTCAGAATGTTCTGGGACGATTGTTCGAGTGCAAGAAGTCAAACGCATTAGATGAATGTCATTTAATTTCTGTCTTTCTTAACTTCTAGCTTCAGCAACAGACATTACCCGTATAACCAGTCACACTGTGCACTTTGTTTGTTGGCCTGTTCAGATTGTCAATCCTACCAATTTCCAGACCCATACCGTGCTTGACATTTTTCTCACATTGGTCCAGAAAGTCCAAAAAATAAAGTCAAGATAATTTAAGCAAAATGTTAAGGACTTCTTAAACAAAAACCCCTTTTGTGTTTTTTTATCTTGATAACATTAAACCACAATTCTGACGCTAGATTCTATGGGGGTTATGGCATTCAAACCTGTATGGGAGAGAAAGAAATGAAGGTTAATACACACAACTAACATAATTTGATAATCAGTGGTCCCTACTACACCGGGAATCAAAGATTATAAGTTTGCAATAAATGAAGAGGGTGAAAAAATAAAAAAACAAGAGAGACTGGTATTGTGTAACTTGAAAGAGTTATATGCTGAATATGCAAAAAATGATGAAAATCCCAAAATAGGCTTTAGTACCTTTGCTCATCTTCAACCGTTGTGGTGCATGCTTGCAGGACAAAGTGGAACTCTCAGTGTCTGCGTATGTACGCATCACCAAAATCCGAAACTACAAATATCAGCGTTAGGCATTAAAGATTTAGACTACAAAAAATTAATGTCTTTATCCATCTGCAGCATGGACAATGAAGATTGTATGATACACTGATGCAAAAGATGCCTGCGAGGTCGGAATAAAAAATTATTTGGAAAGTTTGGACTTCATAGCGATGTAAGAGATAAAATATAAACAATGGGTGTCCGTCGATCACTGTATGTTAAAAGATATCACCGAAACTCCAGAGGAATACGTGGAATCGCTCACCAAAAAAATTGCACAACTGACAAGACACCACTTCATGAATAAATGTCAGTCGAGTTACTTCAAAAATCTAAGAGAAACTCTGCCCGAAAATGAAGGTGTTTTGGTGGGTGATTTCGCGGAAAACTTCTCATTCATCGTACAAGAATGTGCCCAGGGGTTTCATTGGGAGAACTCGCAATGTACTGTGCACCCATTCGTTTATTATTCCAAAAACAATGCAGGAAAACTAATTTGCAAAAGTTACTGCTTCGTTTCAAACCGTCGCAGGCATGATACAATTCTGGTTCATAGTTTTCTCAAAAAATTAATCCTGTGCATCCAACAACAAAATTCAAACCGAACTAAAATTCATTATTTCACAGATGGATGCGCGGCTCAGTATAAGAATAAAACAAATTTTTTAAATTTATGCCATCATTTCGAAGACTTCAAAATTCATGCTGAGTGGAATTTTTTCACGACATCCCATGGGAAGAATGCCTGCGACGGTATTGGCAGAACGGTAAAAAGAGCAGTCACCAGAGAAAGCTTACGACAGCCTCTCAACCATCAAATCTTAACAGCTGAGGACTTCTTGAGAGCAGAAATTGTAGAATTCCTAACTGCTATTGACTTTTTTTACGTCTCTGAGGCAGAAGTTGTAGATGTAGAGCTTTCTTTGCAAAAACTTCTGAGTGAACCTATTACTGCTATCAAAGGTACTCAACAATTACATCGCTTCGTCCCAATTTCCAAGAATTCGTTGAAAATAAACTATGGCTCGGATTAGTCCAGTCCTTTGACTGTGAATATGATGATTTTCTGATAAAATTTCTCCATCCTCGGGTGTATGTCCCTCATACATTTTTCCTGCGCATGATGATGTTTGCCACGTTCCAACAGAAAATATATTTGGGAGTATTGAAGCAAGTTTATGAGGAGGAACAAGAATACAATACATTTTTCCGCTTCAAGAATTAAATAACTTTTCAAAGATGATAAAATAAATTCTATCGAATGTATACTATTTAAGATTGTCTATATAATATTTCTAAAATTTTTATCTAAGATTTGTGTATCTACTTAATAGTTATAAAAATCTTAAATTCTTTTTTCTTATTATTATATTATTAGTGTCTAAAATTTGGATTCACTGGATGAGAATACTGTCTCTTAATTCATTCTCAAAGACTTGTGTACATGTAGTATTAGGAAGAGTATTTTATACTCTGATAAGCGCTTTATAAATTAAACATTATTATTGTCAATATATTCTGTCCCTAAATATAAGAGAGGTTATGTATGTACATTGTACATATATTTTAAAAGATTTTTTCTCCTTTGGTTTATCTACATGTATTTTTTATATGATTTGAAAATAATTTTTTTGGACCAACAAGTCTAATAAATCTTCATTGTCTGAAAAAAAAATTTATTACTTCATTTCAAACTCAGTTTTGAGCCTTATAATAAACTATAAGCTGACTTTTTATTACTTATTATGGTGTACATACATCAAATAAACATTTTTTTATTCTTGGTCTTTTTTTTTTAAAATGATATCTTCGCTACAAAAAAAAAAAAAAAAAAAAAATTGACTTTCCAAAAAATCATAATTTTATTTTTGTTACTCTAAAAAAATTATACATATTTAGAAACTACAGTTAATTTTACATATTTTATCATTTTAGACTTATTACACTACCACAATTAGCAGCCGAGATATTTACGTTTGAAAATTGTTGGTTTTTTCATTTGACCAAAATTTGGTCAAGCCATAAAATTTGACCAACTTGACCAATTTTCAAAAAAATTCAGATTTTTGTAATTTGGACCAAAACCAACACTCACACCAAGTTTCAGGAATTTTGGAGATGGTGGAGTGTACATTTGGCACTTTCATTTGTCTATTTGTCCTGGAATTACCCAGACTGCATCCAGAATGCAAACCAATAACACAGTTGTGTTAGCAGACTTGTTGCAAAGTTTAAGGAAACAGGATCCATAGAAGATAAACCACGCAGTGGACCTTCAAGGAGGTCCACTGATGATGATACAGTGACTGCTATCCTGGCTCATTTTAACAGAAGTCCCAATAAGTCTCTTTGGCAATTGTCCACCGAGACAGGAGTGTCGGAAAAGTAGCATCCATCGCATTCTTTAGGCTCACAAATGGCATCCATATAAACTTCAGATCCTACAGAAATTAAGCGAAGATGATCCCAACTGGTGGATGGAATTTTGTGAATGGGCTATGGAACAATATGCTCGGGATGCCAATTTCCCATCCTCCATTCTGTTCAGTGATGAGGCTGTTTTTTATGGAAATGTTGAGGTAAATCGACAGAACACCCGCTACTGGTCTCAAAACAACCCTCACTGGTATACCTCTTCAAAGGAACAAGGTGCATCTCGGGTGATGGTATGGTGTGGCATTTAGAAGGATCGCATCATAGGCCCCCCCTTTTTCAATGAACATGTCACTGGAGGCACCTACGTATGTACGCTCAAGGAAGAAGCATTTCCCAGTGTCTTGAATGAAGGAAATTTCCCAATATAGTTCCAGCAAGACGGCGCTCCTGCACATTACAGCACCCAAGTAAGGGAATACCTGCACCAACAATTCCCTGGTCATTGGATAGGACGTCAAGGGCCTGTGGAATGGCCAGCTAGAAGCCCGGATCTCACACCACTAGATTTTTATCTCTCTGGGGCCACTTGAAAGTGCTGGTATACGCAGAGAAAATTAGGAGTGTTGAACATTTGCAGCAGCGCATTATTGGGGCATGTAACACCATTACTCCTGACATCATTCAGTGTGTGCTTGCTGACTGGGTATCGCGTCTGAATTTGTGTATTGAAAACAATGTTTGCCTTTTTTTAATTTTTTTCCTATGATGCCAGACTTATGGGACACCCTGTATAATGTATGCTAATTTAAAAAAAAATATCGGTAATTATCTAACCTAACCCAGTTATTTGGTCGAATAAGTATCTGGCACTATTATAAAAAAAAATTTTTTTTGTATATTTCAGAGAATTATATAAATATAGGTAATTTAAATTACATAATTAATTAATTAATTTATATGGACATTCAAAAGTGTGAAGAACTTCAAACCTGCTATCCTCTTTAAAGGTAAAGCTATGTACATATATAAGTACCTTATACTAAGCTATAGGTACTACCCTATAGAATAAGTTGTTTTAAGAGTTAGATGAGTTTTAATAGAATTAATTAAATTTGTGTATTTATTCATTGTGTTGTGTACAACAGTATGTACCCATGTGAAAATAAGCTTATTTAAACCTTGGAGCAAGGATTTTTTTGGCATCTGTATTTATTCCAATCTGTGAATCAAACTGCACATTTTTTCTTGTTGTAGACCTCTGAAACAAGATCAGTAGGTCCCAAATTTTATTTGTGCCATCTAAGCAAAAATAGCTTTTAACAGGGTTGGATACAATGAATAATTATAATTGTATTTTTAATTAATTGATCCTAATTTCCATTAATTGATTAATTGTAATGGTTAATATTTGGCTGGACACAGGGGCTAATGAGAAATGAGAGGTTGTGTTTCACTAGCACTATTTTTCATGCTCTTTACGATGGTACTAATCATTTTTTGTGCTAGTGCGCAGTTATAAAATTCATTTAATATATAATTTTTACGTGGAGACTGTGTGTGTGTGTGTGTGTGTGTGTATCAGTGGCGGCTCGTGGTAATTTTACTTACGCATGCAGTCACATGCATTACAGTGTAGTACATATTAGATAAGCTGTATTTTGTCTTTCATGGTATTCTTATGAGTTATGTAGTAACCGAAGATAGAACCAATATTATATTAATAATATTAATAATATTAATAATAATTTTAACTTTATTTTTTTAACTTAAATAATAATTTTAAATTCATTGAGTATATTATTTACGCATGCAGTGCATGCCTTGCATTCATTAAGAAGCCGCCCCTGGTATATATGTATGTATGTATGTATGTATGTACAGTAATGCGTTTCATGGACGTATCACTTGTGAACTAAGGAATTTTGGGTATTTGCATTCCACCATCAATCACAGTACTAACTTTGTGGACCCAGAAACAGGCACCCACATACAGAACATTGAACGTTTGTGGAAGAACGTCAAACGTTGGGTGCTTCGTCCTGGGAATAAAAACATCCACTACTCGCAGTACCTAGCCCAATATATGTTCATAAGTGAACATCGAATGGAAGAGTGCCTTCACGCCTTCCTAAGGGAAATAGCAAAGCTCTATCCTCCAGAACAGTGAAACCCATTCCTGCTAAGTTTTATTAATCTTCACATGGCTTAGTATTGCCTAACCCAACCTAACCTAACCTAACCTGTTAGTTAGGTTAGGTTAGTTAATTTAGTTAACTAACCTAACCTAGCTAACCTAATTTAGTTAGGTTAGCTAATTTTTTATCAGAATTACATTTTCCCGGTGTAGTTTTCTCTGCTTTGTTGGAATTTGACACATTTCTTGTGCAAATGAGTAGAAACACTCCGTATTTTAGAATGGAAAAAAAAATAGTTTCTATTCATTTGCACAAGAAATGGGTATCAGATTCAAACAAAGCAGAGAAAACTACACTAGAAAAATGTAATTTTGATAAAAAATGTAGCCCCTGTGTTAGGGTGGCAATAAAAAATGAAGTCGCAAAATTTAAAATGTGCGGGTGCTCATTTTATTCGGTTTATTGAAAAAACAAATTCTGCCAAATTTCAAGTTCCTAATCTTATTTTAAGTGGTGGTACAAGACACAAAGAACTTTGTGCTCTAGGCTATTGGAAACGAGTGTTCGAGTGAGCTTCAAAGTTATACAAAACAAAAAACTGAAAAGAACGATTCTGATAAGACAACCTCAAATAGGACTGCAATAGCTTGTAGTGATCTGATAGATTACAATTATGCCTAATTTTTCTGGCTTCGAATGAACATGGATTTATTGGCATCAGGGAACATCTTCCAGTGCTGCTCCACAACCTGAAGAACGTATTGCTGTTGATCCTCCTGTGTGGTCAGCACAGCGTTAAAATCTTTCATTAGGGCAACTCCTCTTTCTGCGGGATCATTGACAACACTGATGGCAGACGCGCGCTGTTTCGCTTGTTGAAAATCTTCATCTTCCCACTGCTCCGGATCCTTGGAGAGGAAGGATGTGGGAAGCTGGAGCAGGTGGAAGGCCAATGTGTTCTTCGTAACAAAGGCTGCCAAAGAAAGATGTTTAGCATCTCCCACATCAATTGTCACACGAGGCGAAGGACTCTTCCTTTCTTCATTTTTGAGCGCCTCAACCATGCCTCTTTTCACCACACTGCTGAGATATTCATCAAAAAAGGCCAAAGCGACCAACTTTTCACTTAAGTACCAAAAATGGCTAGTGATCCCTTTCAAAGCGGCCTCTGCCACGCGTCGGTTAACTTGTCTGTACTGCACCAGCTTTTGTATCAGCTCCAAGTCCAACCGCAGAGCATATCTGGCTACCGGGGCATTGAACCAAACTTTAACGTAAATCTCTGCAACAAAGAGGCAGAAGTCAGTAACACCCTGGAGCTCCTGGTCCGTGAGTTTCCCCAAGTTCCGCAACTGGTGACAGTACAAGAAGATCTTAAATGCATAGATGCATTTTGCCATCCACCATGCCCTGTGGAGGGCACCCGGAGTTTGAATATGATTTCCCTGTGGTAGATTTATTCCGAGAAATAGCAGTATGAGTTCCAGGAATTCATGGTAATCATCGCAAGGCTACTGAGATCTCAACTGTTCGTGCACAAACTCTGCAACTTTCTCCTTGAATGCGTGCATCCGATCTGCCACCTCACGGTCTCCCTCAGCAGAAAGAAACAAATCCTTTACAATCTTTGGCCACACCTCCGCCAATCTTTGAAAGAGCTTGATCTTTGGTCCCGAAGAGCATGCTACTAAGGCTTCAAAAACTTTTTCGAGAACTATTTCCGCGATGTGGTGACGACAAGCAAGATTGAGAAGTTTCTTCCCAAGCTTCTGCTCGAGGAATTGACAAGCGCCGTTCAAGCGACCGGTGTTACATGATGTCGTGTCAAAAGACATGGCTACGATCCCGGGAGATAACTGCCAGTCTTCCAGCATGTCATGCACTGCTGTTGCCTGCGCCAGACCTGTTGATGATGGCAGCTTTGGTACCCCTAACAGCTTCATCACACCTTCTCCCGAAACCAGGACTGGAAGGCGATCAACCTTCTCTTTGTTTGTAAGGTCTGGAAGGAGCTTGCCATCCCAATGAACTGTTAATGGTACCGTGGGGGAAAAGGACCTTCTCAGCTTGTCCGCGATGTCTTGGCGGAATTTCATTCGAGCTAGTCGGATTGTCTCTCGATTCAATGCGTAGTGCTCCATACTTTGTCCAGCAGCTGCTAAGGTATTGGCCACAACATGGACTGCCCGGCGATTGGATATCTTTGTGCGGTCCAACGCTTGCGCCAGTTCTTGAGTAACAATCTGATTTAACCCTCTTGATCTTTTCCTCTTGGGAGTGGCAGATGACACGCCTCCTATTGCTCCGACATTCACCTCATCTTCCTTGTCAGTATCTTCGTTTGTAGAACTGCTGCTCGACTCCAAAACCACGGACCTGTCCATCTTCTGGAGTTCACTCAGGTTCCTTCATTTCCTTTTCTCTTGCTCACGCTGCCGCGTCATTTTGTTCTCTTGTCTAATATACTTCTGATCAACAAGTCCTATAGTTCCTCGACAACCAGGCTCACGCTGCGCAAGAAGAAACTGCTTGTCTTCTTTATTTTTGATGATTTTGAGCGCATCACCATGAGCGCAATCGAACAGGCCTTTCAGACTTTCTAGAAAGACCTTCTTGTCCATCTGGGTTTTGGTACGCCTCGCTCGTAATTTCTTTAAGCTTCTCCCCTCAGAATGGAGGTTCTCCAGCTTGTCTTGTGCCCGGTGCGTAGCTTGAGTCGGAAGACTTGCATTCTTCCACATCTGTTCGACCTCTGTCATCACCAGTCGGCTACTTTCTCCGACAGGTGAAAGAACAAGAATCGTTCCAGGACCTGCCGCTTGGACAGCAATTTGGCTCCTGTAAGGGCATATGAGTTGGGAGAAGTCTCCAGTAGCCATAAAACATCATTCTTTCTTAGAGTAGTCGCCATTTTTCATCTACCTACAGAGTATACAAAATAGAGAATTAGTAAGTGACAATGGTGGAAACTGTTACTCTTGTACCACCCCCTAATGGTTATCAAAAGTCCTAGTGTTGAAACACGTGCCATTTTGTTTTTCTCACCAAGATTTTTAAGCAGGGTTGTGGAGTCGGAGCCAGAGCCGGTGGAGTGGTGGTTTTTGGGTGGAGCCAGAGTCGGAGCCATTAAAAAATGCTGGCTCCATGGCTCCAGTTACCTTGCCCATTCATAATAAACCTAATGCAACTTTATCTTACCTAACCCAACTTCAGTACTTTACCTAACAATATATAGTTTTTATTAAAAATGCATATGTATTTTTTTCAGAAACGTCAATATTTGTAATATAATTATTAATTATAGCTCCAAAATCATATATCATTAACTAAACTAAGACTAAACAATAAGCATTTATCATTTATACATAAATGAATTTTTTTAAGCCCTCAATAATAAATAAACTTAAAGGATCTAGAGAAAAGTCTATTGTATTCGAATATTTTACTACCACTGAAGATGATAAGTACTATGAAAATAAAAACCCACTCTAATAGACAGAGTTTATTTCCACGACAGTTTCGACGCCCACTGGCATCCTCCTCGGGTGGATACAGAAACACGAATGAACCAAAACAAGAGGGAAAAGCAGTTCAGGGACCGACCGTTAAGAAATTCGCACCCAGGTTAGATCCCATTCTCCCGACACCGGAAGGGCATTTTCATTAAGTACATTCGCGCAAATTTTTAAAACTATCTTCCTCTTCTAAACATACAGATTATAAATGCAGATTATAAATGCGACGTGGAGACTAGACGCACTGAACAACGACTTAACAGAAAGCTATCCTATTTATGTGATGAAAGTGCTTGGTCAAAGTGTGCGGTGGAAGGTTCCGTTTTAAATTTATCGACATACGTCTTATCCAAATCCGAAAAGGAAGTTCTTAATTTAGGGCTGTCATTTGCCCTTAAACCCAATAAAAACATTGTTTTAGATTTTGTGTCTTCCGTAGTTAATTCCAGGGCGGATATTCCGTGTTTAAATGGTTTGATTCTGAGCAAGTTTCTGGAACATTTCAACTCATTGGACTCTATTCCCAAAAGATTCCGGTTAGCTTTAGACAAGCTCAGGAAGAATGAAGCAATATTTGTCACTAAAGCGGACAAAAGTAACACTATGGTTATTTTAGACAAGTGTGATTATAAACAAAAAATGGAAGCGTTACTTAGTGATGAATTCACCTATGCCAAAGTGAGATCGTCCCCCCTAAAGCGTCTTTCTGCCGAATTCAACAAAACCATCAGGAACTTATTAAAAGACGTCCCGGCGATTGATCCTAAAAGATTTCTACAGATTAACCCCAAACTCCCCCACATTTACGGCCTACCCAAAACCCACAAGATTAATATACCACTCCATCCCATTTCACACGGGGTTCCTTTAGTTACAGGTTATCTAAATTTCTTGCAGATAAATTATCCCCATTAGTTGGTAAATTTTCAGGCTCGCACATCACTAATTCCTGTGACTTTATTAACAAAGTTATGTCCTTAGATTTAAAACGGGGAAGAATGATCAGTTTTGACATTGAGTCCTTGTTTACAAAAGTTCCCATTGATGATGTACTTAGTTTTTTAGATAGAAAATTGCCAACATGTAACGTAGAACTAGGCATGCCCACATCTGTATTTTTAGAACTGATAAAACTCTGTGTCACCAATAATGCCTTCTCCTTCGGTGAAGAATTTTATTTGCAACGTTTTGGTATGGGGTCTCCTTTATCCCCAATACTGAGTACATTATACATGGAATACTATGAGTCGGAATTGTTGCAAACAATATGTCCCAGGAATCTAATTTGGTTTCGTTATGTAGATATTTTCTCATTTTGGCCTGACCACTGGAACAACTTTGACACTTTCTTTCAGTCATTAAATAATCTTGTTCCCTCTATTAAATTTAAATATGAATGGGAGAACGACAAACAATTACCTTTTCTAGATGTTTTGGTCATTAACGAAAGCGGAAAGCCCAATTTCACGGTCTATAGAAAACCTACTCATTGTAATTCGTACATTCATTATTTTTCATATCATGATGAAGGGGTTAAAAGCTCAATTATTTCTTCCATGTTTCTAAGAGCACTCAGGATTTGTAGCCCACATTTGCTGGACCCGGAAAATTCAAAGATTTGGAACATTTTTAAGGATTTAAAATATCCCGAGTGGTTTATCAGAAAGGCGTATTTTAAAGCCAGAAAATCTTTTTCTGCCCCTCGGGAACCTTCAGTTAACCAAAAACAATATGTGAGTTTGCCTTACATTGCCAGCTTAGAAAGAGTAAAACCGTTGACGAAAGATTTTAAGTTTGCTTTGGCGTTCAAATATTCGTCTACCGTGAAAAGTAAATTGGTTAGGAATAACGTGGCAAAAGAGGAACAAGCCTGCATCTACAGCATTCCCTGTAAAAGTTGTGATTTAGTATACGTGGGTGAAACTGGAAGAAATATTGAAACCCGTATTAAAGAACACAAATATGCCTTCAGAAGTTGTAATACTAATAATGCCATTTTTTATCACGCCAGCCAAAATAATCATGCTATAGATTGGGAATCAAGTAAGGTACTTTATAAATGTAATAATTATGTCAAAAGAAAAATAATAAAATCTGTGTGTATAGAAAAAGTAGATAATTTTAATTTGTGCGAAGGTACTTATAAGTTAGACCCTTTAATGAGATTCTTGGTCAAAAAATCCCTTACGGAGTCGTGGGAACGTGTTCGAACCTAAGTGTGAATTTCTTAAATGTCTCTGGATTGGAATGTTTCCTTACTCACCTTTAGTAAATGTAATAATGGAAGTAATAAATGTGGAAATAAATATAAATGCAACAGATGTAATAATAAAGGTAATATTATAAATTTAATAATTAGGGTAAAGGTAATAATAATAAATGTTAAAAAATGTAAATGTAATAATAAATGCAGTAATTATGTCAAAATATTAGAATCTGTATGTATAGAACAAGAGGATAGTTTTAATTTGTGGGAATGTACTTGTAAGCGGACCCTGTAATAAAATGCCCTTCCAGTGTCGGGAGAACGGTATCTAACCTAGGTGTGAATTTCTCATTGGTTTCTGGATTGTTTCCTAATCGGCTTTTTTCATTCGTTTTTTGGTTTATAAGTTCTGTATAATAAACAATAATGTAATAACCAATGTATTAATAAATTTATAATTTCTGTAATAAATAATTATGCAATATTAAATGTAATAAATTTAATAATAAATGTAATAATTATGTAAAAAATATAATAGAATCTGTATGTTTAGAAGAGGAAGATAGTTTTAAAAATTTGCGCGAATGTACTTAATGAAAATGCCCTTCCAGTGTCGGGAGAATGGGATCTAACCTAGGTGCGAATTTCTTAACGGTCGGTCCCTGAACTGCTTTTCCCTCTTGTTTTGGTTCATTCGTGTTTCTGTATCCACCCGAGGAGGATGCCAGTGGGCGTCGAAACTGTCGTGGAAATAAACTCTTCTATTAGAGTGGGTTTTTATTTTCATATTTTGACCTTCACGTAGAAAACAGAAGTTTTTTTTGCATGATAAGTACTATGTTTGCACTTGCGAAGTGACTGATGCTGGTGGAAATATTTTGACATGTGGAGCAAAAATTAGTACACCTTCAAGCAAAACCAACAAGAGCATTCAATTTGAGGCGTCACATAAGTCGTAACTATCCTACATTTGGATTTTGATAACTTGACAGAGCTGGAGCCAGAGCCAAACATTTAAAAAAGATGGCTCCAGAGCCAGAGCCAAAAGTTTTTTTTCTGGCTCCACACCCCTGTCTATAAGTTTGCCAATTTTCAAAAAAATTGGTGATGGTCACGTTTTTCCAACCCAAAATTCTGAACTGACATGGAATGACCCTATATAAAATAATAAATGAGTTAGATAATATAGACTTCCACTCTCTTTTTACAAAGGATCACAATGATAAGACAAGAGGCCATAAAATTAAGCTTTTTCAGCAAAGATGTAAATCACAGTTAGTACAACATAGTTTTTCAAATAGAATAGTAAAATTCTAGAATAGCTTAGATGAAGAAGTTGTGAGTTCCCATACTTTGGCGACTTTTAAGAATAAACTAGATGAATTAATTACTGAAAGAGGTATTGGTAATGACATTTTGCTGGAACTGGTAATGGTGTGAAGAGGAGGTTTGTGAACCCTTCCCACATATGTGTGTGTGTGTGTGTGTGTGTTAGTTTATTTTTTATTTGGGTAAATCTCATCAGTAGAACCCGGATGTTTAGGCACTAAAAAAACTTAAAATAGGCAGGCAAAAAGGCAAAATAAAACTGCAAAAAAGGCATTTATTTTCAAAAAGTAAACTCATAATGAGAATGTATAACAATGATGTAGAACATGTTCTTAATAGTAACATATACAAAGTAACATAATATTGACATCAGCAAGTATATTTTTGATGGCTGACTAACTTCCATGGTTCCGATAATCACATTAGGAACATACCTTCCCACGTTATCAGTTGTTTCATCTATTGAAATCCATATTGAGGTGACGTGTGTGTATATATATATATATATATAATATATATACTGGTAGTCTAAAAGTCACTAAAGGAGAAATATCACTAAATCTAAGCTGAATGGCAACAGCAAGGCATAAACGAACCAATGTGGCTGTTCATATTGTTTTGGGCTAGCCTAGAGATGTTTTTTCCTATCTGACCTAATCGTTGGTGCTGAGTGTAATTAGGGTGTTTCTAAGGTGACAAATGGGGTAGGAAGTTGTCCGTACTTAAGTATAGTTAGGGGTAATGTCTATAGCAATGGTTCCCAACCTGGGGTCCCCGGACCCCTGGGGGTCCATGAAGGTAGTACTGGGGGTCCGTGAAGGTAGTACTGGGGGTCCGTGAAGGTAGTACTGGGGGTCCGTGAGCTTTCAATATTTTGAGAGGTTCCAATGGAAATCGTACATTTACCCACGATAAGGGCGCTCAGGCTAAAATTTCAAGTTTCCTTGCTCTTGGCTGGAATTATTAATAGCGTCGGTAGGGGTGAGTTGAGCCGCCAATTTACATATTTCTATGCCACACCTATAATACATGTCTGATGGTTTCATGGAAGGATAGTTACTAAATGATTTATACTATGCTGTAGGGGTGATAGGCTAATTCTAATATTAATCATAAAAATGGAAAAAGTATGTGGCTCACCGTATACTCCAGGTCATGGGGTGAGTTGAGCCAGTCCAGGGGGTGAGTTGAGCATGGTTTCGTTTGTGAGAGTGAGTAACTTTTTAAAACTAAAATTAGCTAACACTAGGAAGACTAGCTACATAACTAACATATTCACAGCTATGTAACATATATTGTTTGTCTATTGTTTCTTGGCCTTTTTGTAGGCCTGGAAAGAATGGTCCAGGCCTACAATATGGAACTTTCTTGCAGAACACCTCAAACCATGCAGCAAACACCTCACTCACCATCCACCCATTGTCCGAGAAGGCATAATGCGTCCCAGGGTAAGGCTTAGACCCTCGCCATGTGCTCCAGAACTTCTTGCCTTTGAAGACAATGAATGGTGGGAGCTTCTCTCCAGCAGCAGATATTCCAGCCATGACTGTAGTTGCTTCCCTGCCGGAGGTTGCCGTTACACGTGATGCTTTCTCACCTGCAGGTGAAATGATTTTTGTCTTTTGTGGGTCAGTGAACAAACAGGTTTCATCAATATTCCATACACATTCTGGGTGCCCTTCAATGTTTAGGTTCCTCATGTTTTTTGACATTGCTAAAATACTCATAAATTATTTCTGGGTTACTAGCTGCTGTTTTTCTAGTTTTCTCCAGAGCTTAAGGAATCTTAACCGAGAGTCCATACCTCCTCATGAAGCCTGTGAGCCAGTCATCCCCAGGCAAACCATCCTTGAATTTGCAATATTTACGTAAGTGATTGCCAACAGTAGTGTCACTATCGATGTTGGACTTCACATAGCTCTGGACGATGGTTTGCACTTCCTTCCTCATTTGCCCAAATCCCCATTGGGCTTTGATCTTTATGCATTGGGCAAGCTCCTGTTCAGCCTCACGAGGAAGAGACAGTTGGCCTCCCGATTTCTTTGAGGGTGAAGGGCGTGGCTCAGGTCTGTCCAACCTTCTCTGAAGAGTCATCCTATCCACTTTGTATTGCGCAGCAGCTGCTCTGACACTAAAGCCATCATCTTTCACAGCTTTAATTGCAGCACTGAGCTTATCTTTATGAACTGGATCTCTCTTTCTCTGGTAAGTGCGAGGCATTTTGCCTTTCTTACTGTGCACTGCACCAAGCTAGCTTATTTGCATAGAAAACAATATATCTGCAAAGAAAATAAATGCATTAACATCATAATGGCATCCAAACTGGGATTTTTGTAACTGAGAAACATAGGCTCAACTCACCCCATGGTACCAGAAATGCCTGGGGTGAGTTGAGCCATTACCAAAGTCAACACCAACTTAATGTTTGGACTGATATACCATTTTGGCTCCTAAAATTTAACAATATAAACCTTTCCCTACATTCACTTCAAATTTCCAGACAGTGACATTGAAAATAGTGTTGCCAGGCAAATTTGAAAAAAACATTGTTTTTCTGGCTCAAAATTTTTTTGAGGTGCAAAACCATAGGATCACTTTGAACCTCAGTAAAACAGGTTTGTTTTTAATTCAACTCAACAACCTGTTGTGGTGTTATAGTACAAGACTTAAACTTTCAACATGTATATCCATCTTTCATGATTTAATTTTTTTTAGGAATTGGGGGCCCCTCGATCAACTCACCCCAGGCAGTCGGGGGTGCTCAACTCACCCCTACCGACGCTACTTTTTTAATACGCTGTATTTTAATTGCATACCCACTTATATGTCCTATATTTGATAGTGAAAAATGAGAAAACGAGTTAATTACTAGTTAATAAAAACAGTTTGTTTGGTAGACGGAATCTTTCAAAAACATGGGGTCCGTGGGAAAAAATAAAAATAAAAGGGGTCTGTAGCTGGTTTTTTCTTGCTACTACTTGTATTTGCTGGGAAGAATGAAGGATATGAGAGGCAGGCTATCTCTTTGTTGGGTATCTCTTCTAGGGGCCTCTCGTGTCCTCTTCTCTCGCTGTCATTTGGGAGGTTGGCGTCTTGAAGAAAAAGCCAGTTGCTTTCAGAGTTCTTGGTTGGCTGGGGGTAATTTTACAGAAGATTTTGTTATTGTATATACATCTGAATTAATTAAAAATATATATATAAATTTATGTATAATACTCATTTATAAAGATTATATATGATTCTTAAAATTACACAATGATAAAATATATATAATTTGGTAACGCGCAAAATTGGTTTGTCGGTAATATAAAAAATAATATAAATGCGGAAAATTAACTGCGCGGCCCCACACTACTGCCCACCCTGAGAAGCGGAGCACGTATATCAAAAGTAGAAATATTCGGGTCTTGATTTGAATCGGATCCTTCGTCCAGCTTGCATTGATCCTTGGTTGGCCTCGTTTCCGGTTGTTGTGTTGTCCTGCGCGCTCATCCTGAGGTCTGTATTTGCTACCTCCAAGGTGCGTCCTCCATCGTCCTTTTTCCTTGTGTGCTTTTTCTCCAATCCGATGTCATTCGATTGTGCGCCCGGTAGCGGTGTGGGACCTGAAACTATATAAGCCGGTTTTAAACGATTAATTGAAATGGCTTCTGATGATCCATTGGTTTTTTCTATTACGAAGTACTTATCATGGCATTTAGAACATGGAAAGGTCCTTGATATGGTGCCTCGAATAGTTTTCGAAAGCGGTCGATGCGTACCCATACGTGGCTTGATTTGTGGCGTTCCGATGGAATGAATGATTTGGGGGGCTGAGTGAATGTTTCCTTGAGTTGGGCGAAATTGATTTGCGTCATTTTCTTGGCTAATTTGGAGATGAATTTTGAATTGGATTTTGACGATGAATTGGCGATCATTGGCCTCAGGCATAATAGGGTGGTTCCAGTGACAGTGGTGAACGGTGAATAACCCAATTTGTTGGGGAGACTGCGTAAACCAAGGAGAACTATGGGTAAAGCTGGGAGCCAATCTTGTTTTCGAGCGATGATTGCTGTCTTGATGGTGCGATGAGATCTTTCAATTATTCCATTGGTCTGAGGGTGATACGACAAAGTTCTTAGTCGGTGAAATCCGATGAGAGCTGACAGTTCCCTAAAGAGTTCGGATTTGAATTGGGATCCGTGGTCCGTTATGAAATCCCTACATCGAAAAATGTGTGTGCTATTGATGTGGCTGTAGTATCAATCAGAGGATATGCTTCTATCCATCTTGTGGCACGATCGATGCAGGTTAGGATATATATACAGGGTGGGGCACGGGAACCAAGTGTTTTTGAATAATCAGGAAAATGATATTTATTTTTGTAAAGAAAATATATTGGTAGAACAACATTCGTAAGAACATAGCATTTCATGTCATAATAATCATGTACCGAAAATTATATCTGGCATATGATGTCCTTGGCCGTCGACGCATTGTTGAAGGCGTTTACGAAAATTGGCCTCCACTCTTCCCAGCAGGTCTCTGTTGATTTGGATGATTTGTTGACGGATCGCTTCCTTCAATGCATCTAATGTACGGGGCTTGTCCTCGTAGACACGTGACTTGAGGTACCCCCATGGAAAGAAGTCACATGTGGACAAGTCAGGGGACCGAGGGGGCCATGCAATGTCACCAAATCTCGAAATGAGATGGTTGGGAAACAGGGGGCGAAGAACAGCCATTGACGCTCTGGCGGTGTGTGGCGTGGCCCCATCTTGCTGAAACCACAAATGTCGACGAGCAATACGCCTTCTTCGTAACTCAGGGATGAAAAAGGTGTTCACCATCTCAATGTAACGCCCAGATGTTATGGTAACGGTAACCCCATTTTGTTCGAAGAAATAGGGACCGATGATGCCAAACTTTCCCACCGCGCACCAAACTGTAACCTTAGGGCTATGCAGCGGTTTTTCATGGAGTTGTCGCGGATTTTCAGCAGCCCAATACCGACAGTTTTGATTGTTGACGGCCCCATTAAGGTGGAAATGGGCTTCATCACTCATTACCACCATCATGTTTTCATTCTGCTCATAAAGTGCAAGCATTTCTTGTGTAAAATTCAGTCGTTGGGGGCAATCGTTTACATTCAATTCCTGCACCATCGCTAACTTGTATGGGTGAAAATGTAATTCTTCATGCAAAATCCGTCTAACAGTACGATTGCTGATTCCGAGTGCAGCTGAATGTCTCCGAGCAGAGCGGCCTGGGCTTTGCAACATCGCTTGTCTGACCCTTTCAACGTTCTCTGGAGTACGCACAGTGCGTTGCGGCCCCTTCGGTTTTGTTTTCATTATTGAGCCTCCTGTTCGAAGATTGTTAACCCAACGTAAGATTGTGTCACGAGCGGGAACAGAGTCATTTCGATGAATGTTGAATCTGCGGCGAAACGCACGCTGAACTGCTGTCACTGACTCGCCACTCCTAACAAAATGATCATACGCGAACATGCGGTGTTCTAACGTCCACTGCTCCATGATGGCACCTGAAAGATAAAGGTGAGTGTTAGTTAAAGTTAAATGCTATGAACCCAGGAATGGAATGCTACCTACCGCACGCCCCTCCCATTCCTAATGGCCGATTACTAGCTATTCAAAAAACACTTGATTCCCGTGCCCCACCCTGTATATGGGGAAGGATATGTTTGACCGGGCAAAGTGGTTGGCAGTAAGGGACCAACGATGTCAATATGTACCGTTTCAAATCTTGAACTTGGTAAATCAAAGGGGGTTATTTCTGATTTTGTATGGCGAGAAATTTGAGGATTAACATGATTCACAATTTCGGGACCAAGTTCGAATATCCTTATTCATTGAGGGCCAAAAGTATCTTGATTTAATGATACGAAGTGATTGCTTGATGCCTGGATAAGAAATATTATGAAATTGATTGAAGATGGAAGATCGATGCTGCTTGGGAACAAAAGGACGGGGATATGGCGTGGATGTATCGCAATATAAAGTTGTATTTTCTGGAAACGGGAACAGCTTGAGACGTGGGAGAAATTCTTGCGTTTCTTGATCTTTTTGTCGAGATTCCGCGATTGCTGATAAATCGAAAGCATCGATATGTACTGCGTTTACGTTGCATGAAAGGCAGTCCGCTACGACATTTTTGGATCCACAGATATGTATTACATCATATACGTGTTCCGTGATGGCAGACCAATGACGTTGTTGTTGGTCTGTCTTGGCTCATAAGGGACTCTTGTAGGCAGAAACCATCAGTTTGTGATCCATGAAGAGTATTACTTGCAAACCTTCTAAAAATTGACGGAAATGCAGGATGGCTCGGTATGCTGCGAGTAATTCTCTATCGTATGCGGCGTACGCTTGCTGAGTTGTAGTTAATTTCTTGGAAAAGAAGGCGATAGGAACTGGTTTGCTGTCGATTATTTGATGAAGAACTGCTCCAGCTGCTATTTGTGAGCAGTCCATAACTAAATGAAGGATTGAGCTTGATGGAAGAGGATGACAAAGCGTAACGGCATTCCGTAGTGCATCCTTGACATCTTGAAAGGCTTGAATTGCTTCGTCGTTCCACTGTAGACTTTTGCTTTGAGTTCTGACAATTTCACTTAAAGGTGAGACTAAATCGGCGTAACGGGGTATCATATGGCGATAGAATCCTGTCATTCCTAGGAATCTTCTGAGGCTTTGGTAATCTTGCGGTTGGGGAATATCTTGAATTTCGGAGACTTTGTTTACAGGAGGACGAATGCCTACTGGGGAAACTTCATGACCCAGAAATTCAATTTTGGATTGCTGAAATATGCATTTTTCTAAGGAAATTCTTAAATTGTGTTCTTGAAGGATCTTGAATACGCGTTCTAGGTCTTTCAAATGGTGAACTGCGTTATTTGAATGGACTAAAATATCGTCAAGATACACAAATACGCAGTCAACTCCTCTGAAAATTGTATCCATGAAGCGTTGAAATGTTGCAGGGGTGTTTCTTAAACCAAATGGCATGTATAAATACTGAAATAAACCAAATGAAGTTGTTACAGACATTTTCTCGATATCTTCTGGGTGGACTGGAATTTGGTGATATGCTCTGACTAGATCAATTTTGCTAAAGCATGATTTTCCATGCAGAGATGTTGACAGACTTCTTATATGAGAAAGTGGATATCTGTCCAGTTTCGTGACAGCGTTTAGGCTTCTATAATCACCACACGCCCGCCATTCGCCTGGTATCTTCTTCGGAACGAGGTGTAACGGTGAGGCCCATGGTGATTTTGAGGGTTCTATAATTCCATCTTGAAGTAAGTTGTTGAAAGTAGCCTTAGCTGAGGATAATAAAGGTGCGCGCGGCACACCACTGGCCACTGATTCTCGCTGAAGGGTTTTAGGCCGATGGGGATATTCGTTCTTGGGCTTGTATTGGCTCGAGTTGACGTTGGCACCATGTAGCAGCTTTGTTGACCAAACGGTATAAACTCATCGGCTAGTTTGCCGAGTTGAGTTAGCGTCAGCTCCTTTTGTGCTGCTACGACGGTGTAGTGGGGTAGTCTTCACTAACCTCTTGTTTTCTTCTTGTTTCAGGATAACCCACACTGTAACCCCCATGTGGCGGAGTTAGTCTTGCTTAATGCCTGACTAGCTCAGCATTCTTGCTTGTTAATTCTAGTCAGTAAAATTTTGCCTTCAATTTTTCAAAGTCACAGTTGGCTTCCACTTGTGGAAGTTCTAGCTTGCCAACTCAATTTGTTAAGAACAAGAAAAGTCAAGATAAAAACAGAGTACCTTGTGATAATGGACATTGCCTGTGCATAACGGTGTGCAGGTTAAGGTATTTCTAGCTTCAGGTTTAGTTTCTCCATGGCTTAACTATAATAGATAGGTGTGATTGGATTGACCTCAAGTCTAGCTTAAGGATGTTAGGTCCAGTGAGGTCGATTGTGTTGTCTAATTGTACCATTCTAGCATAGGTTAAGTTTTTTTTTTAATCTTTTTCTAGAAATTCTATTTTTGTTGTCCAGTATTTTTTGTCATTGTAATTGTAAGCACCTTTGTATAGAATACCCTTTCAGGGTTTTGGATTTTCGTTTCTTGATCTTAAACCATGTTTAGACAAGCTCATAACCCATTCTAGCTCTTGTATGATCTTAAACCATGTTTAGACTCAAGCTCATAACCTATTCTAGCTCTTGTAAATAATTCAAGTTGATTGCTAATAAACCCTTAGAATTCTACCAACTAGTTTTTTTTCAGCCTTTGTCCTCATAGACTGGGGTTGTTACTTTCAAGGATTTCCTTGTGACAAGCCCAGGGTCATTGAATCAACAATACCTCCAGATTCTCTTTATTAAACAAAAACAGAGGGTAATATCTGCTTTTCTCATCCAGCCACATTTGGTTTACTTCACGATTAGTCTGCTAAAATCTTGCTTGCTTGTGTTGTACACCCATATTCAGTTGAAGTCCTCAAGTATTGCTGGGTGTACATTGCACACACCTTTCCTGAAGCCAGGGCTTTCCAGGTTCTCAAGTGGACCCGACTCAGACACAGTGTTAATCTTTGGAATAGCTAGCGGGTCGAGTCAATTTCTTGGTTCAGCCATGTGGGAGTCTCATTTGCCCCTCAGTGACAGTCAGTGGAGGTGAGAAAAACTTCACCGCCTGGGACCTTCTCGTTTCCCATCATCAAGAAGTAGCCAAGGTACGGTATTCTAGTTAAGTTCATTCGCTCTCCCCGCAACATATTTTTGGTGCCCAGACCCGGGAATCGAACCCGGGATCTTCCAATTGCCAGTCAGACATGCTAACCACTATGGGCACTATTGAGGATGGGAGCGCCTGGATGAATTTATGCTTCACCAAATCATCGCTGACACCCACCTTCAGTGCCATTTGGTGGATATCTTGAAGGAATTGGGAGGGCTTTCCAGTGAGAGGAGTGTTGGAGATTAGTCATTCGAAGAGTTCTGGCTTCATCTTTTCATAATGACTCACGATTTCTTCTTTTAAATCAGTGTACGACTTGTTGGAGAGTTGCTGCTGAAATTCGTGAGACGACTTTGGGGGGTAACGAGGCTAGAACATGGAAAAATTTGGTCTCTTCGGATGTTATTCTGGAAATGTGGAATTGTGCCTCCATGATGGAGAACCATCCTGCGGCCGACGCTTCAGAGAACGTGGGTGGCTTGATGGTGACATGGTGCACTCCTGATTCAACAGATTCCATCTTGCAGGAATGTAATTCGGGTCTGCTGCTGCTTCGGTTCCAACTGGCTACTACGGGTGGGCAGCGAAGAGGCGTGGCACAAACCACCCGGCGACTGAAGGATGCTGCTTCTGCTGGCTGCTTCGGGTCACTCCAGGGGTCACCAATTGTAGCTGGTTTCTTCTTGCTACTACTTGTATTTGCCGGGAAGAATGAAGGATACGAGAGGCAGGCTATCTCTTTGTTGGGTATCTCTTCTAGGGGCCTCTCATGTCCTCTTCTCTCCCTGTCGTTTGGGAGGTTGGTGTCTTGAAGAAAAAGCCAGTCGCTTTCAGAGTTTATTGAGTTCTTGGTTGGCTGGGGGTAATTTTACAGAAGATTGTTATTATTGTATATACAGCTGAATTAATTAAAAATATATATATAAATTTATGTACAATACTTATTTATAAAGATTATAGGTGGTTAGGCTAAGTTAAGTTAGGTTAGGTGGTTAGGCTAGTTAGGTGGTTAGGCTAGGTTAGGTGGTTAGGCTAAGTTAAGTTAGGTTAGGTGGTTAGGCTAAGTTAAGTTAGGTTAGGTGGTTAGGCTAAGTTAAGTTAGGTTAGGTGGTTAGGCTAAGTTAGGTTAGGTGGTTAGGCTAAGTTAAGTTAGGTTAGGTGGTTAGGCTAAGTTAAGTTAGGTTAGGTGGTTAGGCTAAGTTAGGTTAGGTTAGGTGGTTAGGCTAAGTTAGGTTAGGTGGTTAGGCTAAGTTAAGTTAGGTTAGGTGGTTAGGCTAAGTTAAGTTAGGTTAGGTGGTTAGGCTAAGTTAAGTTAGGTTAGGTGGTTAGGCTAAGTTAAGTTAGGTTAGGTGGTTAGGCTAAGTTAAGTTAGGTTAGGTGGTTAGGCTAAGTTAAGTTAGGTTAGGTGGTTAGGCTAAGTTAAGTTAGGTTAGGTGGTTAGGCTAAGTTAGGTTAGGTTAGGTGGTTAGGCTAAGTTAGGTTAGGTTAGGTGGTTAGGCTAAGTTAGGTTAGGTTAGGTGGTTAGGCTAAGTTAGGTTAGGTTAGGTGGTTAGGCTAAGTTAGGTTAGGTGGTTAGGCTAAGTTAGGTTAGGTTAGGTGGTTAGGCTAAGTTAGGTTAGGTTAGGTGGTTAGGCTAAGTTAGGTTAGGTTAGGTGGTTAGGCTAAGTTAGGTTAGGTTAGGTGGTTAGGCTAAGTTAGGTTAGGTTAGGTGGTTAGGCTAAGTTAGGTTAGGTGGTTAGGCTAAGTTAGGTTAGGTGGTTAGGCTAAGTTAGGTTAGGTGGTTAGGCTAAGTTAGGTTAGGTGGTTAGGCTAAGTTAGGTTAGGTGGTTAGGCTAAGTTAGGTTAGGTGGTTAGGCTAAGTTAGGTTAGGTGGTTAGGCTAAGTTAGGTTAGGTGGTTAGGCTAAGTTAGGTTAGGTGGTTAGGCTAAGTTAGGTTAGGTGGTTAGGCTAAGTTAGGTTAGGTGGTTAGGCTAAGTTAGGTTAGGTGGTTAGGCTAAGTTAGGTTAGGTGGTTAGGCTAAGTTAGGTTAGGTGGTTAGGCTAAGTTAGGTTAGGTGGTTAGGCTAAGTTAGGTTTGGTTAGGCTAAGTTAGGTTAGGTGGTTTAGGCTAAGTTAGGTTAGGTGGTTAGGCTAAGTTAGGTTAGGTGGTTAGGCTAAGTTAGGTTAGGTGGTTAGGCTAAGTTAGGTTAGGTGGTTAGGCTAAGTTAGGTTAGGTGGTTAGGCTAAGTTAGGTTAGGTGGTTAGGCTAAGTTAGGTTAGGTTTAGGCTAAGTTAGGTTAGGTGGTTAGGCTAAGTTAGGTTAGGTGGTTAGGCTAAGTTAGGTTAGGTGGTTAGGCTAAGTTAGGTTAGGTGGTTAGGCTAAGTTAGGTTAGGTGGTTAGGCTAAGTTAGGTTAGGTTGTGTTTAGCACAAATGCAAACTTTTCTGGTCTATTTTGAGGTGTTTTGCACGAATCTGCCATCCGTTTCCTGTGCAAATGCGTAGTTTTTGAGATGACGATATCTCGAAAACTACGCATTTGCACAGGAAACGGATGGCAGATTCGTGCAGAGCACCTCCAAATTGACCAGAAACGTTTGCCCTCATTATAAAAAGAGACTGGGTCAAAAAATGAATAATTACCATATTTTATCATTGTGTAATTTTAAGAATCATATATAATCTTTATAAATAAGTATTGTACATAAATTTATATATATATTTTTAATTAATTCAGCTGTATATACAATAATAACAATCTTCTGTAAAATTACCCCCAGCCAACCAAGAACTCAATAAACTCTGAAAGCGACTGGCTTTTTCTTCAAGACACCAACCTCCCAAACGACAGGGAGAGAAGAGGACATGAGAGGCCCCTAGTCACCTTATTTTGGAGGATATAGTTTTGCAATTGCAGTAAGGAAGTGATGCAGAACTGTAGAATCGTCAGGATGTTCTGCCAGTAATGAGGACGTCTATTTCCAGCACGTAAAACCCACAATTTCACATCCTTCCATTTTTTTTATGGCACCTAAACACCTTCGAGTCTTGTCTTAAAATATAGGCAGTATTACATTTAGGGCAAATCACGGATGTCGGAATTATGCCATGATTGGAAAAAACCAACTTTTATTTTCATCGAGGCCAACAAGGCGGATTAGGTCCTCGAAATCAACTTCACAAGATTCACACGTCATACCAGTAGAACGAAAACCACCATACTGACCAGAAACAGAAAAAGTAGCCAAAGCAAGAAAAAGTAGCCAAAAAAAGCCAAGAAAAATCTCCAAGAGAGTCCAAAAAATAGCCCAAATAAACAAACCAACCGAAATTTTATACATACATATTAGAAAGTAGAAAGTATATTTTTTTAAAAAGTACATTTTATACAAATTTGCACAAGATAATATATATATTTTCTTATTCAGCGTTGATTGGTTATTCAATATATATTGCTGTTATAGCTGGGTGTGACTAGTGATGTGAGTCGTTTTTTATTGTGTCATTTTTTTGTTTTTTTTGTCATTTTTTTTTGTTTAAAACGAAGATAGTCTGTTTTTTTTGTTTTTTATTGTTTTAAACTTATTCCATATTTTTCTTCCTTTAATCTAATAAGTATATTAGTATTACCTATAATTTACTATACTACCATGCTTATACGGTTATACCTAGTATATATAGTCATCTTTTAGAAAAACTGAATCACGCAAAAAGTATATAATAGAAAGGAAAACAAACCCTCATTTTTTATATGTATATATATTTTTTAACTAGAACATAAAACATTCTTCCTCGTTTCAAACAATATACATAATTGTGATTGGCAAGAGTACCAGTATATATTCCAGATAGAAAAGGAAATATTCACCTTTTTTGAACCTTTTTGTTAACCTAATGTTGTTTAACCTTCATTTCCATGGAAGAATCATCACTAGATTGGGTAGAGCATATATGCTAGTTTCAATATCACAGGTACTGGTATAATATACATAATCAAAAATACATAATACTGGTATAAAACAATATATATAATTGTGATTGGCAAGAATACCAGTGTGTATATATATATATATTCCAAATAGAAAAATAAAAAAAAATAAAAATATCATCTCTCTCTTTAACCTTTGTGTTAACCTAATGCTGTTTAACTTTCATTATCTGATTCTATTTCCATTGAAGAATCATTATCACTAGATTGATTAGAGCATATAGTTTCAATATCACAGGTACTGGTACTTATTGCAGATTTGGATGTTGACGAAGCCAATGTAGCACCATGTTTTACTTCACTTTCTTGGAATTTTGCATTTTGGGATATAAATACTAGCTTTGCTGCTCTGTCTGTGCTTAATCAGTTTCTTTTGGCTGTATGGATATTACTGTATGTGCTAAATGATCTCGGAGGTAATGAAAGGGCGAAATAGAGGTGTATGAGTTTGTGTATGTATATATGTGAGTATGCGTGCGTATGTATCTGGAATTCTGGATGTATGCATGTGTATGGGGTATATAATAGATATAAATATGTGTATATAAGTATTTATGTATATATTGGTATATATGTATATGGGTGTATGTGTATGTATATATATATATATATGGATGGTCTCGGGGGGAAAATATGTCATCGCGGGTCTAAAGGATAGTTAAGTGGGAGATTCAAAATCCGAGGCATGGATGGGAGAGTCCTGGAAAGGTTGGACAATGGGCAGTCAGCTCCCAGCCAGTGTTCTCGCAAGTTTAACGGATCTCAAGATACAAGACTTTCAGTGCAAGAGACCAGTTTTTTTCTGTAAATAGGCTGAAAAGGACATTCTATACTGGTACCATATGGCCTATTTTATTATTTATTTATCTATTTTTATAATATATATCATTGCAAAAGTATACCTTATAATTAAATTGGCAATATCTATATTAATTATTAAAAAAACAAAAAAAAACAAAAAAAAACAATAAAAAACAAAAAAAAACGACAAAAAAAACAAAAAAAACAACATGGACATAAAAAAAACGGTTTTTTTACATCACTAGGTGTAACTGGGTCAAAAAACGAATAATAACCTAAAATATATACAATTTGGTAACGCGCAAAATTGGTTTGTCGATAACTAATATAAAAATAATATAAATGCGGAAAATTAACTGCGCGGCCCCACAGGTCCTTTGTGGTGAAAAGGTTGGGAACCACTGGTCTATAGCTTCTAAATTGGTAATGTAAGAGAGAGTTAGGTAGGCTGTTTGTAGGACACAGGAATCTAATGGTAGGCTCCCAAAGGAATATCTAATTCAACACACCAGTAAGTGCCTTTGATTATTTGCTAGAACCTAAGTAACCTAACTGGGGTGTCTACCCGACGCTATCACATTTGGCGATGAGGATGGGATTCAATTAGGCTCATTTGATTAAATTTGGCTCATTTGATTAAATTTGGCTCATTTGATTAAATTTTGTTCATTGGATTCAAGTGGTTGTTTGGAAAATTGGATGTAGCCTAGTGGGTCATCCAATTTGGTTTGTTTGTGTGGGTAAGCTACTGTACTATAGTGTAGGTCCCGCTGGCCTAACTCTAAAACTAATTCCTACTCAGCCCTAACTCTAATACAATTCACTATTCAGCCCTAACTGGGGAGTAAGTCCAGGGCTGTGGAGTCGGTGATAAAATTTGCAGACTCCAAAAATTTTAACATTCCAACTCCGACTCCAGAAATCTGACTTGCATAATTACGACTCCGATGGAATGTTAAGGCCAAATTGATTACAATTAGTTTTATTAGGCCAATGGAGATTCATAAACAAGGTATTTCGTCACCACCACATGACTCATCAGGGTACTTAGTGGCTATAACTATGCCTTAATAGCTTTTTTTCTCTTTATTCAAAAATTATAATAAATCCCAAAATACAAACTGATTGAAGCTTAAACAAAATAAGATTATTATTGGTTTAGCAAATTAATAAGATGTTTTTGTATTATAAACATCCGTAACAAAATGTACTAACCTAAACTGAATTTGTTTTTAAAAAAAGGATCGCTTCCATTAAATCTTCTTTCAGTGATGCTTATCAAAATTATAAAATTGAAATCTAAAAATCTGAAAGATTTAGGGTTGCTAGTACAAAATTTTTAAATTTCCTTATTATTAATTATATTAATTAATTAATTATAATCCTTATTAATTATAAGCAACTATATTTATATATTATTTATATATTTATATATTATTTATATATTAAAACATCAGGTTAAATATTTTATTCATAAAATTGAGCTAGGCCTAGGCCGCTATGGTTATAATTGAAGGATTTGCACCGACTCCAACTCCATCCAACTATGCACTTCCGACTCCGACTCCACTCAAAATTGACCAACTCCTGACTCCATAGCCCTGGGAGTAACTAGATCAAATTTAAACCAAATCTAACCTACTTCACGTTATTTGGCCTAATTTGGTTTTGCTCTAGCATGTCAGTGATTGGCTATATAAGCCCCTACGAGGACTCTGGGGAGGACTTCGAAGCTTATGCCACTAGGGTGAGGTTGTTTTTCGAGGCAAATTCCATTCCTGATGCTAAGAAAGTACCTACCTTTTTAACTATAATAGGCCCTGAAACGTTTGGTTTAGTTAGGGACCTAGTTTCTCCTAAAGCACCAGAAACTTGCACCTATAATGAATTGGTACAGGCCCTAACTGATCACTACAAACCCCGAGTAGTTCTCATCTATGAACGTTTCAAATTTTATTTGAGGCATCAGACGGGAAATAAAAGCATTGCAGAGTTTGTTGCAGGAATAAAAAGCCATAGCCATACGTGTAAATTTGGGGACAAATTAGACGAAATGCTAAGAGATAGGTTTGTAATGGGTCTCAAAGAGGAGTCTACCCAGAGAGCCCTATTAGCCATACAGGACCTAACTTTTAGTCAGGCTGTAGAAATAGCTATGGCTAGAGAAGCAGCTGCTAAAGATGTTAGAGCTTTTGGCAATCACAGTAGTAAAGCCCAACACGTAAATAGCTTTAAATCTTCTAGGCCTGGCAGACCTAATGAGCCTACTTGACAGGCAAATAAAAGGTATGAGGTGAATATGACTAAGCCTACCAATTCTACTAAGCCTTCCAAGCCATGTACGGGGTGTGGAAAACACTATTGGAAGAAGGACTGCTTTTTTAAAGAAGCAGTTTGCCAAAACTGTAGTAAAATAGGCCACATAGCTAAAGTGTGTTTTTCCAAGAAAACATAAGGTGAAAATTCTAATTTTAACATTTCTAGTATAAATCCTCAAAGGGGAAATACTTCGAACATTGGAGTGGAGTACCTATTTTATGAGTAGCAAAGTGGGAATAATACAGGCCCATATATTGTAGAGGTAGGCCTAAATGGAATTACAGTTCCTCTAGAACTAGATACAGGTGCTGACCAAACTGTCTTGTCCAAAACAGTTTTGGTATTATTCTACTATTACACCCATCTAACGTCCAGCAATTATTATATGTTCATTAGGTAGATTTTTTAATTCTAAGACACTTTTCTTCTATAGCGTTTCCGTCGCAAATACTTCATTTTCAAGATATAAACGTTTTTTTAGTATGTATCTAGTGTATGTTCGTACGTTCATTTGTGTTGATGTCACATGTCTGCCCAATCAGAGCGCTCCATCCATTTCGAATTTGAATTAGTTTGCTACTGGAATGGCTTCGTGTGAGACGTGCTTGTTCGATTATTACCGCTGTATTGTCGCTTTCTATGAAAATTTAGAAAAAAGTGTTGTTTCTGCGTGCTCAGTGTTCTACTGACAGTAGTGAAATGTCCACATTATAAAATGGAGTGTACATATCGTCAAGACCAGAAACTGTGGCGTTGTAGATAGGTTAGGAAGGTTAGGTCAATTTTGAAGGTGAAATTTATGTTTTTCCTATGGTTTTTGATGTTTTGAACGAATCTGACCTTCAGAACCATCGGAAATGACTCATTTTCTGTGATTTCCCCCACATTAGCAGCTGGGGGGGAGGGGGGGTATTTAAAAGAACGAGTCATTTCCGATGGTTTTGAAGGTCAGATTCGTTCAAAACACATCAAAAACCATAGGAAAAACATAAATTTCACCTCAAAAGGGAGACGGGAGTAATACTGGACATTTACCACAGTTTTTGACAAAACTTTCAAAAATACACCTAAACTACATGCATCAAACTATATTAAAGAAATATGGGGACATACAAATACCTATTTGTGAAGAAGCATCCGTCACAGTTACACTCAATAAGAAAACTTTCTCTCATCCCTTAACCCTTTTAGTGGTGGATGAGCAAGGGCCTACTCTACTAGGCCGTGATTGGATTGATGCTTTGAAAATGCTGATTGACAAAATCTTGCCAAAGGGTCAGGTAGATGTGCATACACACATATCCATCTGACATAGACTCATTGTTAAGGGAGTTTTCTTCTGTTTTTGGGCCTGAAGTAGGCAACCTAAAAGGCTATCAGGTCTGTATAGAAGTAGATCCTAATATAACTCCAAAATTTTGTAAGGCTCGTTCAATTGCGCATGCACTGTGGGAGAAGGCAGATTTAGAAATTGACAGGCTACTAAAAGATAAAATTATTGAACCAGTCACACACGCTAAGTGGGCTGCCCCAGTAGTTCCTGTACTAAAACCGGACAAGTCTGTGCAGTTATGTGAGGATCACCATTTAACAGCAACTAGAGCCATCCTTCTAGATTGCTATCCTATACCCAAGCCTGATGAATTATTTAGCTCTCTTGCTGGGGGTAAATATTTCCCAAAACTCGATATGTCCCAAGCCTATGCTCAACTAAGTTTAGATGAAAACTCTAAAGAACTAACTATCATAAATACGCACCGAGACCTATATAAGTACAATAGGCTATGCTATGGAATAGTATTGGCTCTGGGTATTTTTCAGAGGACAATGGACCAAGTTCTAGGTCACATTCCAGGGGTACTTTGCTTTCTAGATGATATCCTCATTTCAGGTTTGTCTAAAAAAGAACACCTAACTAGATTAACCATGGTTCAAAAAAGACTCCGGGATGCCAGACTTAAGCTAGAGAGAGAAAAGTATTCATGGGTCACTAACAAGGTTTCATATTTAGGGTTCCACATAGATGCCTCAGGCATTCATCCAACGGTGGATAAACTAGAAGCAATAAAAAATGCACCACCTCCACAAAACATCACAGTTACAAGCTTATTTAGGTCTCCTAAACTTTTATAGTGAAATTTTTGCCTAATGCATCGACTTTCCTTGAACCCCTAAATAAGCTATTACGATCTGGGGAACAGTGGAGATGGGAGAAAACTCAAAAGGAAGCATCTGAGGCTTCCAAGGACATACTACTAAAGTCCACTCTCCTAGTGCAGTATGATCCTAAACTTCCTCTCGTAGTTTCAGCAGACAGCAGTTCTTATGGAATTGGGGCTGTGTTATCTCACCACATTGATGGTGTAGATAGGCCTATCTGTTTTGCTTCTAGAACACTAACTGAGACTGAAAGACGATATGCACAAGTGGAACGTGAAGCATTAGCCTTAGTATTTGCAGTAAAAAAATTTCATTTCTATCTATGGGGTCATGAATTTAAACTAATTACTGACCATAAGCCTCTTTTAGGTTTATTTTCACCTAATAAAAATATTCCAGTTATAGCCTCAGGTAGGATTCAACGATGGGCACTGATTCTACAAGCCTATAAATTTGACTTAGTACATCGGTCAGGTAAACTTCTAGGTACGGCTGATGCGCTAAGTAGGTTGCCCTTAGAAAATCCAAATGATTGTGTACCTATACCTACAGAATGGGTTCACTTGGTGGAGTTTTTGGAATCCACTCCAGTATCTGCGGTACAAATAGAGCAGTGGACAAAATCAGACCCTATTCTGTCTAGGGTCATCCATTTCTGCTCAGTTGGTTGGCCTACTAAGGTTGAGAGTGAATTACAGCCTTTTTATCAACGTCAGTCTGGCCTCTCCATTCAAAATGGCTGTCTCTTATGGGGCCACAGAGTGATAATTCCAAATGAAGGCAGGTCGAATTTAGTGAAGGAACTTCACGCTGAACACATGGATGCAACAAAAATGAAAGAGCTGGCTAGAGCTTATTTCTGGTCGCCTGGTTTAGATGGAGAACTCGAATCATTGGTTCGTTCCTGTCAAAGCTGCCTAGAGAACAGAGATCTCCCAAGGAAAAGTCCACTTCATCCTTGGGAATGGCCTACTATACCGTGGCATAGGATCCATGTTGACTATGCAGGTCCTATAAATAATACTTATTTCCTAGTCATTGTGGACGCCTACTCTAAGTGGGTGGAAATTTTTCCAACCACTTCCACGACTTCGGGTGTTACTATTCGCTTACTCCGTTCGATTTTCGCTCGATGGGTTTACCCGTAGTCCTGGTTTCCGACAATGGTACTTGTTTTACCAGTGAGGAATTTCGTTCTTTTGTCCACCTAAATGGCATTAGACATGTCCGGTCTAGTGTTTTCCACCCGTCTACTAACGGTCTCGAGGAAAACATGGTCCGTACTTTCAAGTCGGCCTTGCGTCATTCTCGTGGGGAGGAAATGCAAGTTGTGTTGGATAAATTTTTGTTTAAATATCGAATAACACTTCACACCACGACGGGGGTGTCTCCCTCTAAACTTATGATTGGCCGGGGAATTCGTTCAGTTTTCGATTTGTTACGTCCAAACGAAACGTTACAACAACGAGTTTTACGCCATCAGGAAAAACAGAAGTTGTATCACGACACTAAAAGAGGGAGAGTTATAGAAGCGCAACCTAATGATCCAGTTATGATTCGCAACTATGGGGCTGGACCAAAATGGGTTCCTGCAACTGTGCAGGAGAGAACGAGCCCTATTTCCTTCAAGTGCCAACTAGAAGATGGTTGTTCTATTAAACGCCATCAGGATCAGATATGGGAACGTGAATTGCAGAAGGACCAGAGTCTTCCGGAAGAGAGAACTGATCCTCCGGAAAATGGTTCAACCCGCCTATGCAGGTTGCACCTAATCCTACTACATCAACCCCGCTCCGCAGGTCGTCTAGGGTCCCTCATCTCCCTGACAGACTAAACTTGTAGGGGAGGAGTGAGGTGACGTGTGTGTATATATACAGAGCTGGGCAATAAATACATTGAATGTATTTAAATACTAAATACTAAATACATGGGAGAAATGTATTTAAATACTAAATACTAAATACATTTTACGAATGTATTTAGATACTAAATACAAAATACATCAATTGTATTTAAATACATTTGTAAATACATTTTAAATACATACAAATTTTAACATATGCATTCACTAATTCATGAGTAACAACAATATAAAATGCTTGATAAAGGATAAAGAAATAGTACAATCTAATTTCCGATTATATATTTCCATTTTTAGAACAAAACAAAAACAAAAGAACTTAGAACTTACGATGTTCAACCAGTGACATATTATATCATTGCAAAATGAGTAACAATTAATGAGTAGATGAGACATAAACGTAAACACAGCAAGCAGGTGCACTTTACCTTATTACGTCTTTAGATTCAATTTTAAAGTATTTTCCATCAAGCAGAGGGTGCACTAAATTGTTATCTGCAGATATATCACCGTTTGATTCACCGGATTTGCTTGTTGAAGCCATGACACGCACACGATAAAGAAATCAACCGCTTCGACTAAGAGTGGCACACAACTGATTGAACTGACACGTTGAAACATGAACCATGCTGCACTACACTGTCGACGCGTCGTACTGTGCTAGTACAGAACGTGTATTAAACCAGTAAAAGTATTTACATTTTATATTTTGAGTATTTAAATACATTGTATTTAAATACTCATTAAAGTATTTAAATACTATATTTAGATACATGAAAAACAATGTATTTATAAATACAGTTCTAAATACACAAATGTATTTAAATACGTATTTAAATACAAATGTATTTAAATACTGCCCAGCTCTGTATATATATATGTATATAGTCTAAAAGTCACTAAAGGAGACATATCACTAGATCTAAGCTGAATGGCAACAGCAAGGCATAAACGAACCAACGCGGTTGTTCGTATTGTTTTGGGCTAGCCTAGAGATGTTTTTTCCTATCTGACCTAATCGTTGGTGCTGAGTGTAATTAGGGGGTGTTTCTAAGGTGACAAATGGGGTAGGAAGTTGTCCGTACTTAAGTATAGTTAGGGGTAATGTCTATAGCTTCTAAATTGGTAATGTAAGAGAGAGTTAGGTAGGCTGTTTGTGGGACACAGGAATCTAATGGTAGGCTCCCAAAGGAATATCTAATTCAACGCACCGGTAAGTGCCTTTGATTGTTTGCTAGAACCTAAGTAACCTAACTGGGGTGTCTACCGCACGCTATCACACATATTTTGTTATCCTTAATAGAGGACAATGATTATGTTTATGTTTATGTTTATGTTTTATTCAAGTGATTACTTATTATGCTTATTCCTTTTTCAGAAGACCGTTGTCATTGTTTGACTTTATATAAATAAATAAATGATCACAAAGAGTTGGTTCTCATTTATGACAACGGTCTTAGGTACAAATGACTGATTAATTAAATAAATAATAAAATAAGTCTACATACGTGGTAAATTCAAGCAACTGTCAACCACCCCAACCTAATTAAGCAACTTCAACAAACGCTATCCACAATGCCTGCCGTAGAATGTCCTATCACAGGTTGTACCTATGTCACAGCAGACCTGGACCCAGCCATTGTAGCCGCACTTATAACAGCCCACTGCACGACCCATGTCCCAAGCCCGACAGTCTCTGCAAAGGTTGAGAAAGTAAGACGGCCAACCATTTCGGCTGCAGGTACCAGTGAAGACTGGGCATATTTTACGTCGCGTTGGACAGATTATGCGGAAGCTACAAAAATCACTGGTAGGGACAAAGTGGTACAACTACTTGAATGCTGCGACGATTCACTCCGCAAAGATTTGACAAGATCCGCAGGTGGAAGCCTAACAAACAAAACCGAAGATGAAGTCCTTGCTGCAATCAAGAAACTAGCTGTCCGTGAGGAGAACACCATGGTAGCCAGGGTTACCCTACACAATATGCGACAAGACCGCGACGAAACTGTGCGCAGTTTTGGAGCCCGTCTTCGTGGTCAGGCCGGAGTCTGCAAATTTCTTGTTGAATGCCCAAGCTGCAACAACAACGTAAATTACACTGACCCCATCCTTCGCGACGTCCTTACCCGCGGAATTGCTGACCCGGAAATACAACTGGAACTCCTCGGCAACAGTAACCAGGAGATGACCCTGGAAGACGTCTTTCAGTTTGTCGAGGCGAAGGAAGCAGGCAAGCGCTCAGCATCACGACTGCTGGACTCCCATGCCGTGGAGGCCTCAGGCAGCACATACAGGAGAAGTAAGCAAATACCCCCACAAGACAAAAATGCCCCCTGTTCATATTGTGGTAAAAAAGGACACGGCAGAAGAGCCCCAGTCCACATACGCAAGACGGATTGCCCTGCGTACAACCACAAATGCAAAATTTGCAAGCGCGACAGCCATTGGGAATCCGTATGCAGGAGCAAAGACAAGGACAAGAGCCTTTCAGCCACTCCTAATAAAGCTGATGAGTGCGAAGGTGCGGTATTTGATCTTCTCTGCGCCTCAAGCAACACTTCCGAGCCACATAAGAAAAGAGCAATCGCCCTCGACCATCACATTTACAATGAACTATCGGACATATGGATCAAGGAGAACTCACAACCACAGCCACACATCAACCTGACAGTCAGGACTCTCCCCGAAGACTACGAGGCGCTTGGGGCAACCCTCAATGCCCACCCAAAAACCGTGGTACTGCCTGCCATGGCAGACACAGGCTGTCAGAGCTGCCTCACCGGTATCAAGGTTATCCACCGCCTCGGGCTTCTCCAGTCTGACCTCATCCCTGTGACCATGAAGATGCACGCCGCCAACAACAAGGGCATCAAAATCCTTGGCGCAGCCATACTTCGCCTCACTGGCAAGGATGAACAGGGCCAACAAGTAGAAACGAGACAGGTAACATATGTGACGATTCTTCTGACAAGTTCTTCATCAGCAGAGAGGCATGCGTTTCACTCGGCATTATCTCGGGAAGATTTCCTACAGTGGGGGAAGTCCAACTGGATCCAGCACAATACTGTAACAACAGTGCCAGCACGCCACACAGTGACAGCGGACTTGTAACTAACTGCGACTGTCCAAGACGCCAACATCCTCCATCACCTCCAATCGAGCTACCGCTACCCGCTGTTGCGGCGAACCAGCAAAAGCTCAAGGAATACCTGCTGGACTATTACAAATCAAGCACCTTCAACACTTGTGACCACCAAGCGCTGCCCATGATGGACGGCCCCCCAATGAAATTGATGGTGGACCCCAATGCCAAACCAGTCGCACATCACACCCCCGTCCCAGTACCAATCCACTGGCAGGAGGACGTGAAGGCTGGCCTCGACCAAGATGTCAGACTGGGTGTCCTTGAACCAGTACCCGTTGGTGAGCCCGTAACCTGGTGTCACAGAATGGTGGTGTGCGCCAAAAAGAACGGAAAACCAAGGCGTACCGTTGACTTTCAACCCCTCAACGCTCACGCCACCCGCGAAACACACCACACTCAATCGCCATTCCACCAGGCCAGATCAGTACCGCAAGGCAAAAAGAAAACAGTGTTTGATGCATGGAATGGATATCACAGCGTACCAATCTGTGAAGAAGACCGCCACTTGACCACCTTCATAACGCCCTGGGGTCGCTACCGTTACAAAACCGCTCCCCAGGGTTACATTGCATCTGGTGACGGTTACACAAGAAGGTACGACGAAATTGTATCGAGCATCCCTAACAATACAAAGTGCATTGACGACGTCTTGCTCTGGTCAGACACAGTGGAGGAGAGCTTCTTCCAGGCCACCCAGTGGCTTGACACCTGCGGCAGACACGGAATCACACTGAACCCCGACAAGTTTGTGTTCTGTCAGGACAAGGTTGAATTTGCAGGCTTCGAGATCACATCTGACAGTGTCCGACCCTGTAAAAAATACCTCAAAGCAATCCTAGAGTTTCCATCTCCAAAGAACATCACCGACGTTCGATCATGGTTCGGGCTCATCAACCAGGTGTCGTATGCCTTCAGCATGGCCAAGAGGATGCAGCCGTTCCGCCTACTTCTGAAGCCAGGAACACCTTTCAAGTGGGATGACGAATTGGAAACCATCTTCGAAGAATCAAAGGATGTCATCATCACAGAAATAGAGGAGGGTGTTAAAATTTTTGACAAAACCAAGCCCACATGCCTCGCCACAGACTGGTCGAAAACAGGCATCGGCTACTGGTTACTTCAGAAACACTGCACCTGTACACGAGTCGAACCCTTCTGCTGCCATACTGGATGGCGTGTCACATTGGTCGGCAGTAGATTCACTACCTCAGCTGAGTCCCGCTATGCACCAGTAGAAGGAGAAGCACTTGCTGTCGCCGATGCCCTTGACAAGGCGAGGTACTTCGTGCTGGGATGCGAAGACCTAATAATTGCAGTGGACCACAAACCTCTCCTCAAAGTGTTTGGTGACAGATCCCTAGAGGACATATCTAATACACGCCTCAGAAACTTGAAGGAAAAAACCCTCAGGTACCGCTTCCGGATGATCCACGTACCAGGCGCGAAACACAAAGCTGCTGACGGGGTGTCACGATACCCCACTGGCGACCCCATACCACTGACACTCCCCGATGATGTAGCAGCCATCCATCAACCATGCGAGGGAACGGCGTTCTTTCCCCCCCCCCACCTTCCTAGCCGGCATACGGACATCACTGACAGATGGTAATGGCATGGAAGCCTGCGTCATTTCTGCAGCCGCATCAACACTCAACTCGCTGAGCCTGGCGTCAGTGACATGGGATCGAGTACGCACCGCCACGACCAGCGATGAAGTCATGAATAGTTTAGCCAATGTCATAGAGTCCGGTATGCCTGAATCCCGCCATGCACTCCCTGCACAGCTGCGGGAATATCACCAGTTTCGCGACGACCTCCGCACTGTTGACGGCGTGGTAATGTACAGGAACCGCACGGTTATCCCGCCGGCCCTCAGGCAAGAAGTACTGGCTTCACTCCACTCAGCTCATCAAGGTACTTCATCCATGATCTCCAGAGCAGAAGACTCCATTTTCTGGCCTGGCATCACACCAGCCATCACAGCACTACGGGCTAGCTGCAACCACTGCAACCGCATGGCACCAACCCAGCCCAGCGCTCCACCCACTCCACCAACATCACCAGAATACCCCTTCCAGTGCGTCTGCGCGGACTACTTCCACTACAAAGGAGTAAACTACCTGGTCGTGGTGGACAGATACTCCAACTGGCCAATAGTAGAGAGGTCATCAGATGGTGCTGCTGGACTCATCGCCTGCCTCCGACGGACCTTCGTCACCTTCGGCATCCCCGACGAACTGGCTTCCGATGGGGGCCCTGAATTTACCGCAGCAGCCACACGGCAGTTCCTCAAAAACTGGGGCGTACACCACCGACTCTCATCAGTGGCTTTCCCTCACAGCAACTGTCGGGCAGAAGTTGGTGTCAAGACAACGAAACGCCTAATAACCGACAACACTGGACCAAACGGCGACCTCAACACCGAAAACTTTCAACGGGCCATGCTTCAATACAGAAACACGCCGGATAGAGATACAAAACACTCCCCAGCAATGTGTGTATTCGGCCGCTATCCGGGACTTCATTCCAATCCTTCCCGGCCGATATAAACCACACGACACGTGGCGTGAAAACTTGGCCACCCGAGAAGATGCTCTGAGGAACCGCCACATGAGGGGTGCGGAACGCTGGTCAGAGCACACCAAGAGACTCCCACCACTAGCAGTCGGAGACCTTATACGCATCCAGAACCAGGTCGGTCCACACGCCCGTAAATGGGACAAGACAGGTGTGGTCATCGAAGTCAGGCAGTTTGACCAGTACGTGGTTAGGGTCGATGGATCTGGGAGGGTAACTGTAAGGAACAGGAAATTCCTTAAAAAATATGAACCCTTCAGCACACCTGCTCCAAAGATGACCATAGACCAACATTTGAAGAACTTCCTAGCGGTGCCCACCAACAGCCCACCTGCTGCACCACCTACACCTGCCAGGTCAGCACCAGGACCAAAGACACCCGCTTCACCCCGTAGTCCGACACGGTCCAGCCCGCACGTTGAACGAAGGCGCCCGATCCCTGAAGAGACCACACCCCCCCCAAGAAGACATGTCAACGCCGCCCATCGACATACTACCACCCGCACCCCCTAGGCCAATGGGTACGGCACCCCAAACTGCAACTCCACTAAGGCATTCGAACCGTACCAGACGCCCCCCTACCTGGCATGAAGACTACCATATGAATCAAGAAGAGTAACCAATCAAGTATGCTTTAAATTAAGGGCACTGACAAAATAAGGTTTAGTCTTTATCCGTAAACATACAAATTTTTTATTTTTTTTCTTGCCATATTATCCTTAATAATCTTCTTTATAAAATTGCTGGCTCAAAGACTTGGGGGAGAGATAGAGTACAGTACACTTTACACTTTACTTACTAAGAACTTTATATTGTGTTCCCAATACAGCTGTAACCTCACTACTGTACTATTACTTTTGTCAGGAATACCGTTGTACAACCCTTATTTTAATATATGATTCAATCTCTCGCTGAACTCTCTAATTGTATTGTAATATGTTTGATTGGATATAATGTACTGTAATTCCATAAGTATTTATATTTTAGTTTCTACAGTATCGTATTCATCATGATGTAATAGCAAAGCCTTATGTCCTCATATTACTCTTAAATAAACTAGTATCTATGTTTTCCTATTAAAGTACTATACTGTATTCACTTTATAAAAATATAAGTCTTTGCACTACTGTACTGCAATTACCTCATATCACATCTAGTATCAAAGACTTGGGAGGAGATAGAGGACAATGATTATGTTTATGTTTATGTTTATGTTTTATTCAAGTGATTACTTATTATGCTTATTCCTTTTTCAGAAGACCGTTGTCATTGTTTGACTTTATATAAATAAATAAATGATCACAAAGAGTTGGTTCTCATTTACTTAACTCCATCTCTAATTTTTTGCATAATGTGGTTATAGTGAGTGTCGACATAATTCTTTCTTAAGGTAGACTCACTTGGGATAGTTTCCTTTGTATACTTCTCTAAAAAATACCTTAGCGACTTGTTCTCTAGTTTCCACAATAGAATTCCCGCATCAATAAACGCTTTACATAAATCCATCGAAAAAGTGGATTGGTAGCTTGAAGATGAAGCAAATGTAGTTAAAAGACATGTTTCCTGTTTTTTACCTTTCTTAGCAGCAGATTTGTGTTTAGCAGTCTGTATATGTTGAGAGACAAAGTACTTTTTGTCAAAGTTAATGGATTTTTCGCATATCTTGCAAAATAAGACAGAGCCATTGGTGGAAAAAACATCACTTCCAAACTCTGACAAGATTAGTTAACTTCTTACTTGAAGATGCACTGACTTTAGGCATTGCGACGTGTATTCACTGACGTCTGACGTTTAGGTTACGACTGAGAATCTTGTGTTGTAGTATGGCTTTTCAGCTGCCAGATGTTGCCAACAAAAGAAAACACTATTAATCTAAATGTTTATTTCAGTATTTTATTTCAGAAAATATTTAAAATAGGCACATTTGGCATTTAAATTATGAAATAGGCATTTTTGCCCCAAAATCCCCAAAAAAGGGAAACCTAGGCATTTAAGGCATTATGCCTGAACATCCGGGCACTACTCATCACCCACACAGAGTGATGGGATGTAGGGAGGCAGCATCTTGGGTTACGGGATACTCTGTCTTTATACCCCCTATTTAAAGAGATTTCTCTGCTGAGCAGTGCTCCCCATAGCACTGTGATGTATGAAAGACTATGTTCACTTGCCTCATAGACACCTTTAAATGGGAGACCTGAATGGGTGTACATTCAAATACTCTATACAGTCTTTACAGTCCCACCTACTCCTTTTATCTTAATTGTAGAGCTTGTATTATATTATTTACGAAGCTGGGCACAAACCGTTAATCCGTTAATCGTTAATTAACGAAGTTAACTTTTTCGTTAACAATTTAACTTTTAAGTTAACTTTGAAAATCATTATCGGACTAATTAACTTCCGTTACATTTAACTTCCGTTAACTCAAGTCCGTTAACCCAAAAAATTCATAAATAAACGTTTAAAAGTTTCTATTATTTTCAGTGCTGAGCAGGTGCGCAATTAATCCGCCACTGTTAATAGTGATGAACGAATTTCCATCACCGACCCTGATGATGCTACTGTGGCTGCCCTGTTGTCTGGATCCGTGGACGAGCAGGAGTTGGAGTATGTCTCCCTGGCAGACTCCCTGGCTGTGTCTGTGGTTGAGCCTGACGATGTCGACACTATCGTTGGCAATCCCATCAACCTGCCAGCCCACATGAGGTGTGCTGCCCACACCTTCAACCTAGTGGCCAGCAAGGATGCAGATGCTGCACTGCAGAGTTCAGTGTTCAAGGGGCCCTACAGGGCTGCCATGGCCAAGGCACGCGCCCTCTGGAACCTGCAGGATCGCAGCACTGTGGCCAGAGATGGGCACGATCTTGATCTTCAAGATCAGATCGTGATCTTGAAGATCAAGATCGTGATCTGATCTTGATCTTGAAGATCACTTTTATTATGGTGATCTTGATCTTGATCTAAGATCACTTTATTTCTTGTGATCTTGATCTTGAAGATCACTTTAGACTTCAAGATCACTTTTAATTTCAGATTCTTAAATATGCCGCTATGCGAATGTCATTTGTTTTTTGTCCAAGCGACATCTGGTGGCAACTTTGTTCAACACCGACTGTTTATGTTTTCTGTTAGTTGGGTGACTTGCGTCATGCGTGGGCTCATGGAAGGTGTAGTTGCTGTGGAATTTAGGCTCGTAAAAAGTGTAATTTACTGTGCAATTATGTTAAAAGTGTTCTATTAATATATTATTATATATAGGCATAAAATATAGCCTATAGGTCCGTATTCATAATAAATTAATTCTAAACATATTTTATTTACAGATTGAATTTTTTAATAATGAGTGCAATTTTACAACTTCAACAGGCTCCCAAGGGAACCAAATATTCTAGGTTGTCACCAGAACAGTATTCAATATATTTAGATAACAATGTTGGTAATAAGGATCAATCTGTGCTATTGAACGGAAAATATTTTCAAATTGTCGAAAAAACTGGAAACAGTATCAAAGTTATTTGTAGGCAGTGTACAAAGAAAACTACAATTCTGTCTGCTGGCCTCGACTCAACAAGCAATCTTCTGAGGCACCTCAGGGTTAGTACTACTTAGTAACTAAGTAGTAAGTAGCAACATTAACATAATGATTCAAGTCATATTTTAAGTGACTGGTGCCATACAAGACTAATGCTACATTTACATAGACGTCCATTTGAATATATTGTGCACTTCAGATATTAATAGATTATGGACTAGTAACTACATTAAAAACTGCCGATATCCAACTATAATAAAACACCAGGTGTATCTGTCTTTCTCTCTGTCTGATCCATGTCTGTAATTTCTCCTATTTAGTTACTGAAGGACGAAATTCGGCTTTCAATTTAACATAGGATAAAAATGCACTGATCATGGTGAAAATAATTTTAGTTAAAGATAACAAAATTTTAGAATCTTGTTAAGTATTAATTTCAACTAGAAGTTTGATACTCTGATAAATATTATACAGGGTGTTCAAGAAGTCTCTCCGCATGATAATAATTTATTTTCTTGTGCAGAAACTACATTCGGATCTTTTGGGTGAATATGAATCGGAGAAGAAATCTCGCAAGCGTCCAGCTAAAGAAGAAGATGCCAGCGGCAGCAATGCTGGCCCTGCCAAAATTGCCAAGCAGTCAACACTAAGCATGTTCCACATTTCCAAGCAAAAACCAGGACCACCAATATGCAAGGATATCCTTGAAAAGAAGATTCTCTCGCTTGTGGCTAATGGGCTCCTACCATTGAGCCTAGTTGAACTACATGAATTTAAGGATCTTCTTTCATGTTAGTATAACTCAAATATTTTGCTATTTTTTCCATAGCTAATATCTGATTAAAATAATTAATCATATTATTTGTATGAACATTAGACTATCGCTAGCCTAGCTAAATATTTTGATATTTTTTCCATAGCTAATCTATTGTATTTGTTTTAATTTTTAAATATTTTTTTCAGACGTCAACCCGGCTGTTCAGGTGCCATCTAGACGCACCCTGGCTAGATCTCTTGCAACAACAACTAGTACAATGAAGGAAGACATACAAGCAAAACTGGCAGCAGTTGACCATGTGTGTGTTACATGCGACATATGGTCAACTAATCACCGCAGTTTCATGGGAGTCACAGCGCATTGGGTATGCTATTGATTTAGTGTATTATTTTTTATAATTGATAAATTGACCATTGGTGATAGACTGATAGTCTGATAGACTTATAGTATAATCTTTTCAATTATTCGACATGTGTTCCTCATTCATTAATTTGGTGAGTCTTCATTTTGCTGTGATTCACAGTAATTTCACACTAATTCACTGATTCTGTCATCTGTCATTGTGTCTGATTCACAGCAAAATGTGGAAGAGTCCATATTCACAGGCTGTGAATATGGACTCTTCCACATTTTGCTCTTATGGGATGGGTCACTGATGTGGTGGTATGGTAGGCGACTCATCGCTGAATTGCCTCCTTTATATCACATAGTTCTTCTCTTCAATGTTTGGTGGCGCAGTTTAGCTGGTGCGTGTCTAACCAATATTATTAAATTAAGCTTAAAAAAATGTTCATACAAACATTGATTTTATATTCTTACATTACAGATCAATGATGACTTGTCGCGAGGATCAGCTGCACTGGCATGCCGAAGATTTCGTGGAACACATAGCTTTGATAAAATTGCTGGAATATTGGACAGGATCAACTCGGAGCATGGTTTATCTTATAGAAAAGTTGTATCTACAGTCACCGACAATGCATCGAACATGGTGAAATGCTTTAAAGAGTTCGGTGTTCGTGTTCAGAATCGTACTGACGACATTGATGAAGATGATGCAGATGAAGATGATGATGAAAAAGATTCAGATGAAGAGGTTATCATCAGCAACTTTCCTGAACATTCAGGAGAGCATGGAGAGGAGTCAGTGAAACTATCATCCCATATTCGATGTGCCTCCCACACATTGAACTTGGTAGCAACAACTGATGCAGATAAAGGACTGAATTCACCTGGACTAAAGAAGATAAAGCATTCTGCAATGGGAAAATGTTCGGCGCTGTGGAATGCTGCTGGTAAACCCAAGTCAGCAGAAAAAATACAGGAAATAACTGGCGTCCAATTTAGGTACCCATGCGTCACCCGATGGAACTCAATGTACGACTCATTAAGCCAAATATATAAACATAAGAACGACGTGGCTCTTGAAGAACTGAATCTACCCATCCTCAAAGACAATGAATTGGAATTTATTTCAGAATATTTGTCTGTTCTAAAACCAATTGCAGCAGCCCTCAACAAATTACAGGCAGAGAAAGAATGCTACTACGGTTGTCTTCTTCCAACAGTCCTAGTGACTCAAGATGCCCTCGCAAGATTGGAGCCTATCCAACCAAACGACCTGCGCTTGAGACACTGCATGCCATTACTGGCAGCAGTCGTCTCTGGCTTCAATGCCAGATTTGGTCATTTTTTGTCGTTGAGCCCCGAGGTAACTGATGCCGTTTTGGCCTCAGTATCTCATCCGTATTTCAAACTTAGATGGATATCATTGTTGCAAGGGCCTAATTTCGGCGATCATGAAGCAATCAAGTCTCAAGTAAAAGACAAGCTGCAAATGGCTGTAAGAAATTGTAATTCTGACAGCAGTGCCTATCCTCACCTTCTCATGGAGAAGGTGTAGCATTTAATTAGAAGAGAAAATATACATCCATAGGATGAAACTGTCTATGGTCTTTACCATAAGAAAAGAAAAAATGAAAGTTAGAAGATAAAATTACAATTCCCCAGCATCTATTTTTTGTTGTAAAAATAGTCGCGCCTTTAATGCTGTTTGTCGCTGAGGTCTTGTGTCTGTCAATGTTGTAGTAGGATGCGTTACCACTCCTACTGTCAAAGGAATAGTTACTGGAAGTTCAGTGTCTCCAGTTGTTACTGTCAGTGGAGAAGGTTCTCCAATGTCCATTGTTTTGGGTCCAGACTCTAAAGGGTACAAAAGAGAAATGTCTCTTGTTGTGTCACCCGTTGAAGTCCTTAATTTGACCACTCTTGTTACCCCGTCTGCCCTGGTCTGAGTTCTGAAACTCTAGCCAGAGGCCAGTATTGTCTTGGAGTACTGTCATGTATGAGAACAAGGTCCCCTACCTTAATTGTGTCAGACCAATCCTTCTTAGTCATTTGTTTATGTCTCTCCCTTAGACCCATCAAGTACTCAGTTTTCCACTGTTTAATGAAATGAGCTTTAACTCTAGTTAAATGTTGTAACTTAGTCTGGAGCTCATCATGTCGTTGAGTCCAGTTTGGGTCTTCTGAAGAGTCTATATTGTAGTCCGGCAGGAGACTAACTTGTTCTCCCCGAATCAAATGATTTGGAGTTAATGGTTCCGGGTCATTAATGTTGTCACTCACATAAGTGAGTGGTCTATTGTTAATGATGTTCTCAATCTCAGCCAGGAGAGTGAGCAACCCAAATAAGTGTATCTGTTTTTTGCCAATTGCTTTCTTCAAGCAATTCTTTACTGTTTGTATATTCCTCACACACGGACCACCAATGCGAAAAATGCTCTGAATGAATTGGTCCACAATTAACCCACCCCTTATATCTCCAGTCTAACTATAGAGTAGATCAAGTCTAGCCTAGAGGGGTCAGCCTAGAGATTCCGGAAATGGTCCAGAGCGGGCAGATAAATTGAGGTCCACAGTAGGATTCCTCACCAAATTAGGTTAGGGCAATCTACCTTCACCTTTGTTAAGCTATGAGTTGATGCTGGGTCTTAGGCCACAATGTAGGCCTAAGTTGTCTGACCCAGCTTAATTTAATGAATCTATGTAAACCTGGGTTAAAAACACAATTAGTCACTTACTGCTAGTTATTAGAGAGTCTCTTTTCTCCTTCCTGTTTAATTGTCGAGAGCGTACTTGCTGGTGGGGATCTTTCTTCGGTGTCTGTTCTCGTCCCTTCCCCAGTTGCGTCCTGTCGCCCCGTTCCTCGTTTTCGTTCTCCTTTGTTCTCCTCTTCGCGGGGCTTTTTCCACCAGCGTTGTCTTGGTTTTTTCCTCGGTTGGTTGAGCGGTAATGTATCTCTATTACCGAGCACGCTCTTCTCACACAGTATATAAATACTAGTGTGGAGAATAACTCTGGTGAGCAACCAATTGGTTTCATCCACCCAGTTATTGACATAAAAGGAATTTAATAATTGTTAGATTAACTACCTACCTACTCAGTGAACCATTTTCGTTACCTCCCAACTACCCACTCATCAGTTTTCCATACTGACCATTCATTGATATGGGTTATGGACCTGGTGAAATGAGAATTGAGAAAAATAGAACTAAAAACTATATGTAGGTCATTTAATAGTTTTTTCTTTGCTGATAAGTTATGATAATACTAAGTTTTAAGTTTACCACCTGAAAAACTGAAAGGGGAATCGTCAATCCCCGTGGTTTAGATCAGGTGACATGGGTAGGATGCGATGCTTGTATTGCCTCAGCCCTCAGGGGAGTATTAGGAGTGATACTTTTCAGGAGTGATTAACAAAATAATTTGTTTTTGTTTACTCTACAAGAGTACAACTTTTTTCAATTCATATAAAAGTGATCTTAAAAAGTGATCTTGAAAAGTGATCTTCAAGATCACGATCTTGATCTGGATCTTCAAGATCACATTTTTCTGGTGATCTGATCTTGATCTTCAAGATCACATTTTTCTGGTGATCTGATCTTGATCTTCAAGATCACCAAAGTTGGTGATCTTGCCCATCTCTGACTGTGGCAGCAGACAGCATCTACGCTGAGGTGGGGAGGAGGCTGGTTGTCCCCAACACGACGAGGTGGAACTCCACCTATGACTCTGTGGTGGTCCTGAACACAATCCTGGAGACAAAGAGGCCTGCTCTCCACAGAGTCATGACCCAGCTGAAGGTCAACAGCTTCAAAGACCAGGATGTCGACTTAATGAAAGAGTATGTCAAGGTAATATATTTATAAATTAATAATAAACTAGCGGGACTCGTGGAAATTCCACGATTTATTTTTTTTCTGGTTACAATTAAATGCAGGACCTTGATACAATAATAGCGTTGCTTACGTAAACGTTTAAGAATACAATTATTCCAACTATATTTATTTATTGCAATAAAGTTATATTTTTCTTAACACCAGCCAGTAGATACGTTTTAGTTTTGCTCATTCAATTATCGTTATATTATTGAGTAAAATACAGCAGAATAATATTGCAGAATAATACAAATTTGAATTTCTACAATTTACTAATTCTCCATTGTTTTATTTCCAGATCATGTCACCTGTGGCCAAAGCACTCGACAAGATCCAGGGGGAGGAACAAGCCTACCTTGGGACTCTGCTGCCAACAGTTGCTGCGACAATCTTCAGGCTTAAGGACTTGAAGTCCAAGGGCCTCGTCTACTGCAGCGCCTTGGTCGACGCACTTTTGGCAGGCATCGATAAAAGGTTTGGGCCCCTCCTGGAGGATGACGAATGCCAACTGGCTGCTGCCTTCCATCCCAGGTTTCGCCTCATCTGGTTGGACAAGTATGACAACACCAAGGTCGCCAGGGTGAGGAAAAGCATGGAGGGTACAGTCTAGGAGGCCATGAAGCAGCAGTCCAACGAAGTGGGCAGCAACAGTGGAGGCAGCAACAACGAGGAGGAGGAGGAGGATGACTTCTTCAGTGCTGTCATCCAGACAAAAGAGAGCAGCAGAAGCCACAGGTCACTCAAGGGCAAGGCCCAGAACTTGGTCAACACCTGGCTGGAGACCAACTCCAAGGACTTGCTGACAGAGATGGGCAAGATCACCAACTTTGGTGATCTTGAAGATCAAGATCAGATCACCAGAAAAATGTGATCTTGAAGATCCAGATCAAGATCGTGATCTTGAAGATCACTTTTCAAGATCACTTTTTAAGATCACTTTTATATGAATTGAAAAAAGTTGTACTCTTGTAGAGTAAACAAAAACAAATTATTTTGTTAATCACTCCTGAAAAGTATCACTCCTAATACTCCCCTGAGGGCTGAGGCAATACAAGTAAATGAGAACCAACTCTTTGTGATCATTTATTTATTTATATAAAGTCAAACAATGACAACGGTCTTCTGAAAAAGGAATAAGCATAATAAGTAATCACTTGAATAAAACATAAACATAAACATAAACATAATCATTGTCCTCTATCTCCTCCCAAGTCTTTGATACTAGATGTGATATGAGGTAATTGCAGTACAGTAGTGCAAAGACTTATATTGTTTTATAAAGTGAATACAGTATAGTACTTTAATAGGAAAACATAGATACTAGTTTATTTAAGAGTAATATGAGGACATAAGGCTTTGCTATTACATCATGATGAATACGATACTGTAGAAACTAAAATATAAATACTTATGGAATTATACAGTACATTATATCCAATCAAACATATTACAATACAATTAGAGAGTTCAGCGAGAGATTGAATCATATATTAAAATAAGGGTTGTACAACGGTATTCCTGACAAAAGTAATAGTACAGTAGTGAGGTTACAGCTGTATTGGGAACACAATATAAAGTTCTTAGTAAGTAAAGTGTAAAGTGTACTGTACTCTATCTCTCCCCCAAGTCTTTGAGCCAGCAATTTTATAAAGAAGATTATTAAGGATAATATGGCAAGAAAAAAAAAAAAATTTGTATGTTTACGGATAAAGACTAAACCTTATTTTGTCAGTGCCCTTAATTTAAAGCATACTTGATTGGTTACTCTTCTTGATTCATATGGTAGTCTTCATGCCAGGTAGGGGGGCGTCTGGTACGGTTCGAATGCCTTAGTGGAGTTGCAGTTTGGGGTGCCGTACCCATTGGCCTAGGGGGTGCGGTGGTAGTATGTCGATGGGCGGCGTTGACATGTCTTCTTGGGTGGGGGTGTGGTCTCTTCAGGGATCGGGCGCCTTCGTTCAACGTGCGGGCTGGACCGTGTCGGACTACGGGGTGAAGCGGGTGTCTTTGGTCCTGGTGCTGACCTGGCAGGTGTAGGTGGTGCAGCAGGTGGGCTGTTGGTGGGCACCGCTAGGAAGTTCTTCAAATGTTGGTCTATGGTCATCTTTGGAGCAGGTGTGCTGAAGGGTTCATATTTTTTAAGGAATTTCCTGTTCCTTACAGTTACCCTCCCAGATCCATCGACCCTAACCACGTACTGGTCAAACTGCCTGACTTCGATGACCACACCTGTCTTGTCCCATTTACGGGCGTGTGGACCGACCTGGTTCTGGATGCGTATAAGGTCTCCGACTGCTAGTGGTGGGAGTCTCTTGGTGTGCTCTGACCAGCGTTCCGCACCCCTCATGTGGCGGTTCCTCAGAGCATCTTCTCGGGTGGCCAAGTTTTCACGCCACGTGTCGTGTGGTTTATATCGGCCGGGAAGGATTGGAATGAAGTCCCGGATAGGGCGGCCGAATACACACATTGCTGGGGAGTGTTTTGTATCTCTATCCGGCGTGTTTCTGTATTGAAGCATGGCCCGTTGAAAGTTTTCGGTGTTGAGGTCGCCGTTTGGTCCAGTGTTGTCGGTTATTAGGCGTTTCGTTGTCTTGACACCAACTTCTGCCCGACAGTTGCTGTGAGGGAAAGCCACTGATGAGAGTCGGTGGTGTACGCCCCAGTTTTTGAGGAACTGCCGTGTGGCTGCTGCGGTAAATTCAGGGCCCCCATCGGAAGCCAGTTCGTCGGGGATGCCGAAGGTGACGAAGGTCCGTCGGAGGCAGGCGATGAGTCCAGCAGCACCATCTGATGACCTCTCTACTATTGGCCAGTTGGAGTATCTGTCCACCACGACCAGGTAGTTTACTCCTTTGTAGTGGAAGTAGTCCGCGCAGACGCACTGGAAGGGGTATTCTGGTGATGTTGGTGGAGTGGGTGGAGCGCTGGGCTGGGTTGGTGCCATGCGGTTGCAGTGGTTGCAGCTAGCCCGTAGTGCTGTGATGGCTGGTGTGATGCCAGGCCAGAAAATGGAGTCTTCTGCTCTGGAGATCATGGATGAAGTACCTTGATGAGCTGAGTGGAGTGAAGCCAGTACTTCTTGCCTGAGGGCCGGCGGGATAACCGTGCGGTTCCTGTACATTACCACGCCGTCAACAGTGCGGAGGTCGTCGCGAAACTGGTGATATTCCCGCAGCTGTGCAGGGAGTGCATGGCGGGATTCAGGCATACCGGACTCTATGACATTGGCTAAACTATTCATGACTTCATCGCTGGTCGTGGCGGTGCGTACTCGATCCCATGTCACTGACGCCAGGCTCAGCGAGTTGAGTGTTGATGCGGCTGCAGAAATGACGCAGGCTTCCATGCCATTACCATCTGTCAGTGATGTCCGTATGCCGGCTAGGAAGGTGGGGGGGGGAAAGAACGCCGTTCCCTCGCATGGTTGATGGATGGCTGCTACATCATCGGGGAGTGTCAGTGGTATGGGGTCGCCAGTGGGGTATCGTGACACCCCGTCAGCAGCTTTGTGTTTCGCGCCTGGTACGTGGATCATCCGGAAGCGGTACCTGAGGGTTTTTTCCTTCAAGTTTCTGAGGCGTGTATTAGATATGTCCTCTAGGGATCTGTCACCAAACACTTTGAGGAGAGGTTTGTGGTCCACTGCAATTATTAGGTCTTCGCATCCCAGCACGAAGTACCTCGCCTTGTCAAGGGCATCGGCGACAGCAAGTGCTTCTCCTTCTACTGGTGCATAGCGGGACTCAGCTGAGGTAGTGAATCTACTGCCGACCAATGTGACACGCCATCCAGTATGGCAGCAGAAGGGTTCGACTCGTGTACAGGTGCAGTGTTTCTGAAGTAACCAGTAGCCGATGCCTGTTTTCGACCAGTCTGTGGCGAGGCATGTGGGCTTGGTTTTGTCAAAAATTTTAACACCCTCCTCTATTTCTGTGATGATGACATCCTTTGATTCTTCGAAGATGGTTTCCAATTCGTCATCCCACTTGAAAGGTGTTCCTGGCTTCAGAAGTAGGCGGAACGGCTGCATCCTCTTGGCCATGCTGAAGGCATACGACACCTGGTTGATGAGCCCGAACCATGATCGAACGTCGGTGATGTTCTTTGGAGATGGAAACTCTAGGATTGCTTTGAGGTATTTTTTACAGGGTCGGACACTGTCAGATGTGATCTCGAAGCCTGCAAATTCAACCTTGTCCTGACAGAACACAAACTTGTCGGGGTTCAGTGTGATTCCGTGTCTGCCGCAGGTGTCAAGCCACTGGGTGGCCTGGAAGAAGCTCTCCTCCACTGTGTCTGACCAGAGCAAGACGTCGTCAATGCACTTTGTATTGTTAGGGATGCTCGATACAATTTCGTCGTACCTTCTTGTGTAACCGTCACCAGATGCAATGTAACCCTGGGGAGCGGTTTTGTAACGGTAGCGACCCCAGGGCGTTATGAAGGTGGTCAAGTGGCGGTCTTCTTCACAGATTGGTACGCTGTGATATCCATTCCATGCATCAAACACTGTTTTCTTTTTGCCTTGCGGTACTGATCTGGCCTGGTGGAATGGCGATTGAGTGTGGTGTGTTTCGCGGGTGGCGTGAGCGTTGAGGGGTTGAAAGTCAACGGTACGCCTTGGTTTTCCGTTCTTTTTGGCGCACACCACCATTCTGTGACACCAGGTTACGGGCTCACCAACGGGTACTGGTTCAAGGACACCCAGTCTGACATCTTGGTCGAGGCCAGCCTTCACGTCCTCCTGCCAGTGGATTGGTACTGGGACGGGGGTGTGATGTGCGACTGGTTTGGCATTGGGGTCCACCATCAATTTCATTGGGGGGCCGTCCATCATGGGCAGCGCTTGGTGGTCACAAGTGTTGAAGGTGCTTGATTTGTAATAGTCCAGCAGGTATTCCTTGAGCTTTTGCTGGTTCGCCGCAACAGCGGGTAGCGGTAGCTCGATTGGAGGTGATGGAGGATGTTGGCGTCTTGGACAGTCGCAGTTAGTTACAAGTCCGCTGTCACTGTGTGGCGTGCTGGCACTGTTGTTACAGTATTGTGCTGGATCCAGTTGGACTTCCCCCACTGTAGGAAATCTTCCCGAGATAATGCCGAGTGAAACGCATGCCTCTCTGCTGATGAAGAACTTGTCAGAAGAATCCGTCACATATGTTACCTGTCTCGTTTCTACTTGTTGGCCCTGTTCATCCTTGCCAGTGAGGCGAAGTATGGCTGCGCCAAGGATTTTGATGCCCTTGTTGTTGGCGGCGTGCATCTTCATGGTCACAGGGATGAGGTCAGACTGGAGAAGCCCGAGGCGGTGGATAACCTTGATACCGGTGAGGCAGCTCTGACAGCCTGTGTCTGCCATGGCAGGCAGTACCACGGTTTTTGGGTGGGCATTGAGGGTTGCCCCAAGCGCCTCGTAGTCTTCGGGGAGAGTCCTGACTGTCAGGTTGATGTGTGGCTGTGGTTGTGAGTTCTCCTTGATCCATATGTCCGATAGTTCATTGTAAATGTGATGGTCGAGGGCGATTGCTCTTTTCTTATGTGGCTCGGAAGTGTTGCTTGAGGCGCAGAGAAGATCAAATACCGCACCTTCGCACTCATCAGCTTTATTAGGAGTGGCTGAAAGGCTCTTGTCCTTGTCTTTGCTCCTGCATACGGATTCCCAATGGCTGTCGCGCTTGCAAATTTTGCATTTGTGGTTGTACGCAGGGCAATCCGTCTTGCGTATGTGGACTGGGGCTCTTCTGCCGTGTCCTTTTTTACCACAATATGAACAGGGGGCATTTTTGTCTTGTGGGGGTATTTGCTTACTTCTCCTGTATGTGCTGCCTGAGGCCTCCACGGCATGGGAGTCCAGCAGTCGTGATGCTGAGCGCTTGCCTGCTTCCTTCGCCTCGACAAACTGAAAGACGTCTTCCAGGGTCATCTCCTGGTTACTGTTGCCGAGGAGTTCCAGTTGTATTTCCGGGTCAGCAATTCCGCGGGTAAGGACGTCGCGAAGGATGGGGTCAGTGTAATTTACGTTGTTGTTGCAGCTTGGGCATTCAACAAGAAATTTGCAGACTCCGGCCTGACCACGAAGACGGGCTCCAAAACTGCGCACAGTTTCGTCGCGGTCTTGTCGCATATTGTGTAGGGTAACCCTGGCTACCATGGTGTTCTCCTCACGGACAGCTAGTTTCTTGATTGCAGCAAGGACTTCATCTTCGGTTTTGTTTGTTAGGCTTCCACCTGCGGATCTTGTCAAATCTTTGCGGAGTGAATCGTCGCAGCATTCAAGTAGTTGTACCACTTTGTCCCTACCAGTGATTTTTGTAGCTTCCGCATAATCTGTCCAACGCGACGTAAAATATGCCCAGTCTTCACTGGTACCTGCAGCCGAAATGGTTGGCCGTCTTACTTTCTCAACCTTTGCAGAGACTGTCGGGCTTGGGACATGGGTCGTGCAGTGGGCTGTTATAAGTGCGGCTACAATGGCTGGGTCCAGGTCTGCTGTGACATAGGTACAACCTGTGATAGGACATTCTACGGCAGGCATTGTGGATAGCGTTTGTTGAAGTTGCTTAATTAGGTTGGGGTGGTTGACAGTTGCTTGAATTTACCACGTATGTAGACTTATTTTATTATTTATTTAATTAATCAGTCATTTGTACCTAAGACCGTTGTCATAAATGAGAACCAACTCTTTGTGATCATTTATTTATTTATATAAAGTCAAACAATGACAACGGTCTTCTGAAAAAGGAATAAGCATAATAAGTAATCACTTGAATAAAACATAAACATAAACATAAACATAATCATTGTCCTCTAACAAGCATCGCATCCTACCCATGTCACCTGATCTAAACCACGGGGATTGACGATTCCCCTTTCAGTTTTTCAGGTGGTAAACTTAAAACTTAGTATTATCATAACTTATCAGCAAAGAAAAAACTATTAAATGACCTACATATAGTTTTTAGTTCTATTTTTCTCAATTCTCATTTCACCAGGTCCATAACCCATATCAATGAATGGTCAGCATATATAAGTAAACATTTTTTACATAGAATTTAATTTTACAGTTTTACTGCAGTACGCAATTACTGACAATATAAGGGTAAAAACTGCAAGTTAAGAGTGTTAATTTAATGTTCAACCGCTGTAAACATTTGCTTTCAGCAAAACCAATTGTTCAAAGTTACCATCCGAGAGACGACTTCGTTTTGGGGCTATGAACCATGCCAGCAAACGAAAACAACCGTTCCACTGGTGCAGAGGAAGGTAGCGTGGTGTTATACCTCTTGAAGATCTTCTTTATAGCAGGATACCTATCTAAAGAGTCGAGTGCCTTACTGGTGTCCTGCAAATAATTGAGGACTTCCAAGTCTTCCTTGTTGTTAGGAGCAGAGAATGAGCCGTCCATAGTTCTGAAGAAATCGTCTTCAGATGATGAGTCTGAGTTCACCGAACTATTACCACTGCTGTCAGAATTACAATTTCTTACAGCCATTTGCAGCTTGTCTTTTACTTGAGACTTGATTGCTTCATGATCGCCGAAATTAGGCCCTTGCAACAATGATATCCATCTAAGTTTGAAATACGGATGAGATACTGAGGCCAAAACGGCATCAGTTACCTCGGGGCTCAACGACAAAAAATGACCAAATCTGGCATTGAAGCCAGAGACGACTGCTGCCAGTAATGGCATGCAGTGTCTCAAGCACAGGTCGTTTGGTTGGATAGGCTCCAATCTTGCGAGGGCATCTTGAGTCACTAGGACTGTTGGAAGAAGACAACCGTAGTAGCATTCTTTCTCTGCCTGTAATTTGTTGAGGGCTGCTGCAATTGGTTTTAGAACAGACAAATATTCTGAAATAAATTCCAATTCATTGTCTTTGAGGATGGGTAGATTCAGTTCTTCAAGAGCTACATTCACGTCGTTCTTATGTTTATATATTTGGCTTAATGAGTCATACATTGAGTTCCATCGGGTGACGCATGGGTACCTAAATTGGACGCCAGTTATTTCCTGTATTTTTTCTGCTGACTTGGGTTTACCAGCAGCATTCCACAGCGCCGAACATTTTCCCATTGCAGAATGCTTTATCTTCTTTAGTCCAGGTGAATTCAGTCCTTTATCTGCATCAGTTGTTGCTACCAAGTTCAATGTGTGGGAGGCACATCGAATATGGGATGATAGTTTCACTGACTCCTCTCCATGCTCTCCTGAATGTTCAGGAAAGTTGCTGATGATAACCTCTTCATCTGAATCTTTTTCATCATCATCTTCATCTGCATCATCTTCATCAATGTCGTCAGTACGATTCTGAACACGAACACCGAACTCTTTAAAGCATTTCACCATGTTCGATGCATTGTCGGTGACTGTAGATACAACTTTTCTATAAGATAAACCATGCTCCGAGTTGATCCTGTCCAATATTCCAGCAATTTTATCAAAGCTATGTGTTCCACGAAATCTTCGGCATGCCAGTGCAGCTGATCCTCGCGACAAGTCATCATTGATCTGTAATGTAAGAATATAAAATCAATGTTTGTATGAACATTTTTTTAAGCTTAATTTAATAATATTGGTTAGACACGCACCAGCTAAACTGCGCCACCAAACATTGAAGAGAAGAACTATGTGATATAAAGGAGGCAATTCAGCGATGAGTCGCCTACCATACCACCACATCAGTGACCCATCCCATAAGAGCAAAATGTGGAAGAGTCCATATTCACAGCCTGTGAATATGGACTCTTCCACATTTTGCTGTGAATCAGACACAATGACAGATGACAGAATCAGTGAATTAGTGTGAAATTACTGTGAATCACAGCAAAATGAAGACTCACCAAATTAATGAATGAGGAACACATGTCGAATAATTGAAAAGATTATACTATAAGTCTATCAGACTATCAGTCTATCACCAATGGTCAATTTATCAATTATATAAAAATAATACACTAAATCAATAGCATACCCAATGCGCTGTGACTCCCATGAAACTGCGGTGATTAGTTGACCATATGTCGCATGTAACACACACATGGTCAACTGCTGCCAGTTTTGCTTGTATGTCTTCCTTCATTGTACTAGTTGTTGTTGCAAGAGATCTAGCCAGGGTGCGTCTAGATGGCACCTGAACAGCCGGGTTGACGTCTGAAAAAAATATTTAAAAATTAAAACAAATACAATAGATTAGCTATGGAAAAAATATCAAAATATTTAGCTAGGCTAGCGATAGTCTAATGTTCATACAAATAATATGATTAATTATTTTAATCAGATATTAGCTATGGAAAAAATAGCAAAATATTTGAGTTATACTAACATGAAAGAAGATCCTTAAATTCATGTAGTTCAACTAGGCTCAATGGTAGGAGCCCATTAGCCACAAGCGAGAGAATCTTCTTTTCAAGGATATCCTTGCATATTGGTGGTCCTGGTTTTTGCTTGGAAATGTGGAACATGCTTAGTGTTGACTGCTTGGCAATTTTGGCAGGGCCAGCATTGCTGCCGCTGGCATCTTCTTCTTTAGCTGGACGCTTGCGAGATTTCTTCTCCGATTCATATTCACCCAAAAGATCCGAATGTAGTTTCTGCACAAGAAAATAAATTATTATCATGCGGAGAGACTTCTTGAACACCCTGTATAATATTTATCAGAGTATCAAACTTCTAGTTGAAATTAATACTTAACAAGATTCTAAAATTTTGTTATCTTTAACTAAAATTATTTTCACCATGATCAGTGCATTTTTATCCTATGTTAAATTGAAAGCCGAATTTCGTCCTTCAGTAACTAAATAGGAGAAATTACAGACATGGATCAGACAGAGAGAAAGACAGATACACCTGGTGTTTTATTATAGTTGGATATCGGCAGTTTTTAATGTAGTTACTAGTCCATAATCTATTAATATCTGAAGTGCACAATATATTCAAATGGACGTCTATGTAAATGTAGCATTAGTCTTGTATGGCACCAGTCACTTAAAATATGACTTGAATCATTATGTTAATGTTGCTACTTACTACTTAGTTACTAAGTAGTACTAACCCTGAGGTGCCTCAGAAGATTGCTTGTTGAGTCGAGGCCAGCAGACAGAATTGTAGTTTTCTTTGTACACTGCCTACAAATAACTTTGATACTGTTTCCAGTTTTTTCGACAATTTGAAAATATTTTCCGTTCAATAGCACAGATTGATCCTTATTACCAACATTGTTATCTAAATATATTGAATACTGTTCTGGTGACAACCTAGAATATTTGGTTCCCTTGGGAGCCTGTTGAAGTTGTAAAATTGCACTCATTATTAAAAAATTCAATCTGTAAATAAAATATGTTTAGAATTAATTTATTATGAATACGGACCTATAGGCTATATTTTATGCCTATATATAATAATATATTAATAGAACACTTTTAACATAATTGCACAGTAAATTACACTTTTTACGAGCCTAAATTCCACAGCAACTACACCTTCCATGAGCCCACGCATGACGCAAGTCACCCAACTAACAGAAAACATAAACAGTCGGTGTTGAACAAAGTTGCCACCAGATGTCGCTTGGACAAAAAACAAATGACATTCGCATAGCGGCATATTTAAGAATCTGAAATTAAAAGTGATCTTGAAGTCTAAAGTGATCTTCAAGATCAAGATCACAAGAAATAAAGTGATCTTAGATCAAGATCAAGATCACCATAATAAAAGTGATCTTCAAGATCAAGATCAGATCACGATCTTGATCTTCAAGATCACGATCTGATCTTGAAGATCAAGATCGTGCCCATCTCTGCTTGCTGACAGATGCTGCCTTCTTGGGTGAGCAAGTGTTGGTGGACTTGTTCATCAAGTTCAACACAGCCATCCCCTCCAGTGCTGCAGTAGAGCGTTTGTTCTCTATGGGCAAGGACATCCTGAGGGCCAAGAGATCATCCCTGTCTGATGAAAACTTTGATATGCTAATTTTCATGAAGGGCAACATGCATCTCATGGACAAAATGGAGAACGAGAAGAAGAGGGAAAATTAAATTATATATATATTGTGTTTTTCATTTTTTTTATAATAAAAGTTAACGTTAACGGTTTATCCGTAACTTCCGTTACATGTTTAACGAATTAACGGATTAACGGTTAACGAAGTTAACTTTTTGGTTAACGGATTAGCGGTTAACGAAGTTAACGTTTTGGTTAACGGTGCCCACCACTGATTATTTAGATTGTAGCTATGTCGATATATGGCTATATAGCTGTATATATAACCATGTGATGTATACAATTAGTACAGTAGTGGTATTGATGAATGATCCACAAGCCCCAAAGTTTTGAAGTTAATGTACAACTAGTAGATGTGTGACAATTTACAATTTGCAGAGATCAATTGGATCTTGATTTTTTGTGTGTAGCTGTATTTGTGGTTTGTTTATATTAACAGTGGAGCCACCCAGATGGGCCGAAGGGCCCCTAGTGTGCCCACTATAAAGTTTTTACCATGTTACCATGCTTAGGGTATAGGGCACACTAAGGCCAAGCCTAGCCCAATGAGATAAACTAGGCCACAGTCGTCACCAAAAACAAACCCTAGACAAGGACTATGCCTTGCCACTATCTATTAACAAACAAGTACAGGAAACACGAGTGATTTTATACCAGTCAAAAAACAATTCCAAAAATTTTTCAACACCACACTCCTGGTTTCACTAATAAAGAATTTGAACTTTTTGTTAACAAGCAATTCCAGGCACGTCCGATTACCACAAAGGTTCACCTAAGTGTCTATCTGTAAATTATATAATTCTTATGTTAGGCCTGATTTAGAATACTGCATTCAAGCTTGGTCCCCTCACCTTAGACATGATATTGATATGCATGAAGGTGTGCAACGTAGGGCAACCAAGCTTATCCCTAACCTAAGATTGGAATACAGGGATAGATTAAAGGAATTAGGTATGTTTAGTTTTGAGAGATGTTGTACGAGGGGAGATATGATACAGATGTTCAAAATATTTTCAGGTTTGGATAATTTAGACGTACAGTGCTTACAAGAAGTCTCGCGCCTCTGTCTCGTCCCAAGCTAGTCTGTTAGGTATAAAATGGGCGGTCCTTATGGCAGCGGAGGTGTGTTCGGATTGGTGCACATAATTCCTCTAACCCCATCAATGACGTCCACATTATCATTGTGTTGATCACCCTATCTATTTATATATAGAGACATACTGTATATATATAGTCTTAGATAGAGTATGCAGGCGGATAACGTGTCTCAGTCCCAGCTATGGTAGTTGTCTTACAATTAACAGTCCCAAGTGCAAGTTACGTTAACACCTCCACATAAACTACCCTGGACTAAAATAACATACGTGAAGCCCTTACCCACAAACCATTTAAAAGGTGTGATTTAAAAGCGCTCTCTCTCTCTCTCTCTCTCTCTCTCTCTCTCTGCCTTCCGCTCTACTCCAAATCGTTTTCTCTTAGTGACCTCTTAATACAAACTAATCTATCATATTTTGCGACTTTTTAACTCTGGTAGGATTCAATTCCATTCCTATAGTGTAAGAGATACTTAAATTCATGTGTGTATTATGCCATATGATGTGCGTAATAAATAATCATTTTTAAATAGTTGGAGCGTTCAAGGTCATCTGTAATAATCTATAGACTACCCCTCAAGCCCACTCTCAACACTTAGATTCCCATAAGACACAGGCGTCTTCAAGTAACATGAATGCGTAGAGATCTAAGGTGTTAGATTCCATATTATATAATTTATGTGCTAGATTTAAGAACGCTGGCATTGAAGGATGGAAGGAAGGGACAGTAAAAGCGATAATAGGTTTAATAAGAAAACAATCTCGAAGCCTGTGTGCTAAAGCGAATATGACCATAAGGAACTTTCGTTTCTGTACAAGTGAAGCTAAAGACACACTCTTTCGTACTTTCTGCAGTAATATATACGGTCAGCAACTCTGGGTGAATTATAAAAAAGGTTCTGGCAGAACCCTAAATTTGCTGGACAACAGGTCTTTTAGACTCTTACATAAATTACCCCCGAGATGCTCAGCTTCGCAAATGTTTGCAACCCGCAATGTCCCGAGCTTCCCGGAGGTAACAAGACGTGCTCAACACAGTCTAATGCAAAGAATTAAAAAATCAACCAACCCGATCAGGTCCGGCGCCAGCCTATTTGGCGCCCTTAGCAGGACTGCAGCTGGCGCCCCCACCCGCCTCCCACTTCACGATTGGGTTTGCCCACAAAGTAATCAAGGTACCATATTGAAGAAACTATTTGCCTTACACTGATCTATTTTAATTTGCTAATACATACATTTATTATAAAATTATAAAATCATTTCACAGTTCAAGAAAGTGTCATGACCAATCAAAACAGCGAGTAAAGCGAGGCATATGTAGTAACAAATCAGAACGCTCAAAAGTGCTAAAATATGCGTGCAAAAAGGACATATCTACTGTTTTTTCCAAGCAAGAAGGGCATATGTCACATAAAAACAGTTATTCGCTTATTGACGACTCCCGGAACTCATATTAAGCCGTAAATAAGCCGAGTCGCTTATTGACGACTCCCGTCTGTGCGCGCAACATTTTTAAATCGCTTATTTACGACTCCCGTCCCTAAAGGGTTAAAGGTCGTGATAGTGAAAGTTCTATAATGACCCAATAAGATGAATAAGTTAATTATGTAAATATCAGTCAAGCTAAACTGGTGTACATACGTCGTACAACCTTTCATCATTTGTCTATGCTTCTCATTCCTTCATTATTTTTTTCATGTTGTTCTTACATAATACTATCAGACGTGCACAGGGCGGGAGGCGCTGGCGCCCTTAGCATTTACTAACCTCGCCTAATGGAAGCGGCGGCCCTGAACCCGATCATCCAAGCTATCCATGAGTCCTGCCATTTATCCTCTAAGCTATGGACTTCTTGGTACGAAAACGTCTGTCTGTAGCTCCACCTAACTTCGACAGTGCAGTCAGAGCTGGGCAGTATTTAAATACATTTGTATTTAAATACGTATTTAAATACATGTGTATTTAGAACTGTATTTATAAATACATTGTTTTTCATGTATTTAAATATAGTATTTAAATACTTTAATGAGTATTTAAATACAATGTATTTAAATACTCAAAATATAAAAATGTAAATACTTTTACTGGTTTAATACACGTTCTGTACTAGCACAGTACGACGCGTCGACAGTGTAGTACAGCATGGTTCATGTTTCAACGTGTCAGTTCAATCAGTTGTGTGCCACTCTTAGTCGAAAGCGGTTGATTTCTTTATCGTGTGCGTGTCATGGCTTCAACAAGCAAATCCGGTGAATCAAACAGTGATATATCTGCAGATAACAATTTAGTGCACCCTTTGTTTGATGGAAAATACTTTAAAATTAAATCTAAAGACGGTAATAAGGTAAAGTGCACCTGCTTGCTGTGTAAACACGAAGTCTCTGCTGCAAGCAATGCTACAACGAATCTGTACACTCATCTGAAGGTAAGTGTTTTTTTAGACATCAAAAAATATCTTGAAATTGACCGAATAATCGTACGAAACGGCTCTGCCTTAAGTGGGCCTGTGTAACTAACTCGTTACAATCAATCCAATTTGCGGTGGAAAATTCATTGATGAAAAAGCTTTTAAAATCGTCTGATCTATCGAGTGGTGTATTTATTTCGAAATTCACCGTGTCCCTTAAAGTAGAAATTTATCAAAACATGAATTAGTGAATGCATATGTTAAAATTTGTATGTATTTAAAATGTATTTACAAATGTATTTAAATACAATTGATGTATTTTGTATTTAGTATTTAAATACATTCGTAAAACGTATTTAGTATTTATTATTTAAATACATTCGTAAAACGTATTTAGTATTTATTATTTAAATACATTTCTCTCATGTATTTAGTATTTAGTATTTAAATACATTCAATGTATTTATTGCCCAGCTCTGAGTGCAGTATTATTTCTAATCAATTGTATATATTCCTATCCTTAGTATATGAACTGTCATTGTATTAATAATATTTGTCATATGGACTATAGTCTGCCAATAAACCTTTTCATTTTTCATTTCAATGAAGGAAGTGGAATAAGGATGGAGGTAAGCGTTGCTATGTCGAAGGAAACGAGGTTGGGTGGGGAATTACGAAGGGAGGAGGAAATGCTAAACACAAACTCAAACATTTATTTTAATACCCTAGACCTAGAAAGACAAAGAGCAAAATACCTTAAACTAACAATGAATTGACAGAAACAGAAGAGTCTGGTCTTAGACGCACTGATAGGTTTAACGTATGTGGCTAGAGGCCGCCACTCAGAATTACCACTACTACCTAAGTCATAATAAGGTTATTTACTATGATAGAGTAGTCATGAGTAGTTATGGAAATAAAATATGATTATACTGTTGATGGCTGACTATATTCAGTTGGGATATAAACTATTGCTGACAATCTTTGGATCCTTGGCTTTTAAGACGAATTTTTTATGAATATGTTCAACAAAATAGGAAATTGGCTGATTATTATTACCATTCGAAGGGTTGGTACCCTTCACAACCGAAATCAATTTCAGAAGGGGTGCATGGTATCCTCATTTCCTTTATCGTCCCAGCACGCTTCACATAAGCCATTTACACAAAGATGGAAAGGCCGTCTGTGCACCACGAGACGACCCAGGCAATGCGGGAAGCAATGGTGACATTGCATGAATATGGTGTGCCAATAAGAGAAATATCAAGACGACTAGACGTTCATCGAAGCACTGTGGAACGGTGGATTCATCGGTATGAAGCAGAAAACTCAATCGCTACTTTGCTGAGGTCTGGTCCTCCACGTTCAACATCTCAAGAGGAAGATGCTGCGATTGTTAATCATGCCAGAGAGCATCCGTTTGTTCCAGCGACGCATATTTACAGACACCTGAACCTTCGTTGTAGCGCAAATACAGTGAACAACAGACTTCGCGAGGCAGGGTATTTTTCTCGCCGTCCAGCTATAAATCCTGCATTGACGATTGAGCATAAAGAGGCGCGGATGGGATTTGCCTTGCAATACTTGCCGCAGGAGGAAGAATTCTGGAGAAAAGTTGTGTACTGTGACGAAAAAACATTTTCAACAGATAGTCATGGTTCCCTGCATTGTTGGAGGCAGCGCGGAAAACGCTATGAAGAAGGAAATGTTTTCCCGAGCAAACGTAGTGGTCACATCAATCTCGATGTGTGGGGCTGGATGTCTGGCTATGGTGTCGGAGAATTGACTCAAGTAGATGGACGCTTTACTGGACAGCAATATTGCCAGATACTGGAAGAGGTGCTGCTACCCAGTGTTCGTGCGTATCTGGTTCCAGCACCGGAACCATTTTACTTAATGGAAGATAACAGTCCCATTCATAGGAGTAACGTTGTGAGAGCGTGGTACGAAGATCACCCAGAGATTAATCTAATTCTGCCACCACGTTCTCCTGATTTGAATCCGATTGAAAACCTTTGGGCAATAATGATTAACGAATGGGAGCAACGCAATGAAAGAACATTTGAAACACTTTTAGCTCACACGAGGAAGAGTTGGGAGGGCTTACGCCGAACACCAAACATTCCCTACAATCTGGCCTCTTCTATGCCGCAACGATTGCAAGAAATTATTGATGCTGGAGGAAGCTATACGAAATACTGATGTTAAAGCCATGACGTAAATGTGTATCGAATATATATTTATGTTAATATAGAATTTTATTATATTTTTATGTTTGACATCTATAAAAGTATATATTGTGACCATGAAAGAACTTTACTTATCCTTAGTTAGAATCTTTTCTTGCAATGTCTACGCTCGTGGAGATGATAATATATGCATTGTTGAAACAAACTATGAGAAGGTAATAGTTTCAGGAAAAAATAAAAACTGGCAACATCGAGGTCATCACATGTTTATGGGAATTGTCATATGATATGCTACCAATAAACTCTTATATACTACTATATACAGTATACTATATTACGTAATAATTACGATGAACAAATCAAATGCAAATTTCTCTGATTCACGGCCCACCAGTCTTGCTTTAGACTAATGACTTTCATAAGATGGAATAGGTTTAACATAGTTCGTTTAATAGGTTACCACTTAAAACAATGGATAAACTATCTATTAGTGAGACGACCGTGACTTCCTCGAAATGCGAGCGCGTGAGAGGTTCACTGAGGAATTTGGTCATTAGATTCTTCACGTAGGATATATATTACAAACAACAATATTGACAACAATTCCCAACAATTACTTAATATCAATCATTGCATTTGAGCAAATAATTTAGACCTGCGTCAAAATAACTTAGGTATCATGCCATGATTTGGGATATTTGTCGAATTAGTCGTTCTCTATAGTCTACACTCTACAGTATAGTGTATATTGAGACGGTATAATGTAATGCCCAGCTAATATTATGATGACTAGGATTTTTCCATAACCATCCCAACATCCCGAAACTTGCTCCATTCTGCTTCTTAATCATTTGTATTTTAAACACTAAAATGTAGCAAAAGTGACGTAATAATGGACGTCATTGATTGTGTTAGAGAAGTTATGTGCACCAATCCGAACACACCTCCGCTGCCATAAGGACCGCCCATTTTATACCTAACAGACTAGCTTGGGACGAGACAGAAGCGTGAGACTTCTTGTAAGCCCTGTACATAACTTTTTCTCAGTAGATACTGATGGGATAAGGGTGCAAATGTCCGGTAAATATGCAGTTTCACGGCTCCACGAATACCAATATTTTAGTCATAAAAACCATAAATATGTATATTTGGAGACTGTCTGAAGCCCATGGCATCGGTAAAGTTTTTGTAAAACTCCGTAAAGCATTTTCTATTAATACTGTATTTTAAATGCGAACTAATACTAGCGAATCTGGCAACTTGGTAATCATTGTCCAGGTTGTTGCCGTGTAGGATGGACGTGTATACCAGTTGCTCCGTGAGTGAATTACACTGCCCAACAAAAAAAAACGTTTTGCTGGTGATTTAATTCTAAGACCTGTTTCTGGATAATATTGATGTGCTGATTTCAAAAATCACCTTAGATTTTGTCCATCACATCAGGTTTTCGTGCAATGTGCAATGCAATATGCCTATTTTTTGTGATCCATGAAGGGCACTTATCAAAATTGATGATTTTTGAGACCTGTTAACAGCTGTTTTGCTGTTAAAATTTTATCTGTGGAATACGCAAATCTGTGCATTAAATCTAAAGGTCATGTACAACATATTAAAATCTTGGGTATCTGTGATTTCCCCAGGTGTGAGCGTGACGTCATGATCATGGATTCATTTTTTGCTTATTTAAACACTTTTAATCACTTTATGTGTCAATATTACCATTGTATATTAAAGTTCACTCCCTGCACAATTGTTTACTTTTCCATGCTGATTCTGAGTATGTAAAAACTTATTTTTTGAAAAGAAAAAAAATTGGGCATAACCCTGCCAAAATGCGATATCTCCGTATTTGATTGCTCGAAAACCTGACGTGATAGGCAAAAACTAAGGTGATTTTTGAAATCAGCACACCAAAGTTACCTAAAAACAGGTGTTAGAATTAAATCAGCAAAATTGGTGTTGGGCAGCGTTATCGTTAACGCGAGAAGATTGTGTTGAATTTAGCCAAGGTATGTACAACATGTGGGTCGGTTAGTTAGGGTACGATGTAATAATGCACTTAGTAGGTTAGGTTCGATCAATTTCTGGTTCATTTTCATGGCTCCATCTAAATTTCTTTCCCAGAGTCGCGGAAGAATACAAAACACTCGTCTGTGATGTGATGTGATGGAATGTCGGAGGTCTAGCCTTTTCAACGGCGCCTCCTGATGTCCTCCTGATGTCTGTGCTGTGCTTTAACCATTTGATATCGTATTTTCCAGAATTTATATATTATCTGTTTTTTGTGGTCTATATTTTCCTTCCCAAAGTTAACCCCCCCAATAATCTCCTCTTTGTCTGTCATGAACCGCTGTTGTAATTCGATGGCTTTTACTCTCTCCTCCCTGAAGGCACTACAGTCCAACAAGAAATGCTCCAGGTCTTCTTTTTCTTATGCACACATGGAGCATTTGGTGTCTCCTCCTATAAGTCTATTTCTGTCATTAAGTTTTAAATTATTTGCCCTACATCTGTACAATATTGAGGCTGGGGTGTTATCATATATATCCTCCGTGTCTCCAATGTTTCTTTTCCATTTCCTATATATTTTTAAACTTTCCTTTCCATCCATATCTTTCCTCCAGTGGTCCTCATCCCAGGTACGTAGTTTGTTTGCCAGCTCCTGTTTTTTGCAATCTTTTAGGTATTTTATATTTATTCTTAAGTCACTCATATATCCCTCAACCTCCTTCATCTACTTCCCTCTTGTTTCTTCTTTTACTTTTCTAAATATTTCACCTACCAACCTGTCTGCGCCATTTTTCAAGATACTTTTTACATAGTTGAGCTTTCCTTTCATTATTCTTGTTCTCATCATTGATACCCCTATTTCTCCTCTCAAACCACTCACAGCCACACTTCTTCCTACTGATAGTATCATTCTGTATACTCCATTCTCATATTTCTGTAGCTGTTGAATTTCTGTTTTGTTTAGTTCTATAATAGTTGTTCTATATAGTATTGATGGCAGCGCCAAGCCTTTCCAGAACGCCTTTCCTACAACCAGTTTGTTACAACTCTTTTCTATTACTGAGTAGGTCATATTTGCCATTTTCTGTGCTTTTTGTAACATCAGTTCTTTTTGCTTTTGGAAACAATTCCGTGTATTATTAATTGTTATGCCCAGATATTTTATTGAATCCATCACTTTAGTTCCCTCTATCTGCTCTGGTGCTTCTTTTTTGTTGAATATCATAAAATTACTCTTATTTTTGTTCATCTCCAGGCCATATGTCCTTCTTATTTGTATTACTTTTTTGATATTTCCACTTGCTTCATCTATTGATATTGATAGCTGTAATCCATCATCCGCAAAAAATAATGTATGTATTTTAAATTTCTCACCTTTATATCCTATATCTTCGTTATCCAACTTCTCCAGGATCTGGTATGTCACCAACTTGAATAGAGTTGCTGATAGGGTACATTCTTGTCTTATTCCACTGCTTACTTCTATTTCTTTACATAGCTCATCATTTAGCCTCACTGTGGTACTGTCCCCCATATAGATTTTTGTTATGACTTCTATTATGTTTGGGTGAATCTTATATCTCATGAGAGCTTCCACTAGTTTTTCTCTTTTAACCGAATCAAAAGCTTTTGCGAAATCAATTGCTGCCACTATCAAGGGTTTTTTATTTCTGTAGCTATTTTCTATACAATATTTCATGATATAGATATTATCCTCTATTCTTCCCCCTGGTGAAAATCCAACTTGCGTGTCCTTGTCCTCATTATTCCTAGTTAGGTGTTCTTCTATCTTCGCTTTTATGATAGACATGAACAGCTTGTATGCTACATCAGTTAATGCTATAGGTCTTAGGTCTTTCTCTGTAGGTTTGTTCTTCTTTGGCACCATTACTGTTTTTGACATCTTCCAATTCCTTGGTAGACTCCCTGTTCTCAGGATCTGGTTGTAGCAGTTTGCTAATGCTTGGGTGCACACTTCACTCTTTCTCAATGCCTTGAAGAATTCTGGCTTTAAACCATTTGATCCACCAGCTTTCCCATTTTTTATACTTTTTAATCCTTCTTTTATCTCCTTTGTTGTTATAATAGGTTTATCCATATATCCCATCTCATTTCTCACCTCTAACGCCATATCTATATGTTCTCTCAGAGTAGGTGGTATTTGGTATTCTAGTGTTCCTATTATCACTCCTTGGTCATCTTTGTCATGTCTTTCTTGTATCTTAAACTCTATACTTATATGGTCTCTTAGGCTGGAGGGTAGGATATGTTTCTTACTCACCATTACCTCTTGGGCAGAATCATTCTGTCTGTACCTATCTATAAATTCTGCCTTCATACCCCCAGTCCAGACTGTATCCAATTTATTTGGATGTTTCTGGTATATTCCTAACCAGTAGCCTTCAAATTTCCTATCTGCCTCTTCAGGTGCCAGTTTATTTCCTTGTTCATCGTATAGTTCTATTTCTGTCTTCCTCTTTACTTCCTTTCCTTTCAGCTTCTTGTTGATATGCTCCCATAATTTATCACCTACCTCTTTTATCTTCTCACTGACGTTTTTCTCATGCTTATATATTTCATCCTTTATCATCATCTGGACTGTTCTTTTTTGTTCCATGTACTTCTGTTGGAAGTGTGCTTTTTCTTCCCCACATGTATTCCTCTTTTTTCTATTGTATTCCTTTCTCTTTTTTATCCCTTCTCTAATCTTTTCATTCATCCAGGGTTTCTCTTCAACTCCAGTGTTCTTAATGACCCTCTTTTTATATATTCTTTTCAGTTCACTATCTGCCATTTCTTTCATAAGGTTTTCCATTCCCTCCATGTCCTCTATATGTCTTCCAAGATTTTTTCTTTCCATAATTTTTACATAGTTCCCTAAAGCTGCTTGATCTTTTTTGTAATATTCCGTGGATTTCCATTCACCTTTGTTGTAGCTAGTTTTGTCCTTTCTATCACATGAGAAAGGAACCGTGATTAGGTTGTGATCGGATAGATCAATTTCTTCTCTTTCTTCATCAATTTTCATCGTCTTAAATCTACCATACATGGTGTTTGTTACTAGTACAAAGTCTATCACACTCTTTTTAGAGTCATTACTTAATAAGATTATTCCATATTCATCCATCCACTCTATTATCATATTCCCCGTGTTGTCCAGTTTTTGGTAGCCTAGAAAGCCTACATGGCCATTGAAATCATCCAGTACTACCATATTTTCATTACCATTTTTCTTAAATTATCCTCTATTTCTATTTTTAGTGCCTCTTTTCTTCTCTTATCCTCCTCCTCTCCTCCACTGGGTAGATATACAAGCATTATTATAAATTGAAAAGTCCCTATTTGGCACTTAGACACCAAGATATCCTCATTTACTGATGGCAGGTGATTTATATTTATATATTCTACATCGTGATACAATATCATTGGTCCTCCTCCTTTTTTGTCTTCAGCATATCTCATACTTTGTACTTTTGACAGTCCTTTGCTTTCCATTATTTTATCAACCTTCAATTGTGTTTCTGTAAGACATGGTATATCAGTTTCCTCATCTAGTAATTTTTCCATTTCCACCATCTTAACTTTTGTTAATCCTTGAATATTGATTAGTTTTATCCTAAATGTGTTGCTTTTCTTATCTATATACGACTTCTCCCTCCTTCATTCAGAGGTGTCAGTTCCTCTTTTTTCTAGTTTTCCCTTCCTTATAAACCATCCTCTTTCGCCCCTCTCTCTCTTTTCTTTCAATTGCTCCCTTAGATTTTTATTCTTTTCTCTCTCTTCTTTTGTTAAATCTAGAGATATCCCTATCCTTTTCTTCCTTATATCCCTTTCATCTTTTAGCAACTTTGCATTCTTAATCACCATCCATTTCTCTCTCTATCACTTCTCATTTCTACTAGTGCTGGCCTTTTTATCCTTGAATTTGTTTTCCTCCCTAGTCTTATAACTCTTTCAATTTTGTAGCTCTCTAGTTTTAGTGATTTGGTGAATAGCTCTTCACATTGTGACCTGTCTTCTTTCATTCTTTGTGTAGGATTCTCATCCTCTGGTTCAGGTACATTGTATAGTATCACATTGTTTTTCCTTCTTATCTTGTCTTCCTTCTCCTCTATTATTCCTACTACCTTCTCTGTCACTTCATGAATTATTTCTTTTTTCATTCCTTCCATTTTACTTTCCAGATCTTTCACCCTGTCCTTTAACCTTTTGTCTTCATATTCCAAGCGTTCAATTTTCTCTTTGTACTGCCTGACTTCCAGTGATGTAGTCGAGACCACCAAGTCCGAGACTGAGACCGAGACCTGATCCTGTGAGACCAAGATCGAGACCGAGATCAAAGGTTCGAGATCGAGATCTACCTTCCGAGATCGAGACCCTTAAAATTCGAGACCGAGATCGAGATCGAGACCAAGCTCATGCCCTTTCAATTTGTTTTACACTACTATGGAAATTAGACTATGTTAAGTATATTATTAGTTTATTAACTACTTTCTCAGATGTAGCGTGAATGCAAAAAGTGTAGCCTATAAATTAACAAATGAATATATATATACGTACTTTTTATTTATTTATTTATTTATTGACTTGTGCATTTATTTAAAGCATGATAGGTGCTCATTACACTTAAGGAACATCAGCATGCTCAGAAGATCTGCTGAAGTTCGACTTCTGTGGGGCCTCATTATTATGCCTCCATGGCTAAATACACGCTCAATTGGAGCACTAGAGGCAGGCACTGTTAAAACAGTCATGGCAATATTGGCCAGTGATGGGAATTTATCCCTTTTCTGGTGCCAAAACTTTATTGGAGAGCAGTTGTCTAAAATATGAGATTCATCGATCTCTAAGAGGTACCGCCGCAACCATATATATATATATATATATATGAACAGATACAGAGAGACAGCGCTCATTCTCACAGCAGCGATGACGAAATAAAACCGAGTCAAATCAAAGTTCCGAGACTAATGGCAAAATATCAAAGCTATCGGTCCAAGCAGAAGAACGTTGAAACTGGGAAGATTTTGAACCGCAGGGAACAGTTGCGGCGGTACCGGTTCTAGGAAAACTCGGTCCCGAAAACTCGGTCCCGGAAAACTCGGTCCCAAGAAAACTCGGTCCCAAGAAAACTCGGTCCCGGAAAACTCGGTCCCAAGAAAACTCGATCCCAAGAAAATTGGGTACCATGAATGAAAACAATTACATTAAACTTTATTCCAAAAGTAAAATGAGTATTCTCACATAACATAATATACAACCAACTAATTTTTAGGTAGATGGGTAAAACTGTCTTTTTGAAATTTTTCCAAAAAGTAGATAAAAAACAAAAAAAAACGTAAAAACAAAAAAAAAGGTAAAATAAATAATAATAATAATAAAAAAGAAAAAAAAAATTAAATTGAAAACAAGAACAATAAAAAAATAAGAAAAGACAATAAAAAATAAGAAAAGAAGATAAAATAAGTAAAAATGAAAAAAAAAGAAAAATTTAAGCATCATATTTTAATAAAGCGATAATTTTGTTGAATCTTTTTCTTTTTTCAAATTCTTCTGTCACAATTTTGGTGCCGGTTTTTACATTATACAATATTACTTCAGTTACAGTTCTTGCCTTTCTATTCTCCACTGATTATAGATGGTTCCTTTATCTCTTCTTTAGTTAATATCTCATTATCCGTTAAATTTTTTTTCTTGGAAAATCTAGCCATATTTTAAAGGGGGGCTTTAAAAAATTCAAAAAGACACTGTTTTACCCATCTACCTAAAAATTAGTTTGTTCTACAGTATATTATGTTATGTGACCATACTCATTTTACTTTTGGAATAAAGTTTAATTTAATTGTTTTCATTTATGGTACCCAATTTCCCGGGACCGAGTTTTCCGGGACCGAGTTTTCTTGGGACCGAGTTTTCCGGGACCGAGTTTTCCGGGACCGAGTTTTCTTGGGACCGAGTTTTCGGGACCGAGTTTTCTGGTCACCATATATATATATATATATATATATATATATATATATGACATTAATTCAACATCCACTCAGCCCAAAGAGATATATAATGAATTTTAATGATAAAAAATATACCGGTATAATGAATTCTGTGATAATTTAAAAACTTTATAATGACATCATTGATGATGTCATTTTTTAACATTTACAATTGGCAATTGCGATTTGTTCTACAAATCGGTACGTTGTAAATATGTGATGTGAAGGGTTGTCGAGTTATTCTATGCTTTATTGAATTTATCGGTACTGTTTTCTTTATGCTGTATTTCTTGCATTATTTTTGTGTGAAGCATTTTATTTTTTCAAATACATATTGGATGGGAGGATAATCGTTTTTGTCACGCCACAGAGGTTGACAAGCCGTTTGGCAACACTAAGTGGCCTTATAATATATACTTATATATATATATATATAATTCTCTATTTAGTGTTTCCATTTTCAATAAAATTAATCTGACGGGGGCGGGGGGTGCAAATTTTTTTGTAGCGCCAACCTAAAAAAATCCAGACCCACACACACCCACAAGACAAACGTGGCAACTCAAAACAGGGTGACTGATTAGTGAATACCAAAGCTGGGCACAAACCGTTAATCCGTTAATCGTTAATTAACGAAGTTAACTTTTTCGTTAACGATTTAACTTTTAAGTTAACTTTGAAAATCATTATCGGACTAATTAACTTCCGTTACATTTAACTTCCGTTAACTCAAGTCCGTTAACCCAAAAAATTCATAAATAAACGTTTAAAAGTTTCTATTATTTTCAGTGCTGAGCAGGTGCGCAATTAATCCGCCACTGTTAATAGTGATGAACGAATTTCCATCACCGACCCTGATGATGCTACTGTGGCTGCCCTGTTGTCTGGATCCGTGGACGAGCAGGAGTTGGAGTATGTCTCCCTGGCAGACTCCCTGGCTGTGTCTGTGGTTGAGCCTGACGATGTCGACACTATCGTTGGCAATCCCATCAACCTGCCAGCCCACATGAGGTGTGCTGCCCACACCTTCAACCTAGTGGCCAGCAAGGATGCAGATGCTGCACTGCAGAGTTCAGTGTTCAAGGGGCCCTACAGGGCTGCCATGGCCAAGGCACGCGCCCTCTGGAACCTGCAGGATCGCAGCACTGTGGCAGCAGACAGTGGGACAAGTTTTAAATTTGTGCGAATGTACTTATAAGCGGGTCCCTTTAATAAAAATGCCCTTCCAGTGTCGGGAGAACGGGATCTAACCTAGGTGCGAATTTCTTAATGGTTCCTGGACTGTTTTCCCTCTTGTTTTTGGTTCATTCGTTTTTCTGTATCCACCCGAAGAGGATGCCAGTGGGTATCGAAACTGTTGTGGAAATAAACTCTGCCCATATTCATCCTGCAAGAAACATCACTGTTGTAGGCGTTTTCCGTTGGCCCCGTTTCAGCATGTCTCTACCGGCTTTCAACACTCATCCTCTCGCCGGCAAGGCCAGTCTGACTACAGAAGCACCCTTCGAAGCCCAGGTCCGTAAACCTTCTAGTAGGCTATAAGCCACAAACCCCACTTTGCTCTTCACTCATCCTTCACCACAATTCGATCGGCGCCCGTTCAACAAGTATCTTAACAGGCCCTCAGCACATCCTCCTTCACGTAGGGCCTTCACAGTCTCTAAAATCATCTACGGCGAAACACAATACGGTCAACCCTTCACGTAGGCCCTCTACAGTCTCCAAAGTCATCTGCGGCGAAACGCAATACGGGCAAACCTTCACGTAGTTCTTCAGTCTCCATAGTTATCCAGCGTCGCGGTAAGCCTCTTGTCGGCCCTCACTCGGCCTACAGTGTTTTTGTTATGTCGTGCTTCCACAAGCTCCCCTAATCGCGTAGGCCATAAAAGTGTCTTCATTACGTTTCAAACTAACTCTCTCGTTAAGACCGCAGTAGGCCTATTCAAGTGTTGTACCAATACCGTAGTTTTGTATCACTTTGTTATTGTGTTCATTCGTATAATTTACTTATCTTGCATCTGATTGTTTATGTGCTCTTTTATGCATTTCATTCTTAACGACCTAATCCAGTTACTGTACCAACCGTACTTGCATTATTTCAGTTATCAATAGGCTTCATTATTTATTCTGTGTTCACCTCTGCACATCTCATTAGCCTATCTGAATTAGTGTACTTACTTAACAATTAGACTGTATAACCATTCCTTATTGCTAAGAATCAGTCATCGTTAACATTGTATAAATGCCGTTATATAATTGTTAATCACTATAAATACCTTTATTGAACTGTTAATCACTGTAAACAAATAATAATTGATTTATTTTCCTAATTAAACACAAAACAACAAAGTAATTTCTCTCTCCTTATTAAACATTATTTGGTCTGCAAAGACCTGGTGACCCCTAATTATTCATTTCAATTTTATTCAGTAATTATAGTAAACCTACTTTCTTAGCCACATCAAATCTGTGATCCGTAGGCCACTATAAATTGATTAACCCCGGAGTGACTGAACGTTATTTTTCACAGTGATCTTTGTGTTTAGCTTTTAGGAACAATTTAACATTTTTTTGCAATGATATAAAAAACTTTTCATTTAAATACGCTACGTGTAATTGAAAGCTCGTCTCAATAGGCCTACCAGCATCCGTGTTTTGTGGTTTTTTCTCGTGCCCATATTTACAGTTATTTTTTTCCGGTACATGATAACGCATTTTCAAGCAAGGAACATGTCCCAGGAAACCAACACCTCTACTGCACCCGCCCCAAATACGGGCGACGCCGCCGCCGCCGTCTCCTCAACCAAGATCCCCACTTTTTGGCCCGCTGATCCCCGCACATGGTTCATGCAGGTGGAGTGCCATTGCGATTATTAGAAGGTAACGAGCAGCGAAGGCAAGTTCAACCTTGTTGTTACAACTCACACCGGAGGTTGCTTTCGAGGTGCGAGATATCTTCGGTAATAGGCCCCGGGAAGATTCGTATGGGGCACTCAAGGCCGCAGTCTTGGCACGAACCGCCATGTCCGAGCAGAATCGACTGCGGCGGTTACTTGCGACAGAAGTGCTCGGAGATAGGTCCCCGTCGCAGTTTCTGCGACACATGCAACAGCTCCTGGGGGATTCGGCGAACGTCGCTGAGCATTCCTTCTTTCCCCAGCTCTTCATTCAGCGACTGCCACCACATATTCAACGAGTGCTCGTGGTGACAGGGCCAGACACTCCTTTACAGGATCTCGCAGACATGGTGGACAGAGACATGGAAATCGAAGCGTTGCAAGTGGCAGCGGCTGCTCTACCCCCCCCCCCTCCCTCTCCTCCATCTGTTCCCGACAACACCTGCCTCGAGGAGTCCATCATGAAGATGGCGGCCATGATGGAAAGTCTCCTCCGCGATGTACGTGACCTGTAGGCACGCAACAGTAGCCGACCATGTACCCCACAATACCAGCCCCGCAACCCAGGACCCCGTTCCCATTCCCACACCCCTACCTCCTCCGACGAAGCGGGCATATGCTGGTATCACCAGAATTTCGGTGTTCAAGCCCGAAAATGCACCGCTCCCTGTCGCCAGGCGGAAACCCATCAGCCGAGCATTAACGGCGTTTAATGCTCCAGGCTTCCCCGGCGTCCGCATCTTTTTCGTTACCGACGCCCACTCCAAGCTACATTGTTTGGTCGATACCGGCGCCCAAGTTAGCATCCCCCCCCCCTCCCTTCAAGATCGTTTGCATCCCAGGCGGGAAACCGAACTACACGCAGTGAATTCCTCGCCGATACAAACTTACGGAGAAAAATCCCTCATTCTCAATCTTGGACTCAAGAGAGTTTTCCGGTGGGTTTTTCTTATCGCCGACGTGCAGCAACCCATCTTGGGAGCCGATTTTCTGCAACATTTTGATCTCGTAGTAGATCTCAGACGCCGGAGGCTTATCGACCAAACGACCAATCTCAGCGTTCAAGGCACTTTCTCCCATACGTTGAAGATTGTAAACAAAATACAGAAGTTGAAATGCTTTTTCGTTCTGTGCCACATTCAGATTGTACGCGGCAAACTCAATGTTCAAACTTCGAATAACTTGATCATTCGATGAGAATAAAAAAATAACGCCACAAATTTGTGAAAGAAAATCAGTCGAAGTGACTCAAACAGGGACTGCTCGAATAACAGCGAATAGGCCACGAGTTGAGATTCAGACTGGTGAAATAAATGCGAGTGCCAAAGCAACTCCTGTTCACCTGCAAACCTGTGAGCAAGCAAAAAACATCAAGATCAGTAACTTGCTGTTCAAAATGCAAAAGAAAAATGCTCACAGAAATATAATACAGTACTGATTTCGCTAGATGGTCACACTTGACGACAAGTATGAGAACATTTATTCTACAGAAGAGTCCGCAACAAACACAAAACCTTTTTAGTTTCCATTTGACAGCAGTGGCAGATGCTTCATTGTAAGAAAGAAATAGCGTAATAAAAGGAATACAGGAAGCGAAATACTACTCAGTAATTTTACATTTCACATCCCACCAAAGTCATTAGGAGCAGTTTGATAGTTCGATGTGTTCACGCAAATAAATTTTATGATATTCCCATAGAAGTTAGAAAACATTTTAAATTTTTGGGTATTGAAAATACTGGTCAACAGTTGACAAACATTTCTTCGGGTTTAATAAATTATGAATAAAAATATTTTTTTGTGGACGAGGTTATGAAAATGGGGCCAACATGAAAGGCCAAAATGCCGGTTTACAGGCCTGTATTTTTTTCATATCACTTTGTCCAAAAGTGATATGAAAATTACCTGCTCATTCTCTCTCTCACGTTTTAGCGTTATTGTGAGAATTTTTTTTATAATAAATTTGTGGGACTTTTACACTGTTAATACGGCATTCCTCTCTTGTTGTTATATATTTTTCGTTCACCGATCGAAGGTCGATTGAACTACCTTATAACACTGTCGGATTAATTCCCACTCAATGTCATTCCCATTCCCACCCGTAGACCGATAGTGAAAATGCATAAAATGAAAAGTCCACGTTTGAGAAAAGTGTTTTTTGATTTCAGAAACAATATCACTCCATTCCCATTCACGATAAATGCGCCAAATGAGAATGGCTAATTTTCCTAACTTAACTTAATTTAAACTAACCAAAGCGAACCTGGACCAAAGTAGAAAAGTCGTGGATAAGAATGAGAATGTCATGAATTGGCGTAGACAGATTTGAAAATGTCTCTTTTGAAATTCTCACTCTCGCTTTTCCCATTCTTGGGTGTGGAATGAAATGACAAAATGACATTTAATGGGATAATACCGAGTGAAGTGTCCATAAATTCAAATGATCCCACCACAGTCCAATCTGGTTCTCGTGAGCTGAAACATTTTATTCTATCGAGTCCGTTACATTTGGATAAGATTTTCCTTTCAAATTTAATACTAAGTAAATTTCTTGAAACTGAAAATATTCGTATAATTAATAATTAATAATTAATAATTTAGTGTTTTTAAATTTACAGTAATGTGAATAGAAGAATATCGAAATGAAGAGTTTCAAAATGCCTTGGGATATACTAAAGAAGTTTTCAAAAGTTTCGAATGTGAAATTATTTTCATACAATTATTATGAAGTTTGAGGAAAGATTTCAACTAAAAGAATATAAAAATTCAAATTTTTTAATAACTATGAACGAGTGAAACGAAGCCGAATTAATGAATTACTGCAAAACCGACGTTCATGGATCCGCGCTCATTGATGAGTTAGATCCACTTTAAACCATTATCCCTGAGAATTTCAGTGAGAGATCTTAGAAAATGCAGCAGTTCATTCATGAAAATAAACTTACTGATACATTTCCCAATACTTTTATTGCATTCGTATCATTAGCATTTACATCAAAATGTTGCTTCAGGTGAACAAAGTTTTTCTAAACTGAAATTCATTAAAACGTATACTAATACCGTAACTTGCGATATTCCATGTCACGAGAAATTAAAAATCTTGACAACCCTATCAACCGAAAAGCATATCGGTAAATCTAAAGTTATTGATTTAATAAATGATTTTGCTTGAATGAAAGCAAGGAAAACTTCTTTATAGGTGAACTGATTTGTAGAATTATTTTAGCATGCAGTTTTAACAAAAGTAGTTATAACTTTATTATGTATTTTGTAAGCAGTGTAAATATATAAATGTGCTCATTTATAAAATCTATACTGGGTGGAAAAAGGTTAAGACATAAGTTCCTTTGTTTTGGGCACCATGTAGCCTAAGGACGACCCTGATTGCATACTGTATAAAATAAGTGTCTTACGGTATTTCCTGTAGATTTTTAGGTATAAATTCAAGAGTAAAACTATGATTTTTCTGTTCTCTTCGTAAACTTTCGGACGATGGCTCCAAACATTTATTACAAACGTTTCAACCCCGAGTGAGGGTCATCATCAGGGAAAAGTTGAATAAAAAATAAAAGTTAAAAACAGGGATATAAAGTAAAATGGTAATACAAAAACAGTTTAAAGATAAGCACAATGATATAAAAATATACGTATATTCATATAAAATTAACAGCTTACCCAAAGTGGACATGATCACCAGAGCTGGGCTAGTTCCGCACACCTTCCGCACCTCCGCACATTCGCACTGTGTGCAAAGTGCGAAATGGTGTGCGGAGGTGCGGTGTGCGGTCACCTCGGTAAAAAGGTGCGGAGGCGCGGGTGGGAAGGTTTGCGGATTGATCCGCACACCCGTTAAATATGGTAGTAAAGTTATTGAGATATTGATAAATGTAAGTGCATATACATAAATAAGTAAGTATTTTTCACATTTGTTACAACTTCAAAGTATATACTATATTAAGTATTAATATAAAAGTATTAATATATTAATGGAAACTTATATATTTCCTTGCGATAAATCTTTATATATGTAAATAGGGTGCGGGTGCGGGTGCGGTTGTGCGGAAGTGCGAAAACTTAGAGGTGTGCGGAAGTGCGGGTGTGGAAGAGGCTAAAGTGCGGGTGCGGAAGTGCGGGTGCGAACCTCCCATTTGGTGTGCGGTTGCCCAGCACTGATGATCACATATCGAGGGCAATGGAAGGAATGACCAGAAAAATTAGCAGCAAGAGAAAAGAGGTGTATAGAGGGAGTAATTTAACGGATAAATTTTGTGCACTTAAGGAAGGGGTCAGGTTCTTAATGTATAAAGACTGATTTTTCTGCCAAGTTGGGTAGATTTGGATGATAGAACACAGAACTCATTAGCGTTTCTTGTATGGTCGTCTGATTCCCTATGATTGCGAACAGCGGAATATTCTGGACTAGACAGGAGACGACCAGTTCGATGGGAAAAGCCCCTTTACTTATCAGCTCTCTGCTGTAGTTGCAACAGAGTTAATAAAACCTGTTTAGAGACTATATTTCTAAGTTTAAACGCTATAACAACGCATCTTAAAATCTTTTTTGAGATATAATTTAGATGTGATCACCTCATTGCAAATTCTGTCTAGTATTACACCAAGAAAATTTGTTACAGTACACTCCTTCACAGCGATTCCATCAGCATTTAAGTTCATCAAGATACAAATTTCGTTTATCAGTAAAAATCATTAAATTTGTTTCATTGGTATTTAGGAAGAATTTATTGGTAGTCAACCATTTCAATGCATTGATGAATCCTAATTTAAATATATTCTTAGCTGAATTAACATGTTTGCAAGTAAAAGACACAATTGTATCATGTGCAAACATTATGAAGTTAATTATATCAGATGAGAGTGGAAATTATATTGATTTGGAGATAATAAATTGTAGGATTCTACAGTTTTTGGAGCTTTTTAAAACTTTGCTGAACACAGATAATGAACACACCGGCCTGTAATTAGTTGTTAGTGCAGGATTACCCCCCTTAAAATTAAATGTTATACATTCAAATTTTTAGCATTGTTGTGAATATTCCTTTGGAAATACGTTTCATCGGTAATTTTAGCCAAAGTTACAGATATCTTATGTTACAGTCAGTGGCGGCTCGTGACTTTCAGTTATGGGGGTGCTGCCTCAGAAATTGCGAACAATTGTGTCGATTATATATATATATGAGAGAGAGAGAAAGTCGAATAGATAAATAGATAACTACTCACTACTCAGTCATAAAAATAAGTAAAATAGTATCATAAAATCAATTATAGGGTACTTACGCTTAACGGGTAATTTCGAATTTGCCAAAATTTTTATTTATAAACAAATTCCATTCTTCTGTTTTTATTCTGAGCGAAAAAATATTCTAAGAAATGAAAGCTATATATTGTAAATAATCCACTTATTATATAATTAACTTCAGTCTCACGACAAAAAATAAATGATAACGAATCATTGATAAATGCAATTCAGAAATTAAATTTCGAATTAGCAAACAATACAGCAACACAACTACCACGTCAAACAAATCAGCACTGCTCTGTCCACAGTGCTTTGGATCCTCTTAAACCCGCGATTCTGACTCGCTCTTCGTACGTCCGCCACCGAGGTTTCAAGCGTTTCGACAAAATCTGGAACTGTTAAGTACGCAGTTCCACGGGAAGGTTGAAGCTACTTTCGTGATTCATTCGTTCGGCATTGAAATAGTTTAAGGAAAAAAAGGATATAATCTGATTTAAAAACTCAAAGTTCATTGAAAAAAACAATCAGAGAGGCTATTTTAAATATTTAAATATAAAGATCATAAGATCATGGGGGTGCTGCAGTTCCACAGTGCCTACCTGCGAGCCGCTCCTGGTTCAACTTACAGTATAGAATATAGAATGTTCTCTTTTTTTGATTTACCAATAATATTCCAGAGCTCAGTAAAATGAATTTAGTGGGTTGGGTGGAATATATTTTAACGATGAGTGATGGTTATTTAGTAACTGTGAATGAAGCTTATGAGCTATTGAAGTAAAATACCGGTATTTGTTTAAAGCGTTTGCAATAGAAGTATGCTCAGTAATTTCTTTATTACGAACATTTAGTTTCTCTATTGATTTTTTTGTTAATTTGGTTTCCGAGAAGACTGTTTATGGTTGTCCAAGTGTTTTTCATGTCTCCTTTATGTTTGGAAAATTGATTGTTATAATACTGTAGTTATATTTTTCAATTTTGATTATTTTAGTTAATTTGTTTCTATATTGAGTATATTGTACTTTAGGAATTTTGCTTTGTAATTGCAATTTGAATAATTTATCCCTGTTCTTTATTGAAGTGATAATTCGTGGAGTGGTCCATGGATTTGCAACACTTTTTGGGCGAAACTATTTTCCTCCTAAAGGAAAGCAAGTATTAAAAATAAGATGTCATAGAAGAACTGAAACATATGATTTGGATCATTCATAGGTTCGTCACAGTCAAATCGAGTATTTTCCACAGCCTCCAAAAATTTTCTTTTGCTAATCTTTGAAAATATTCTGTAATTAATAGTTGTTTTATTTGCAACCTGAGCAATGTTATCGCGTATAGTGTAAGTAGGATAATGATCACTGATGTTTGGGGTTTTAATTCTAGAATTTATATATACAATATATATATATATATATAAAGAAAGAGAGAGAAAGAGAGAAACTAAAAATATTTCCTATGGTTCCGGACTTCTGAAACACCCTGAACATTATCAATTGTAGATTCCTCTATTCGATTACCATAGTTGCAAGCTCGAGTGAGTTTAGCTATAGTATGACTAAGATCAAGTGCGGATTTAGGGCATCCGACCTAGGTGTCTGCCTTAGGCCTATTGCTTACTTATTAGAAAATTACATATTTATAAATAATTTTACAAAAAATTGTAAATAAACAATTTATAAAAATGAAAATGAAAAGGTTTATTGGCAGACTCTAGTCCATATGACAAATATTATTAATACAATCACAGTTCACATACTAAGGATAAAAATATATACAATTGATTACAAATAATACAGTAATGTCGGAATTAAGTGGAGCTACAGACACGTTTTCGTACCAAGAAGTCCATAGTTTAGAGGATAAACGGCAGGACTCATGGATAGCTTGGATAATCGGGTTGGTTGATTTTTTAATTCTTTGCATTAGACTGTATTGAGCACGTCTTGTTACCTCCGAGAAGCTCGGGACATTGCCGGTAGCAAACATTTGCGAAGCTGAACATCTCGGGGGTAATTTATGTAAGAGGCTAAAAGACCCGTTATACAGCAAATTTATAGTTCTGCCAGAACCTTTTTTATAATTCACCCAGAGTTGCTGTCCGTATATATTACTGCAAAAAGTACGAAAGAGAGTGTCTTTAGCTTCACTTGTACAGAACAGAAAGTTCCTTATAGTCATATTCACTTTAGCACAAAGGCTTCGAGATTATTTTCTTATATCTGAGTCATCTCTCAAGGAGCTGGTAATAGTTTGACCCAAATACTTAAACGCTTGTACTTCCTCAATTACTGTACTTTACCTTTCATTTTAAACCTACTGTCAGCTGGCTGAATATAGCTCTTAGGATGAAATTGCATAACCTTAGTTTTTGTAACATTAAAAAGCATATCATGTTTCTGCGAATACACTTCGCAGACTTTTAGTAGCCGATCCAGACCTTTAGCAGAGGGACTTATTAACACCATATCATAGGCATAAACTAAGTTATTTATCCTTGTGTTGTCTATACAACATCCCACTGTTGCCTCATTAAGTGAAGCAATTAATCCGTCAGTATACACATTAAACAGCATAGTGGAGGGCAAGGAGCCTTGTCTCACCCCGCAAGAGGAGCCAAAACATTCGGATAGTACATTGTCCCACCTAACGGTAAAAGATTGATGGGAATACCAAAATTTCAATAAATTTAATATGTACATGGGAATCTTCCTGTCTTCTAGTTTTTTAAATAAAATATTGTAGTTCACTCTATCATATGCCTTACTTATATCTAGGAAACAGCTATAAATAGTTGAATTACTGTCAATGTATTTAGAAATTGTTTCTTTAAGTATATAGATACACAGGTTAGTTGAGTGGGACCTTTTAAAACTAAACTGATTAGGAGATGTCCATAGGTAATTAATCATTTAATCGAAGTAACAAGAGTTTTTTCTAGTAGTTTCGAGAAGCAGGAAGCGACAGCAATAGGCCTGTAATTATTGCTATACAGAATGTCTCCATACTTATTTTCTACCAGGGGCAAGATATATACCCTCATGAACTCTGCAGGGATATGGCTATGAGCAAGCATGGCTAATAAGAGCAATGATATATGCAGACATACTACCTCATTGGCATATTTTAAGTGCTCATTCGATAGGTCATCTACCCCTGACGCAGAACCAGTCTTTAACTCTTTAATTAACCTCTTTACTTCAGGAACTAATATCAAAGTATTTTTCCTTGTCCTTCCCACAGGCGTTTCGTTGCAATCTATCTTAAAATTATCCCTACTCACACTGTTAAGAATGTTAGAGTAGTCGTTTTTCACAGCTTTGCAATTTCAACCTCCCCCGACACCCCATCGATTGTCGGAGGGAGGACACTTTTGACACCCGTTTGATTCTTAACAAATTTCCAAAATTTGTTATTATTGTTATTTATGCGAGCTTCACAGGCTTTTGATGCTCGAATAGACTCTTCTTCCTGTTTACGTCGCCTTATGGCAGCCTTATACTGTACCCTACTTCTACACATATTCATGTATACTGGTCCTAATCTGGGTCTACCATGAATGCACCACAAATCATAGGCGTCTTTCGATTCCCTCTTCAAGGGGGCAATAAAATCATTCCATCCAGGAATAATCTTAGTATGATAGTTGTAAGATTTAATCAGGGGGCTTCCTGCTTCTCTTAACAGGGATACTATGTATTTTACTATAATACCTATCTATGAGTTTACAGTGAGAATCATTTGAGCAAGGATTATTACAGGCAAGATGCAAAATTTCTAAATTATTAAAGAGGTGACCTGTTCTGTCTTTGTATTCTATTCTCTGTTGCATATTAACATTAGACCAATCAAAGAAGAAATACCATATATAAGGTCATCAATTATTCTATTTACATTATTACTAAACTAATTCAACAATTTCCAAAAATCTTGTTGTTTTGTGGCAGTTTTTTATTGAAACGTTATTTGGAAAATGCTTTTGAAAAATGTAAATTGGTAACTGGGTATGTGCCTACAGCCAAGGAACGATCACGAGAAAAAGAAATACCAAGGATGTTAAAAAAAGATGAAGGAATGAGTTGTGTATTGTTGAAAATATGGGGATAGCAAGGGCGGATCTAGGGGGAATACCCCGCCTCAATTTCTTGCAAGTGCCTTATTTGAATGATGTGTATGCTTCTGAAAACAAATTTTGTTCTTGTAAATAGATCATGGCTATTTTATTTTATACAAATTCTATTTCGAGTCTTTATCCGTATACACTGTACTTCCAAATTTGTAGTTGTAATGGTTTTCATAGGTGCCCTTAGTACTGGTGCAGACATATCACTATTTTTATCTTCAGCTTATTCTGATAGTTCTTTTAATTGGCAAAACATTTGTAATTGTTTGAAAAATTTTCTGTGATAACTGTTGTACCCAAATTAGATTTTTATTTTGTATCATACTTGAATGAGACTGATCTAATAAAACAATATAATTAATTTTACACTCGCTCATTGATGGTCTGTTTTAAGAAAAAATTTTTGGTACCGTGCCCTTATTTCTTTGGACCTCCTTTACTGAAATGCCTAGATCCGTTCTTGGATAGTCGTGTGGAAGATTGTGACGAGTAGATAGATGAAGGAACTGAGTTTGTGTCGTGTCGTGTCTTGAAGAATGAAATACGCAATCATTATCGTAGTAAGACCATTCAGAATGAGTTGATTGATTTGATAGCTAAAAATGTGAAAAATAGGATACTGGAGAAAGTGAAGGAGACCAAATATTACTCGTTTATTTTGGACTGTACGCAAGATTTAAATCATATTCAACACATTATTTTGATATTACGCTATGGTGGATGTAATAGTGGAGAAATTGAAGAGCATTTTGTTGGTTTCCTGCCAGTAAACCAAACAACAGAAAGTGATCCAACCAAAGTTATTTTGACAGAAATAGAAAATCTACGTTTAAACCTTCTCGACTGTCGAGGTGAAGGCTATGAAAATGGTGCGAAAAATTCTTGATGAAAGGAGTGGTGTAAAAGCAAGACTACTACAAATAAATCCACGAGTCCATGTCGTTGTCATAATTGGAATTTGACCATAGAAGAAACTGCTTCATCCTGTACAAGGGATCGAGTATGTTTTTCATTCACTCCAGAGGCTTTATACTCTATTTTCATCATCTTCTAACAGATGATAATGTATTAAAAGAAAAGGCTAATATTACCCTAAAACTACTTTTGAAAACTAGATGGTAGTTCCGCATAGAAAGTGTGATCTCAAACTTCGCAGAGAAGGTGAATCTCTCATTAATGAGATTGCGTTCTATGATTTATTATCTTTAAGTATATGGTATGACAGCCTAGTAAAAATCCCTGTTATCAATGAATTATGGCAAAGTAATAATATGCATTTGGACAGCATTGTTATACACTTAGAAGAATTTCTGAAGTGACTTCACCAAATATAGGTCAACGGGATTTGAGTCAACACTCTTTGCAGCCAACGATCTGGCAAAAAATTTCGAAATTCAAAGAGAATTCAGAAAACCGCGACGTCGAATTAAGAAAATATTTTTTATTGCGAAAGTGAGGATGAACGTACCAATGATTATAAAGAATTATTCAATATTCATTATTTTAATGTTATCGTTGATACGATTCATGTGAACACTGAAACCCATGTTGATGCTCTTAAAAAGTATGATGGTAATTTTAGATTTCTGTATAATATATCAAAACTTCAAACCATTACAGAAGAACTTTTGCAACATTGCAAAGTCTTCAAGATTATACTCAGCTTTGAGGGTTCATGTGACATTAATGACGTAGAGGTGTACGAAGGACTCAGTATGTTATGCAGGATTCTTCCCCTCCCAGCAATGTTATGTATGGAAAATGATGTAACAAACTCCCTAGATTATTTTGATCTGATAGAAGACTTTAGTAAAGAGAAGAGTAGAAAAGCAATGCTGTGAAACATGTGAAGCAATCTACACAGGTTTTGTACGTAGTGATGGACTGCGTAGTTGTTAATCGTAGAATCCTTGAAGTAGTTCAGTATAACATGATCAAATGTCGGGAACTTCAGAGAACCAATTGCAGCGGTTCCATTCGAAGACTTGAGCTGCAATCGGCATCGGCCTCAAGAAGCCCAACCTTCTAGAATTAGTGATGCACCCGATTTTCGCGAAGTTTTATATGATGGATGTAAAACTTTGCACTTGATATGTAGTGAATGTATTATGCACTCCACTTAAATAATAAATGTTTGTGTTTTAAAAAGGTACATTTATTTAATCTATATGTACGTATGTAAATAATTTTTTAGGAATTTAATAGCCATACGAGTTCAATAATTGTGAAAAGTGGGTCTCGCAAACCACAATCGCCTAGGGGTTTCGCACATCCTAAATCCGCCCCTCATTAAGAATTTAAGAAAGAATTTATTAAGTTTAAAAATTTATAAGATTGCTTTCGATTGCAAATTGATGTTGAAGTCACTTGCAACTATGGCATTCGATTTATGGAAGTTGCACAACATGTTCTGTAAGTGAATTGAAAAGCTATTAAAATTAGTATTAGGCAGAGGTGGGCACGCTAACTGATATAACCAGCGCCGCTGTCGCTGCCGCTAAGCTTTTAGAAATCTAGCGGTGCTAGATTTATCGCTAATTTTTCCGCTGATATATATATATATATAATATATATATATATATATATAAATAAAAGTGTGTGTGTGTGTGTGTGTGTGTTAATATCTATTTATAAAACTATTTATAAACCTAGTTATAGCGGGAAATATTTAATCCAAAGTTCAATTCTTCCTGCTCAATATATTATGTCATAAATCAGAAGGAAGTACTTCGACAAAAGTAAAAAAAATAAACACAGTCGCTCTATGGTTATTTAGGAAATACCAAATAGTAAATCACTAATTCTTTACATTTCTTATAGATATTGCGCTACGTTGTTTTATTAAGTTTCAGTAGCAACAACTTCTCAAAGTTATAGTCAGTCAAGCAGGCACATTTTGGCTTCAAAATATCTTTTCCAGTCGAGAAAATCCTTTGAACAGCTGCGCTGGATGGAACAGGTGTGTTTAACTGAATGAAAAAAGATTTGACAACTTTGGAAGGCAAATATGAACTATCTATCATATTATGGTTTGGGACAATTTTGTTCAAGAATAGTGAGTTTTGTTCTGCACTATGCTGTGTTGTAGATATGAATCTAAATTACACGAGTGTACTAATCTTTATTCTCAACTTAATGTCATACAGAAAATTTTTCTCTTCACATTTTAATTGATTTTGATATAGTTTTAAGGCCAAAGATACGATGAATGACAAATAATTATCTAAGTCGACATCCATTGTGACATCCATAGTTTACAGAAACACAATATGTGCCATACATTAATTTGTCCTTATTGTATTATGATCTCAATATTTAGTTTAGCTTTAACTTATTACACCCTAGGCCTAGTTCCAGTCTTTCAGACCCACATTAATTTCTCCTTATCATATTGTAATAGTCATATGTTTTTAGCTTTAAATTTTCCACTTTAGTTTCAGGCCACAGTTTGTCTCCTCATTTGTAATAATCTTTGTTTTTAATACTGAAAAAATTCCCCGCCATATAGTCTAATAACTTTGATATAACATTTCGTCCACGTATATGATGAGTGGTATGAAATTATGCGAGCCAATATCTACCATGACGGCTGAATTGATATAATGTTCCGAAGCTCAATACGAACCATACTGATGATCACGTGACTAGCTCAGCCAATCATGTTTCAGCTGTGAGTCGTGGAAATAGAAACAGCTATTTCGATGACTCTCTTGATGGGCTCGTCGTGGCTCTACTGCGAATGCGTAATCCGACAGGTGCCTGTTTTGAGTCGTGAAAAACGTCGCGTGTAAATAGTGACTTAGTATTGGTATGAGCTCGTGACAACAGCCGAGTTGGTGACAGATCTTACGAGTATTTTTTACAATAAAGCACGAGCAAAAGTAGCAATTAGCTAGCTGTTTCGCTAACGTTTTAAGAAAACAGTGGCGCTTGTAAAATCGCTAATGAAAACTTAGCGGCGCTAAGCACAGCTCTGGTATTAGGTGATCTGAAACAATCTCTCATAAATTTTTAAACTTAATGAATTCTTTCTATCTTAGTCATTCTATTACCAAACCCACTCGAGTCTGCAGTTATGGCAATCGAATAACAGAATCTACGATTGATAATATATTTGTAAATAGCAATGCCCTCGTAAACTCTGGAATTATAACCACTAACATCAGTGATCATTTTCCTACTTACGCTATTTTCAATAACATTGTTCAGGTTGCGGACAAAACAACTATTGATTACAGAATATTCTCAGAGGTTAACAAAAGAAAATTTATTGGGGCAGTAGAAAATACTCGACTTGACTGTGACGAACCTTTAATTGACCCAGATCATATGTTTCAGTTCTTCTATGACACCTTATTCCATATTTTTAATATTTGCTTTCCTTTAAGGAGAAAAACAGTTTCGCCCAAAAGGGTCGCAAATCCATGGATCACTCCAGGAATTATCACTTCAATAAAGAATAGAGATAAATTATTCAAATTGCAATTGCAGAGCAAAATTCTTAAAATACAATATACTCAATACAGAAACAAATTAACTAAAATAATCAAAATTGCAAAATATAACTATTATAACAATCAATTTTCCAAACATAAAGGAGACATGAAAAACACTTGGACAACCATAAACAATCTTCTCGGAAAACAAATTAAGAAAAACCCAATAGAGAAATTAAATGTTGATAATTTAAAGAAATCACTGATGATACTGCTATTGCAGACTCTTTAAATGCACATTTTACTTCAATAGCGGATAAGCTTCGCTCACAATTAATAAATAATGATCACTCACCTCTAGAATATATGCCACCCAGCCCACTAAATCCATTTTCTTTTGTTCCTGCTACCTCTACTGAGGTCCAGAATATTATTGGTAAATTAAAAAATACAAAAAATAACATTCATAACATTCCTGTACCTATATTGAAACTTGTTAAAGATAAGATATCTGTAACTTTGGCTAAAATTATCAATCAAAGTATTTCCAAAGGAATATTCCCATCAATGCTAAAAACTGGTTGTATAAACACCCCTTTTTAGAGGGTGATCCTACACTAGCAACAAATTACAGGCCGTGTGTTCATTATCTGTGTTCAGCAAAGTTTTCGAAAAAATTGTAAAAAGTAGAATGCAGCGATATTTAGAATCTTACAATTTATTATCTCCAAATCAATATGGCTTCCGTAATAATAGAAGAACGGAAATGGCTATTTTAAATCTTATGGAAAATGTAAATATAGCTAAGGAGAACAAAGAAATAATGATGTCAATATTTATGGATTTGAGTAAGGTTTGCTCCACTAAAGCGCTTGTCAAACATGGTGTGCCACAGGGCTCAGTGCTGGGTCCACTGTTATTTTTATTATATATAAATGACCTTCCACGTTCATCTGATATACTGAACTTCATAATGTTTGCAGATGATACAACTCTCTCTTTTTCTTGCAAAGATGTTAATACAGCTAAGAATATATTTCATTCAGAATTCATCAGTGTAATGAAATGGTTGACCACCAATAAACTCTTCCTAAATACCAGTAAAACAAATTTCATGATTTTTACTAATAAAAGAAATGTATATCTTGATGAACTCAATGTTAATGAAATCACCATAAAGGAGTGTACTGTAACAAAATTTCTTGGTGTAATGCTAGATAAGAATTTGCAATGGAGTGATCATGTAAATTATATCGCGAAAAAGATTTCAAGGAGCGTTGCTATAATGTTTAAACTTAGAAATGTAGTCCCTAAACAAGTTTTATTGACTCTTTATCATACTCTTGTTCTTCCTTATATAACATACTGCACCCTTGTTTGGGGAAACTCCGCTAACAACGCATTAAATGGTATCTTTGTCATCCAAAAACGAGCAATAAGGTTATTATCTGATGCTGATTTCCTTGATCACTCTAGTGCATTATTTAAAGAGCTAAACCTACTAAAGCTCAATGGTATAACCAAACTGGCACATTTTATTTTTATTTACAAGTGTAAGAGCAAAATCATTAATTTTCAATGGGTAAATAGATATTTTGTAACTCATCAAGAAATCCACCCGTATCAGACCAGAAATAGATCAAAGCTTGTTATACCTCAATTTAGAGTGTCTTCATCTCAAAAACTACCCATTTTCATTGGATTGAAACTATGGAATGACTTGCATGCCGATATAAAAAATATTGCGAATGTAAATTTGTTTAAAACCAAGTTAAAATCCCGATTAATAATGGGATACTAACAAAAATCTTGGATTAATGTCCAATAATAATGTTTAATATTGTCCATTAATATTGTTTAATATTGAAATACAGGCTTTAACTATTAATAATACTTATTTACTTATTTATTTATTTTATTATTATTAATTTATAACGGCTACCTGCTTATTTTTAATAAGAGCCCAGTAAAGCCTAAAGCTTAAGGGCCAAATTAAAAATATAAAAAAAATAAATAGTCGAGCTTCACAATTATTTATGTCATTGTAAAAATGGTAAATTGTAAAAAGACTACTGCATTTATTTTATTATTAATAAAGGTTATTCTATTATATTCTATTCTATACATGAATAGAATACACATTACTTTTGTCGTTTATATTAACAATCAGGTTTTTAATATCACTGTTACATACAGAAAATTCTTCGTTTGAGTCGTAAGTTTTATGTACATTTGCTTTTCAGGCAATACACTTTCCAAGAACATTCTCCAATAATTTTAAAACCAATTTTTTTGTGAAGTGCTACAGAGCTATCATTATAAACTTCAACGTCAGCAGTTTTATAGATATTATATTTCATAAGCCTTTTACACAAGTTGATCTCTACTGCTGCTCCCAGTCCTAACCTCCTGAATGCTGGGAGAGTGTAAGTCATACCGATGGATCCGTGGCTGTATAGAAGCACCCAAGAAACTGGATTTTCACTTTCGTTATCTTCTCTATAGACAGCAGCCGTAGGAAGCATTTTTAAACGTTCCTTCAACTCTGCAATACTTCCGTATTCACCGTGTTTCCAGTGAGCGAGGATAAACGGAGCATGATGGGGTTTTAATTCTCCAAACTTAAACCCTTCCGGTAAACTGCAAATCAAAACACCATGAACAATCTCACATATAAAGAAAGTAATAATTTCAGAGCACTGTATAGCATTGAAACAGTTATATGCACGACTTTTTTTCTGTTGGACTGGGTCGGAACGGCGTTCCGGTACCTTATTTAAAATAGAAAAAGAAACGAAAGGTCGCGTGGACACTTTCCTCAAACAAAGTCAAGCCTCCCTCTCACCACTTTCACTGTCTTCCTGCATGAATTCAACAGCAGCTCTAATGAGGATATGATTCGTGTGTGGAGTCTGTTGTTGAGGTTACACTATTAACATACATTAAATCATATTATTTTTTACAAGATTAAACTCATTTAATTTACTACTTTTTAATTCTCAATTTGCAATAGAAAATTTGATCTTTTTATTTTCATTATTTTTGTATTATTTATTTATTTATTTATTTATTTATTTGGGTCTTTTCCGTTTGGGGGCTCGCAGCGAATTTTAATGAAAATCGGTATACTATTGTAGTTTTAGTCACTGATTTAAAAAATAACTTTCTTTTTTTGGAGGAATGAAAAACAAACATGTTAGAGCACTTTAAATAATTAATATGTGTTTTAACTAGCTTAACCTAGTTACGGAGGATTGTGTTAAATTTAGCCAGAGTCACAAACTGCTACTGTTTATGAAAAAGTGCTCTAAGTGTGGGAAAGTGTGTTCCTTTGATAAAAATACCCAGTTCTTTCGTTGTCAAAAGTGTCAGTCAAACGGTAAAAAGTGCAACTTTACGAAAAATACATTTTTTGAAGGATCCCGAAAGATCTGTAAAAGTAGCAGAAAAAAATCAAGAATTAATGCCCAGTCAGGTCAATTGAATGCCCGGTTAAGTCAATTGAATGCCAGGTTAGGTCAGTTGAATGCCCGGTTAGGCCAACTGTACGCCCTTGACGATTGGTTAGGTTAAGTCATGATATTTTCGTTAAAAACACATTAATTATTTAAAGTGCTCTAACATATTTGTTTTTTATTTCTCCAAAAAAAGAAAGTTATTTTTGAAATCAGTGACCAAAACTACATTAGTATACCGATTTTCATTAAAATTCGCTGCTAGCCCCCAAACGGAAAAGATCCATTTATTTTTGTTTTTTCGTGGTGGGGGGGCGGTTACATGACAAAATTTTAGTAAAAGGAAGGAGGCTTGTGATGGAAGGTGGGATGGGTTAACAACTGTCAAAGGTTTTAGGACAATTATAACACAGTTCCGGGACCTTTCTTCCAGAAAAAAAGCATTGGTTATATGTATTTACCGACATATTATTATGGTGAACAGGGCTGCTTTTAGGAGGGTGCCAGAGGTGCACTGTACCCTGCCTGCTGGCAACACTGACAGATCACGTGAAACAGACAGTATTGTGGTCTTGTGGGACCTAAAACCCGCTTTCTATTGTATATAAATTAATTATACAATAATCATTATAACTTTCGTATGTTAACATCTATTAAAACGTCTCATTCCAGATGTTGACCAACGGACAAGCAAAGCCTAGCAAAGCCAACAGCTGCCTGTGATAGGCAATTACTCATATATACATGCAAACATATAAAAAGTTTTTCTTACATCATTTCCGGTAGATTTTCAGGCACTAATTCAAAAATAAAACATGGATTTGTAGACTCTAGTTGGGAACTTTCGGAAGATAATTCTCTCCCGAGAATTATATTTTCCAGCTATATACAGGGACGAAAATAATACAGTATTAATATGAAATCATTACAACAAAACAATAAGACCATACATTCATTATATGTGTTTGTTTTGCTTACGCTGTGGGCATTTATATATTCGATTTGCAAAATTCTCGCCCAACGCTCCATCATCTGGAAAAATTCTCTTTCCAAATTGCGAAAGTCTCGCGTTAATACGTTTTGAAAAAGAAGGTAATTATATAGCAAAATACATGATCGAAGATTCTAGTCAAATCTATACTTTTCTAATGTAATTTAGTGTGTTTTGCTCAAATCTGACCTTCATTTCTTGCGCAAAACTGCCAAAATTGCCAAAAATAACTTACCCTAACCAAATCTACCGTATACATTTCTAATGTAATTTAATTTGTTTTGTTCATATCTGACCTTCATTTCTTGTGCAAAATTGCCAAAACCTAACCTAACCTAAATTTAGTTTCCACAAGAAATGAAGGTATAGATTTGACTAATATCTTAGATCATGTATTTTACTGCATATAGTGGAAGTAGTGGAAAATATCGTGTTTCATTTCTTACCCCTAAGAATGGTACTACATTTGTTGCACTCTGGGTTAACCCTACACCTTAAGTTAAAATCAGTGATTATGTTAGTGTTGGAGTTAAAGTACCACTTGTGTTTGTAACCTACAAACACGAATAGCCTAAGGGCACCGTATCAGAAGTACTCCTGGGGTGACAAATAACTACGTTAGACTCATTCCTAGGGTGGAAAATTATTGTGACAGATCTCTCTCCGAATCGGTAACCAGCTGTACTAGGCTAGTAGGTTTGAGTTTTTACCTTTTGATTTCATAAAAATATGTTCAAAAATAGAAAAATTATGAATTTTCATAAACTTAAAATAGTACTGCAAACCAGTTCAAATCCAACATGGCGCCGCTCAACGGCGTAGCCATGGCCGTGAATTTAACAAAAGATTTAAGTGTTTTCAAAATTAGCCAGAAACTTTGTAAAACAAGTATTCTTTGAAAACTAAATCTGAAGTAGTCAATAGTAATATTTATGTTATATTTGTTATTTAATTTTAGTTTTTATATTCATAAAATCGAACTAAATTTATTCTTCAGGGTGGAAAGGGAAAATTTAATAAAGTAGGAAACAAGGAAATTGTGGGACTCGAACCCGCACGTAGAATTGGAGTCGCCACTCCTATCAATCATGCCATACAAAGACACTAGTTGGTACCTGCACAACCAAAGCAACACCAGAGGCGCCAACATAGCCACACAACTAAACAGCCTCTTCATTCTTAACAATACAGAAGAACATACACACATACCACATCAAGCAGGATACTCAAACTCATCCCCAGACATAACGTTCTGTTCCCCCTCACTAGCAACACATACACAATGGAGAACAGAAAACCAACTGTCATCAGACCACCTGCCCATCATCATTACAACACATTCTACACTCTGCCCCAACAGCCTTAGGCACACTTACAGAAATTACAAGACAGATGATTGGGAACAGTTCAAAATACAGACTGAGGAACAATTCACCACATTAAACGGCACACCCATCATAACATCAATACAACACTCAAGACATTTAATCAGATCATCAATAATGCAAACAAATACATACCGAAGGGCAACATTAGGAAATACAACCCAAATTACACTAGAGAAATAGCCCACCTTATAAGGCAACGTAACAACCTCAAATATAACACACAAACCCCACACACAGAAGCCATAAAACAGCAGATACAACAGCTCAACACAGAAATAAATAACGAACTCAAAGAAAAACAAACAGAACATTCAGGGAATTCATAACAACATTAAACCACTCCACAGATACATCCAGGCTATACAAGACTATAAACGGCATTACCCACTCTAACAGCGGCATTCACACCTCACACGCGGCTACCTGTCGCAGCCAAAATAACATCCCAACATACACACAACAAGCTAACATTCTAGTTAATCACTACGCAAAGATAAGTCACTTAAACAGAGACAACAACCACAAACATGCAGACAGACAAACAACCAGACACAAGAAAACCTACAGACTCGACACAACCATTACACCCTTCAATACAGACCAGACCACCAAGATCATCAAAAACATTAAGAATTCGAAGGCTACTGGACCAGACAACATATCTAACATACACCTTAAACACTTGGGCCCACAAGGAATACTAGCTCTCACAAATATCAGCACATATTCATACCAACACTGTATAATTCCTGACATATGGAAACAAGATAAAATTATTACACTACTCAAACCAAACAAAAATCCAACAGAACCAGCTTCCTATAGACCCATTACTTTACTATGCACACCTTCCAAAGTAACAGAAAGACTAATCTTACAAATCACCAACCCACACATTCCACTATCGCCTACTCAACATGGATTCAGACCTCACCACTCAACCACGACATTACTCACTAACCTCACGCAGCACATCATGGATGGCATCAACTCCAGACGACCAGCTCAACGTACACTATTAGCAACAATAGACATTAGTAAAGCATTTGATGCTATCCCACGCTTCCCTCTCATAAACAAAATACTCAACACAAACCTGCACAATAACACCAAAAGGTGGCTGAGCAACTATCTTTCAGGAAGATACTCACATGTCACATTTAATGGCAAGTCATCCAAAAACAAGCTTTTTCCGAACGGGGTCCCTCAAGGCTCTGTTCTCTCACCAACACTCTTCAACTTATACATGCAAGACATTCCAACACCCATAGATAACAAGCTTACATTATCATCATATGCAGATGACATCACTCTAACATCCACCCACAACAACATCGACACCGCTACAAATAACCTACAAACATACATAAACAGTATACAAGACTGGCTCACACACAATAGACTCAAAGTAGCGCCCACAAAATCAACCATCACCTTGCTTACAAGCAACACAAAAGAACACCAGGTAATTCCACAGCTTACACTAAACAACATCAACATTGCACACACTCACAGGACCAAAATACTTGGGGTCACATACAACACATCATTATCTTTTGCAAACCACATTCAGGATATTAAAAACAAATGTACGTCAAGACTTAACACGCTTAGGGTAGTAACAGGCACAAACTTTGGACACCAGCAGGAAACAACATCACTCATATACAAACAATATATTCGCTCAGTTATGGACTATGCTAGCCCATGCTGGGCACCCATTATCTCAAACACACACATAAACACATAACAGACAATACAAAACAACGCACTTCGTATCATTACAGGATGCACTCAAACAACACCAATAGAACACCTGCACACAGAAACAAAAATACTGAAAGTTAGGGAAAATTTAGACATGAGGGGAACACAATTCATGGCAGCAGCGACAACTAACCCACAACACCCTTGCCACTACATGTACAATCACGCACCGACACCTTGCACCATTAAGGTAATACCAGAGAGACATTATAACCAAATACTCCATTCCATACCACGCCCCCACAGACATCACACAGTACAGAAAACACATACACACACACCTAACCCACAAAGCACTGACACGACTCGGTCCGAATACGGTCCTAGGTGCGAAGCCGCCACCCATTAACAGGTCAGAGATCAGCCTGAGCAGATCGGATCTAGTTAACTTAGCACGATTCCGATGTGGACATCACCCCAACTTACTAACATATAAACACAGACTAGACAACTCCACAGACGACACCTGCCACCTGTGCCAGGACACACCACAAACAATTGAACACATTATGACAGACTGTACCGCTCTAGCACAACAACGAACACAACACAACATCACTAGTGCGCTGAACCTCTGGTCCACTCCGAAGAGGGCGATCGGTTACCTGCGTGCCGCCGGCTTGCTCGATCAGGGTGGGCTGATCGGCTAAACAACAACAACAACCATGCCATACAGAACCGCCAAAAGGTTTGATCAAGCAAGGTCAGTATCTATGCTTTTTGACTATGTTCCTCTAACTCCCTCGCCTTGTAAAGAGTGTATAATATAGCATATAATATAGTTTCCTACGTTAGTGGATTTTCCCTTTCCATTTTACTTAAATGTGATTATTGCACTTACTGTAAAAGTAGCGTTTGTTTTCTATGCTAGATTATTTTGTGCGCGTAGACACAAGTGACGAGCCTTAATCAAGGACTGATATGAGCATTAAAATCTCCATACCTGATTAAATTTATCTTTGGCTCTAGATGCACTTAAGACGCATGCGCTTTGAACATTTTGAAATAAAATGTTAAAACTCAAACGTTTTTCCCTATAACAGTGGTGGCGAACCTATGGCACGCGTGCCCATTTGGGCACGCGATTAAATTTTCCTGACACGCCTAAGCAAAATGCAATAGCGTTCCAATAATGAGTATAAAATAACAGACTTAATATTTATATATTTGGTGTAAAAAAAAAAAAAATAATATATATATAATATATATATATATGGAATGCTACACTGATCAAAATCTGCAAGAATGCAATCGCTGAGCCCCTATACTGGATATGGAGACGATCATTAGACACGGGAGAATACGGGCATCCTGAAGAGCGCGAACATAGTCCCAATATATAAAGGATGAGATCGATCCGAGGCCAAAAACTATAGGCCAGTATCGCTTACATCCCATCTCACTAAAATATTTGAAAGAATATAGACAGAAAATCTATATGACTTTTCGGAAACTCAGAAAAAATTCGGTGATAACCAACACGGGTTTCGGTCAGCAGATCATGCCTATCACAACTAATGGAACACTACAACAACATTATTGATTCACTTGAAAGTAATGAAAACTATGATGTACTACACACAGACTTTGCTAAAGCGTTCGACAAGCGTGACCACGGAATCATAATACATAAACTGAAATATATGGGAATAACAGGAAAAGTAGGGAAATGGATATATAATTTCCTTAGTGAGCGGCGGCAAGTCGTTACAGTACAAGGAATATCTTCATCAGAATCAGAGGTCCTCAGCTCGGTACCACAAGAAACAGTATTAGCTCCACTACTCTTCATAATCATGCTAACTGACATAGATGAGGACGTTACCAGAGACAGCACAGTAACATCCTTTGCGGATGACACAAAGATCAGTAGAAAAATAAGAAACCCAGAAGACATAGGATCTCTTACAAACCGACATAAACAGAATCTACAAGTGGACGGAAGACAACAATATGAAGTTTAACACCGAGAAATTTCAGCTATTACGGTACGGAAAAAGAGAAGACCTAAAATCCATGGAATATTATACCCCAAATGGACAGGAAATTCAGAAAAATTCCAGAGCAAAAGATTTAGGGGTTGTAATGATAGATGATGCGAAATTTGAAACACAAAATAAGATAGCAGTAAACAGAGCAAAGAGAATAACGGGTCAGATATTGAGAACCTTTAAACGAAGGGATAGGAATGTAATGATTCCTCTGAAAACCCTGATAATACCCAAATTGGAATACTGCTCGGTCCTAACATCCCCATATAAAAAAGAAGACATTAGACAGCTGGAGGGGATCCAAAGAAGCTTCGCAGCCAAGATCAATGGGTGCAAAGAACTAAATTACTGGGAAAGGTTACGAGAACTACATCTATATTCATTGGAAAGGAGAAGAGAGAGATACACCATTATTTACACTTGGAAAATAATGGGAAACTAGTCCCTAATCTTACTCTGAATCCCATAACTCTCCAAACAACGGTGCAAAGTAGAAGCGGTAGACTGTGTCGTATTCCCAAATTGAAGGCGAGACAGGGAACATCCTTAACCCTGAAAGAAAATAGTTTTGTAGTGAGAGGACCAAAACTGTTTAATCAGTTGCCCAAAGACCTAAAAAACACGAAGGGAGTTGCAGTGGAACTCTTCAAAAGAAGACTAGACGCCTAGCTCAGAACAATCCTCGATGAGCCGGGAGTACCTGGCTATGTGAGGTGGAGAGCGCAAGAATCCAACTCACTACTTCACCAGGCCAACTCGAGAGGAGGGGCGACAAGCTTGACCTTCGCGAAATGAGAAATCATCGCGCGGAACCTTTGTAAGGTTGTAAGGTAAGGTAAGGTAAGGTAAGGTGTGTGTATATATATATATATGAATTTTGGTGGGCACGCGAATTTTTTTTTATGGTTTACATGTTTTTTTGGCACGCGACTGTAAAAAGGTTCGCCACCCCTGCCCTATAACAATGTACGAAAGTATACTGTCTTCAAACAGTAAAGGGGCTGATGCTCTATCTGTAAGAATGAAGGTGTACTCTTATCTTTAAAAATGACAATAAAAATAATAAACCTGCATCTCAAGCGATGACTGTATTCTGCAAACGATAAATCTCTGGTTCCAATTCCAATCCGGAACAGACTTCAAACATACTTTCACTTCTTCTTTGGACAACCTTTCAGTGTCCCAAAATGTGCAAAAAGATGGGGGCTGAAAATAAATTTCCATATAAAGGTCAGGGAAGTAACAATTAAAAATAATTGTGACAAATATTTTTTTCAAAGTTTTCTCATGTACTTGATAAAGAAAACAAAAGGATATAACAAAACATAAAAAAACCCGATAAAGTTAATCGTTCGGTTAAGCCGTTTTGTGTTGATTAGACTGGCTTGAAATCAGATATACCAAACTCGAGTTGCCGCGATCTAATGATCAGAAATCAGATTCAAACTCAAGATCCCACTTCTTTAACTTCAATTTTCCTCAGGCCAGCTCAGGAGGTGACTCGACCAAAAGTAAAGTCACTTTTTTTGTAAATAAACAACATGGCGTCAGAGGTATCAAAGCTATTTCAAGAATTCACTACATTATTTATATTAGAGAATACATTTTAACGATGTGGAAAGGCTATGCTAAATTAAATTTATGCATTTGTAAGTTTTAAGTGAAGAAATGGACTTTCATGTTTGCAATTTTGGGCCTATATTGGCCGAAACTAGCTCAGACCTCTGACTTATTCGATCTTAGAGTAAGCCAGATTCATCATGGAAATCTGAAGTTAGGACCCTGCATAGAGTTCAGACGAACGGCTAATTCGTTAGCCCTTGGGCCTGAATTACTGTAGGCTTGGCCAATGATAGATCTAATTGAGGTTTGTCTTCGTAAAACGTCAGCAAACTCAAGTTACCTTTCTGTTGGTTCCGCAAATCTGACTTGAAGTCAAGTCACATTTCGGACCATTAGAAATTGGTCGTAAGTGGATTATCTTAGTGTCCTACTATGGGATTAGGATTAGAAAAAATGAAAGGAAGTTAAAAAATTAGTCCACTTACCGTTCCCGGATAGAAAACAGCAAATTTTGTATATATAAAATAATCTCTACGTTGAATTTATCAAACCCGATTGCAAATTTAAAAACTCATAACAAGTACATTAACCACGGCCTAGATTAACGATGTCAAAATAATATAACAATAAGCTACTGTATATATCTTTTTTACGTTATCCTAACATTTTCCAACAGTTCTTTTACCGTCTTTTCACATCACCATGAGCATGATACAGTTTAAATCTTAAACTACTGGTTAACGGTCAATACTGGTTAACTGGGTTCCATGAACTGCAAATAAAAAGTCTTAATGTCCCAGGCTTTTATTTTTAAAGTAATAACACTTATAATACGAGTACATATTCCTATTAATATTGCGATAAGCTCATTTCTTTTTATATAAAACTAAAACTTGTACAGTATATATAATGGCAAAATTAAAAGTGTGGGTACAGTACAACATTTACGACTTAAACCAAAAAAGTTCTTGTGTAAATTGTGGTGGACACTTTTAGACAGCTATTTTTAAATTTAAACAAGAGGTTTTTTCCCACAAAACTTGTATTTTGTTGTTTGTAACAAGATAAAGCGAAAACAAGCATAAAATTTTAATCGGGTTTGTAGAGGCAAAAAACAATCAGAGAACATACCGTGTAAACAATATTAGTAGCAAAAATGAACAGCGTTGGATCAGACTCGGTCACGTATATTTTTATTGACACGTTGAAGTTCTTTGTTGCATCAATTATCCCCAGGATCTTTAAAAAATAAATATATATTGTCAAAAATTCTTGGAGTGAACAGTATTTATGCAAGGCTTTAATTAATTTATAATAGAGTGAGTGGAAAGTCCATGATTAGTTTGTTTTCTTGTATCTTTGCATGAAATGAAAACTGCATAACGAGAATTAGTCTTTTGCAAAAGCAGAACATATTTTTTTAATCACAGAATTTCTAAGGGCAGGAACTATACAAAATGGTTGCTTCAATGAATAGTCTAGGCTCAGTGACACTCGTACAACACAAACTCCAAAGTTATTTCAATGCCCCACACGCCAGAAACATACAGATCACGCAAAAATTTGTAGAAACCAACTCTCTCATGAACAACCCTGGCATAAGACGTCCAAGATCAGCTCCGGCAGAAACATCCAGCAAGTGGTCGAAGAACCGTTTTCTGCTCGTCAGACCAAATGAATCAGACATTCAGCTTTGGAACTGGCTATCCGTTACTGTATTCTTCATCGAATGCTAAAATACATTAAAATGAGGCCATCCAAAGTCCAGATGGCGCATGAAATATGTGATGTGGATTAAGATCAAAGATTGAAAATGTGCGAGACCTTGCTTTATAATTTTGAGCACAAATCTATCTCCCTTTGACAGCATCTGTTTAAACGTCAGTTTGTGTCTGGGAAAGTTAACATGCATAAGTGTTGTATGTGAGGAATTGAAAAACCAAAAGCAACTCATGAACATGAGTATGACGTTGAACATGCGCAATCTGTTTATACATCAGTTTGTGTAGTAGTAGGAGTAGGAGCGGTGGCGTCGGGACGTCAGCGCGCAAGAGGGGGCGAAGTAGCATTGATTAGCACACTACTAGACTACATTCACTAGATTGCATGAACATGCTAAAGTCTGTGAAGTCAAAATCTCCGAATAAGAGTACAAAGGGGGGTTATAAGGGGAGTTGGTTGGAGTGGTGTTAAGGATGGTGATGTTCCGTTTTGATCGTAAATGCAGTAGGAGACACTGGTCGGGTCTGGTATCAGAGCACTGGGAATTCTCAAATGATAAGACTTTTTTTACTTTTTTTTTTTATTTGTTTCTAATACAGTCGATACCATTTAAGTGTACACCCTTGATGACAGGGAAACAGTGTACACTGATCCGGGCTGTACACATACAGAGTCACCTACTTTCTGTCTATGTGGATTGCCTCGGGGCTGTTTGTGAGGAATACGACAGGAGACAGTTAAAAAGCAATAAAGAAGAAGTTTTTATAGAGATTGATGCATCGATTCACAAGTGAAATTTACATTCACAATTCTAGAAAAAATATATAAAATTACAATACATTCAACACAATTTGCATAAAAATATGGCTTAATAAACTAAGAAATAAACTAAAGCTAAGAATGCATATACTGTAGCATTAGTTATAATGGCCACTTTCACTGTTTGGGTTAGGTTAGGTTATATATATATATATATATATAATTATATATATATGAAAATTATTTCACGAAAGTAACACGTGAAAAGTATTTATGATGAATAAAACCACGAAGAAAAAGAACACAGATGGTGCTCAAGCGCTTTCGTCTAATGACATCCTCAGGAACACTGAAGTACATAAAGAGATACAACCTATATATAGGTTACAGAAAAAAAAAAAAAAAAACTATATATATATATATATATTATTATATACAATAAACGGAAAAACAAAATTAAAGGATTGTGGAAGGGGGCACACAAATTTATAAGGAAAAACTATCGATTTTAGCACAAGATTAAAAGAATTGTTTCCAACCAATGTTATAGATAAAAAAAAAATATATATATACAAATTTATACTGGAAATCTGCCCGGGTTTTAGCACTCTGCTCTTTTTGTATAAAAAAAAAATTGAACAATTATCGATTTTTAGCACAAGATTAAAAGAATTGTTTCCAACCAATGTTATAGATAAAAAAATAAAATATATATACAAATTTATACTGGAAATCTGCCCGGGTTTTAGCATATCGATTTTAGCACAAGATTAAAAGAATTGTTTCCAACCAATGTTAGATAAAAAAATAAAATATATATACAAATTTATACTGGAAATCTGCCCGGGTTTTAGCACTCTGCCCTATTTTTTGTATATAAAAATTGAAAAATAAAAGTTAGTGGCATACAAATTTACCAAAGATTTAGCGTTCTACCTTTCTTATCTAAATCTGTTCTGAAGGAATTCAAAACAACAGGATCGAGTTGAAAAAGACCTTTGCTCATGTTGAAGTTATTTGTTAGTTGGATAATGGCAGACTCAAGAATATTTCTATTAATGTTGCTAGAGTGAAATAAAACTGAAGCATTATTCCAATCAATACAGTGGGATAACTCTGACAAATGGGCAAAAAGAGCACTGGACAACTGTCCTCTTCGAACGGAATATTGATGCTGTTTTATACGTGTGTGCAAATCCTTTCCCGTCTGACCTATGTAAAAGGAATCACATTGTTTACAACCAATTTTATAGATAATGCCTGAATTATTGGTAGGGCTATTTTTACTATGATATTTTCACAATATTGTTATATGAAAATACTACATTAATATCCAAAAGTTTAAATACATTAGCAATGCCTAAAAGCCCGGGAAAAATGGAAGTACTAAAATATTTTTTGACAAAGTACGAGTGTTATTATTGACGCGATAGAAAGTTCGTTTTGCCTTGTTGAGACAAGATTCCATAAACGCAGATGGATAACACAGATCACTTCCAATACCGTTGATTTTTTCTAATTCGGCATCGATGTATTCCGGACTGGCGATCCTAAGGGCGCGGAGAAACATTGAAGAAAAAATGGCCTTCTTAGTGGGGGTGTCATGTCCCGAGTAAAAGTGTACGTAGGACAAATTGTTTGTTTTTTCCGATAGATACTAAACTTAAAACCTGGGCTTTCCCTATGTACACGCACATCCAAAAATGGGATTGAATTGTCTTGTTCCGCTTCCAAAGTAACTTAATCGAGGGGACTTGATCATTTAACTGAAGGAGGAAGTTATCCAGGTCACGATTCATGGGCCAGATACACAAAATATCATCGACGTACCGCAACCAAGGGATGCCAACCCCCAGGATTCTCGGAATGTAAGTAATTTCGAAAAACTCCATATAAATATTGGAGAGGAGGGGCGACAAGGGGTTGCCCATGGCCATCCCAAAAACTTGTTGATAATACTCGTTATTGAAAGTGAATTTACAGTCTTTGATGCAAAGCTTAATAAGTTACAAAACAATGTGTGAAGGTAGTGGCAGGTCATACTTATGTAATTCTTGGGAGAGAAAGTCAAGCATATCGTCAATCGGCACTTTTGTAACCAATGAACAAACATCAAAACTGATCAATCTATCGTTAGTTTCAGTACGTGCATTATTCAATTTTTCAGTAAGATCCATGGAATTTTTTACATGTGAATCAGAGATAGTTCCGAGAATGGGGGACAAGACTTTGACAAGCCATTTGGAGAGTTTATAAGTAATAGAGCCCACCGAGCTAATAATAGGGCGCATAGGGTTGCCAGGTTTGTGGGTTTTAATGAGACCGTAAAGGTAGGGCAGAGAAGGTGAAGTGGACATGAAAAGCGGAATTAAGTCCTTATGCCTCATGCCTTCACTCAAGGGTGCAAAAAAGTAAAAGTTTGCTACACTCTAATTGCGATATGTCTAGAATTGCTACTTGGACTGGATGGATAGATGCATTATGTAATAACTTACATTTATCAACGCTAGGTGGCTAGAAAAGCATTACTTTAATTATATTTAATAAAGCAATGATGATGTATAATTAGTGTTGATGAAAAAAGATGAAAAACACTCAATTTTTTTTGTTAGAAATTAGGCAACCTTCACAGAAACATCAGAAATATCACAAAGAGAAAAAGATTGGACAAGAAGATGATGCTTTGACTTGGTGGAGGTCAAATCAAAAGAAATACAAAAATTTGAGCAAACTGGCTCGGACATACCTTGGACGTCCTCCCTCAAGTGTTTCTAGTGAACAATTATTTAGTGGAGCAGGGATCATGTACGATGAAAAAAGAAATAGGCTGAAGGGGGACAAAGCTGAAAAACTTTTATTTTTGAAATACAGTCTCCCAGCAATTCAATTTAAATACAAGTGTGTGTGTGTATATTATAATTATATACACCACTTTCGAATGAGCGGTGGATGGGGAAAGTGGTTGGTGGGATGCAAAACGCGTTGGGTCCTCGTCCCGCATCCCGGAAACACATTTTTTACAGTTTAGATTATAGTTATTATATATTGTAGACTGTGAAAAGTGTGGCTAAAACGTGATATTTTATTGTGTTGTTTATTTTTAGGTAATATTATGATGTTATAGGGTACATAACCGCAATCGCAACCTCGCGGAGCTCTGTTTGTAAGCACCGCAACTGGAACCGTAACCGCAGAGCTAGGAAAAATGACAACAGCTACATCACTAATATATATATATACACACACACACACACGAGTGTGTGTGTGTGTATATATATATATATGTATATAATATATATAATAATATATATATATAAGGTTGTAACCTATATTCTGCTTCATTTTTAATTCATTCAGAACAAAAATCAAAGGACTTATAAGGACAAATTTGCTCGAATTTTTAGTTTATTCACAACAAAAATTAAATGACATAATGACAAATTAATCATCAATACAATTCTTTTCTTTTTATAGACTCCTCCCATCTGTAGGAAAGTTTTTTTATGCCACGTTCGAAGAAATCCCTTGGTTGAGTTAAAAAAAGCGATCACTTCGTTTTCGATAGCTTCCCTAGATTGCAACTTTTGTCCATCTAGGTGGTGTTGCAGACTTCTGAATAAATGGTTATCTGAAGGTGCGATGTCCGGAGAATAAGGTGGATGAGGCATTTTTTCCCAACCAAATGCCTCTAATTCGGCAGTTGTGATTCGAGCAGTGTGAGGGCGCGCGTTATCCTGGTGGAAAAGAACACCTCTGCGATTAATTAATGCAGGACGTTTTTCTTGTAATGCCATCTTCAGTCGCTGGAGTTGTTGGCAGTAGACTACAGCTGTGATTGTTTGGTTATCTGGCAGAAGCTCAAAATGAATAATTCCTTGCATATCCCACCAAACGCATAGCAAAATTTTCTTTGGATGGGGTCCATTCGTTGGCTGAGGTTCAGGCTTTGTTTCACGGCTAAGCCACTGATGTCGACGCTTGATATTGTTATAGAGGACCCATTTTTCATCCCCAGTGATGATCCGATTAAAAAACGGTGCCTGCAGTTGCCGATAATGCAGTGATGTGCAAATATCGATTCGAAGTTGAAGATTCGCTTGTGACAAATCATGCGGAACCCATTTTCCAACCTTCATTACTTTTCCTAACAGCTTCAAATGACGATGAATGGTCATATGGCTAACGCCGAGTTGGCAGTTGCAGGCCAAGTTCTTTTACAGTTACCGTTGGATTTTCCTCCACTGTTGCTTTCAGCAACTCTTCATCTAACTCATTTGGTCGTCCTGTTCGTTGATAATCTTTCAGACTGAAGTCTCCATTTCTGAACTCAAACCATCTCCTACATATCCATTCGCTCAAAACATCATTTCCATAAACTCTTTGAATGTTTTTTGCGGATTCACTAGCGTTAGATCCTTTATGGAATTCATGCAGCATCACATATCGAATATGCTCTTTCGTGGGCTCCATGTTTTTTCAATTACTGTAATATCGTAGGGGTGGCGTTGTAACTGTATGAAAAACACCAGAGAAAATATTCATTAGCCTAATCCTACACTAGCCTAAGTCATTCTGTATCGTGATAAAAGCTGTACGAACCTGTCGCCGCGTGTATTTTGCAACATTTCTAAAATTATTCACATTATTTTGAGGTTATTCTAATTATCTCTTGTCCGTTTTCTAATCGAGCAGAATTTATGTTACAACTATATATATATATATATATATATATATATATATATATATATATATATATATATGGGGGTGAATTTCACAATTAAACACGTGAAATGAATGAATGCTGCAAACCCACAAGGAAAAAGAAAAAAAGAAAAACGATTCCAAGGCCTTTCGTGTATTCAGAGCTACATGTACCTCGTCAGGGAATGACAGGTGTAGCTCTGAATACACGAAAGGCCTTGGAATCGTTTTTCTTTTTCCTTGTGGGTTTGCAGCATATATATATATATATATATATATATATTATATAACACACACCTTGGTTGAAGGGTTTGTTCTTAGGGAAACGTAACTTAGCGAGAAATAAGAGGACGAAGAGGTGGTACATGTTTATTTACAGACAGACGTTTCGGAAAAATTCAGTTTCCATCATCAGTGCTAAAAAATTTAAAATTAAATAAAAATGAATAAATAAAATGAACAGAAACATACAATATATTAAAATGAACGTGCGATAATTAATTAGCGAGCATTAATAGTGTAATTACAGTATATATTAAATTAAAATTAAAGATAAAATAACATAAAGTGTAGTAGTGTGGACACTAAGCAAAATATAAAACGGTTGAGAGGTGAAACAAAATTGAGGGATGTCTTGCCAAGTTGTTATCGTAGTGAGGGACTAATTGTACAGAAGATTGGGAATGGTTGCTTGTTGGAAGAATCCATATTAGGAAAGATGGAGCCATGCGGAGTGATGGTGGATTTCTTATCGGTATGAAAGTTTATTTAGCGATGTTTAATTAAGTTGAAGGCGGAACTGTAGTCGTTGAGGTTGGTTGAATACTGAGTATATAAAGGGACTCAGAATACGGAAGTCGATTAGTTGGCTGGTTGAATTAATGATTTTGAAGTTGGAAGAATGTAGCGGGTGGTTGTGAAGGTGGCAATGATCCCTTATTGCTGATTTGGAGGGCTTGTTTAAGGGCTATGATGTTCTGGTAGAAATACACGATGCTCGTCCACTCTTGTTTGATATTGGCGAATGGTACTGCCAATATAGTTCGCTTTGCAGTGAACACAATTAAAAGCATAGATAGTGGACGAAGCAAGTGGCTGGAGTGTTTTTTCTTTATGGTTAAGGTATGATTTGATACTATTATTGTTGGTGAAAACGAAATGAAATTTAATTTGGGGGTAAAGTGGGGTGAGTAGGAGGCGGAGCACCTGCAACCTTAGTCAACCTTCTTCTAACATCCTCCTCCGCTCCTCCATCCTTTGCCACTACATTACCCAAGTAGACAAACTCGTCAACCTCTCCCAGCTTAACCTCCCCAACTCTGAAGGTTCCATCTCTGCCATTTAATCTCATTGTCTTAGTTTTTCTTTATTAATTTCTAATCCTAACTTTCTTCCCTCTCTTCCCAGATCCTCCAGCTTCGCTACCATATCCTCACGCCTCTGTGACAAAAAAGCACAAATCGTTGGCATAGTCGAAGTCTCCAAAACATCCAGCGATCCCCAACCAATACCACTCCTACCTCCCTCAACCATTCTTCTCATTACAGTATCCAGCATTAACAAAAATATCACTAATGGCAAAGACAACCCTGTCTCACTCCTGTTGTCACCTCAAAAGGCCCTGTAAACTTCCCGTTATGTTCCACTCTGCAAAAAAATTCTCTGTATGAAGTATGATTCTTTAACGATGTTAATAATCTTCTCCGGTATTCCATAGTTTTCCATCACTGTCCTCTACCCACACTACAAAAGCTTTCTCAAAGTCTACAAATAATTCTCACAATAATTCTCAGTGTATTGATCTGATCGGCACAGGATCGGGTCTCTCTAAATCCTGCCTGTTCTCTTCTTATCCACCTCCGTCCTTATTTTTTCCAAAATAATATGGGTCAGGACCTTACTAGTTATAGACAACAGTGCGATTTCCCTCCAGTTGTTACATCGCGATAGGTCTCCTTTCTTTGGTATTTTCACCAGCAAACCCTCTCTCTCTTCCTTGGGAAACTTCTCGTTTTCCCATATTATACAGTAGAGTCCATGTAATTCGTTTGTCATCATCCCTGGGTCCACCTTCAACAGTTCTGCCTCTACACCATCCATCCCTGGCACATTTGCTCCTTTTAACTTCTTGATAGCCCTCCGGACTTCAGCCTTACTTGGTGGTCTAACATCTATGTTCAGCTCCTGGTTCCCTCTCACTTCTTCTTGAATTAATTCCTCTGGTCTATTTCTATTCAAAACCTCTCTAAAATGCTCTTTCCACCTTTCCAATTGTTGCATCTCCGCAGTCAATCCTTTGATTTTATTTGTCTTGTCTCTCTATGATTTCTCCCTCTCAGTGTTTTCGTTATCTTATATAATTCCCTCATATCTCCTCTCCGCGCTGCTGTCTCTGCCTGTTGCGCCATCTCGTTCACAAATTGTCTCTTATCGTTTCTGGCCGTTCTTTTGACCTCTCGATTCAGTTGTTGCCAGTTCTCCCCAAATCCATCCTGTTTATCACGTCTTCACATCTGTTCATTCTTTCTTTTGCTTTCCTTCTTTCTTCTATCGCATTCCATGTGTTCTCAGTCACCCACTCTCTTTTCTCCTTCTTTCTGAAATCGATTGTCTCCTCTGCAGATTTCCGTAAGGTGTCTCTAAATCTCATCCACTTTCTTTCCACACTTTTTACTCTGTCTTCTTCATTTTCTCCATTGTCAAGACTTCATCATCTTCATCGTGGCGAATAGCACATCTATTTCTCACAGCCAATTTGTATTCCTCTTTGACCTCTCTTCTTGCGAGCCTATTTACGTCAAACCGTCTCCTTCCTCTCTCGACTCTTTTCTTGACTTTTACCAGCCTCAATTTCACCTCAGCTATCACCAAATGATGATCGCTTGCTACATCTGCTCCTCTTCTATTTCACACATCCATCAGCGATTCTCTTCACTTCTTCCTAATGGCTATAAGATCAATCTGGTTTTCCGTCCTGCCATCAGGCGACATCCAGGTAATTTTATGACACTCTTTCTGGGGAACAGGGTACCACCAATGAGAAGCTCCTGCTCTCCACAGAAACCTGCGAATAATTCACCATTTCTATTCATTACTCCTGTACCATGCTTGCCCATTACATACTCCTTGTCTTTGTTGTCTTTCCCCACCTTTGCGTTGAAGTCTCCCATCAGGATAAAACTGTCTTTTCTCTTAAGTCCCCCAAAAACTGTAGTGAGCTACCTGTTCATAGAACTCTTCATTCTGCTCATCCTGCGCATGTTCTGTAGGCGCATAACATTGAATAATTAAAAAATATTTAAATTATAAAGTCTGCTAACAGATCTTGGAATGCATGAAAATCCGGAGATTTCACGATTCTGACCTATTCCGAGTCAGGAAACAAGGCTGAATTTCCGGAGACTCCACCCTAAATTCGGAAGGTGGCAATCCTAGTCAAATACCGGACTCAAGCTCGGAAGAGTCCTTCTGTATCAGGCAAGAATTACAGGCGGAAGTTCGCCCCTAACCTTCTCGAGTTGAAGTATGGACTATGAAACATAAACAAATAAACATTAATGAAAAAAAACTTACAGACATCGAAGATGGCAATTTCCTTTCAAAAATTCTCTCAAAACTGGAATCTCGCTCTTCATCATTTCACGAATCATTTCAGGTGTTGTTGATATCTCGCTGACTTTAATATGAAATCGAATGAAAAATTCTGATTTGTATAAATAAATAATTACTATCTTATTTATATAATTATTATTTTTTTAAATTGATTAAAGCACCATATATATATATATATATATATATATATATATATATATATATATATATATATATATATATATATATATATATATATATATATATATATATATATATATACATATGTTTTTTTTTAGACAATATATATATATATAAACACACGAGGGTGGGCTGAAAAGTAATGCCTCTACTTTAATAATTCTGGATTGTGTAGAGGTAGCCAGATAAAACCGGTTTTGTTTGTAACTTGATATCCCCACCCCACTCCAGATTGTGTAGAGGTAACCAGATAAAACCGGTTTTGTGTTATAGCCTAATATAGCCTACACTCATACCACACGTTGGTTCACTATCGATTACAAGAGAAAGGAGTAAAGACGTTCACTTCAAGCAAGTGCCGTAATTGAATTTTTGACAGCGTAAAGTGTTGCTCCCATAGATATTCATCGGCGAATGCAAGCTGTGTACGGCAAACTGTGTTGATGTGAGTACCGTTCGACGTTGGGCGAGGCAGTGTAAAGAAGGAGAAGCAGGGCAAGAAGATTTGCGAGACAAACCGCCAAGTGGAAGGTCTGTAACGGCAACCGACGAGTCTCATAGGAACTACGTTGACGAACTGATTCGTAGAAATCGTCGCATTAAACAAAACTAAATTGCTGCAATGCTCGATATCTCCAAAGAGAGAGTGGAACACATTATCAGTATTCTCGGTTACCGAAAGGTTTGCGCCAGATGGGTGCCTCGCATGCTCACTGCCGAGATGAAAACTGAGAGATTACGCATTTGCCAAGAAAATCTGCAGCGCTTCGAAAATGAAGGAGATAAATTTCAGCACTACATTGTGACAGGAGACGAGACGTGGGTCCAACATTATGACCCTGAAAATAAACGGCAATCCATGGAATATCGGTACAAAAAAACAAAACATTTCAAAGTTCAAAAATCGGCTGGAAAAGTGATGATGACTGTTTTTTGTGATATCAATGGTGTTGTTCTCAAAGACTTTACGGAAAGAGGGACAGCAATCAACTCCGCACATTATATTGAAACTTTGAAGAAGTTGACAAAACGGATCAGGAGGGTTCGCAACTTCGCACCCACAAAAACGCAGTCATTGTTCACCATAACAATGCACGGCCTCACCAGTGTTCAAACGCGAGAAACAATTGAGGATCTGCAATTCACCGTCAGAGCTGGGCAGTATTTAATTACGTATTTAAATACATTTGTGTATTTAGAACTGTATTTATAAATACATTGTTTTTCAAGTATTTAAATATAGTATTTAAATACTTTAATGAGTATTTAAATACAATGTATTTAAATACTCAAAATATAAAAATGTAAATACTTTTACTGGTTTAATACACGTTCTGTACTAGCACAGTACGACGCGTCGACAGTGTAGTACAGCATGGCTCATGTTTCAACAGTTTGGGAAAACATCCTCTCATAAAAAGACTGTTCCTCCGCTATAACACGACATTACCATCTTCGGCACTGGTAGAGCGAATATTCTCATTCGCGGGAATCACTTTGACTCCCAAAATAAACTCTCTTTCAGACAAAACTTTTGAAAGATTGGTTTTGATCCGCAGCAACCGTGAAATAAAAGAGAATTCGTAAGGTGCCTTATGTTTATGTTTACGTCTTATGTTTACGTTTATGTCTCATCTACTCATTAATTGTTACTCATTTTGCAATGATATAATGAGTATAATATGTCACTGGTTGAACATCGTAAGTTCTAAGTTCTTTTGTTTTTGTTTTGTTCTAAAAAGGGAAATATAATCGGAAATTAGATTGTACTATTTCTTTATCCTTTATCAAGGATTTTATATTGTTGTTACTCATGAATTAGTGAATGCATATGTTAAAATTTGTATGTATTTAAAATGTATTTACAAATGTATTTAAATACAATTGATGTATTTTGTATTTAGTATCTAAATACATTCGTAAAATGCATTTAGTATTTAGTATTTAAATACATTTCTCCCATGTATTTAGTATTTAGTATTTAAATACATTCAATGTATTTATTGCCCAGCTCTGTTCACCGTCTTGCCACATCCACCATAGAGCCCCGATTTAGCACCATGCGATTTCCACCTCTTTCCTAAACTTAAAGAACGTCTTCGTGGAAATCGTTAAGAGTCTGAGGAAGAAGTTAAGGGCGCTGTGAAATTTTGGTTTCGTAGTCAAAGCTCCGAGTTTTACCGGAATGGATTTCAAAAACTCATTTATCGTTGGCGTAAATGTATCGAGGTAGAGGTTGATTTTATAGAAAAGTAAATGTATCGTTTTGAAGAATAAACTCTAAGGTACATAGCTGCTTTTGTTTCGGTAAACTCCTTCAACCCGTTTAAAATTTATTTCAGTGGAGGCATTACTTTTCAGCCCACCCTCGTATACATATATCAAACGCTTTCACGCCGAGAGGTGTTTTACGTATTAATCCTTTGTACTTGAGCTAATAACATAACATCTATATACCGTTCTTGTTTCATCTGATATAAAGTTTGTACAGTAGTCAAAAACTTAATAAAATCGCCAGAGATGTTAAATATGTAAACAAAAATCGTCCATTCGAAAAGTAACTGTCTAAAAGTTTGACGATTCGCCGAAATTGAAGTTGCACTAATTTAATTCGTCAAAAAATTGTTGAAAATGACGATTCACTGTCGATTTAATGCAGAGAGTAGAGACTGTCCACCCACATTTCTGAAAAAAACTGTATCGCAATCTCTTCACTGAGAAACGCACAATACTAAGAATGTCTTCCGTGAGAAAGGTAGAAGATTTGGTGATGCAATTCATGGCAACTGCGTCCTTCTGTCGATAAAATATGAAGTGTTTCTTGAAGAGATAACTTTATCGCAGCCTATTCAACACTAGATTAGATCGCACTTCAACTATTCACAAGGATTATCGTATTCATGAAAGTATTATCTGGCATCGCATTCATTTTAATATTATACAATTACTGTCTTGTTTTATATGTATGTTACATTACGTATATATTTTTATTTGCGTTATGTGTACAGTATGTTTGCTCAATTATTATTTGTTTTTATACAATAACACAGGCCTGCGATGGTTTTGTTGTCAGAAATATTTTCGCACTTATATAGTAATTTTGCACGCTGATTCCGAAAATAATATTCATTTTTGGTACAGATTTTTCACAAAATGTCATATTTCATATTACATATATAAGTGCTTGGTTTCACCAAGACTTCAAAGAAATGGAGAAGAGATATCAGGGAAGGTGGGACATCAGCATGATGGCTGATTACTGCTGGATGTTGAAACGCGAAACTCCAGAATTATTACATAAAAGAAAAGGAACAGCGCGTACATTCGAGACTAAACGGCATAGATAGATCTCACAAGAAGACTCAGGCGAAATAAAGATGAATATGTAATTGACGTTAATAATCTTCTTTCTTTTTAAAGTTGCTTGCATTTATAATTAGTACAACAAAGCGAAATCGGTACAAATGTAAATTGAAATAAATAATATTTATTTATGTTTTGTTTTTCTCTTCCAGTTTGCAGAAAATCCTAACGTGATAGAAAAAAAGGACACTTTATTCGAAATCAGCGTAGTTGAATTATATAAAATCAGTTATTAGTAAGAAGACAACTCTTACAAAGTTCTCATTCGCAGGCCTGTGTAATTAAAGATGATTTTTAACTTTTAGTATTTATTTAAAGTCTGATTTCAGCATATATTCTAATGTTATTTTGTAATGACGTCATGACTCATGGGATCTTTTCCAAATGGACAATCCCATGGGATTTAGCTGAAAATTTGTATACTAATAAATTTTTATATTCTAATAATGAAAATGACATTATTTCCATGGAGAAATATGTACAATATACGAAAAAAATTGCATTTATATGCGCACTAGTTTGAATGGCGCATGACCGTTATTTAAATTATGTAGTGGGTTTTACAAAAGAAAACGCAGATAATATCCTTTATTTGTTAAAATCTACAATATTTAATAATATTTTAATAAATAAATCTTCATTTGCGTACCTTTTTCTCCATACAAACTCGCATAAACAGTAATTTTTTTGTTATTAATGTTTATTTGTTACCTGTTTAGACCTAGTTTAGTCTGAATATTATTGCTGTAGTGTGAGCATGTGATAATGCAGTGCCGTGATCGGTTAATATGTTTTAAATGACATGGGCTGGATCTGTAAATCAAAATAACTTTTTATGAGGTAGTTTTAGTCGCTTTATTCAAATTTGTCATTCATTTTTTGTGCAAATGCATATTAATTAGTTTGTTGGTTTCTGTTCTGGCTATTTTTTTTTCTAATTGGATTCAGTTCGGTGGTGGTTGTGATAGAATTATGACGTGCCATTCGTGTGGTTTCGACTTTGAGAACTTGATTCGTCATGTGCCCTAGATGAAGACAAAGCATTGGATGTTTTTATCAATTACGGCGTTATTCTCTCATCCTTAACTTGCCCGAAATGTGACAGTGAGTGCCTAATATGAAAAGATCAGAAGATATTTAGGTGAAATAACCAATATTAACCTGTTAGGTTAATTGAATACCCGGTTAGGTTAATTGAATACCCGGTTAGGTTAATTGAATGCCCGATTAGGTCAACTGAATGCCTGGTTAGGTTAATTGAATGCCCGGTTAGGTCATCTGTACGCCCTTGATGGTTGGTTAGGTTAAGTCGTGATATTTTCGTTAGTTTAAACGAAAATGACGAGAGCAAACTTTTCTGGTTAATTTTGAGGTGTTTTGCACGATTCCTGTGATAATGTGGTAATCTCATTTACGAGATCTCGTAACATGAACATGTTAGGTTATGCTTTATTGTATAAAATGTAGTCAAAAATACATTTTTCAAATGTGTTTTGATGTGCTTTGTTCGAATATGACCTTCATTTCTTGTGCAAATGAACAGAAATACAGTTGTCATTGCATGGCCCAAACATGTATTTCTGTTCATTTGCACAAGAAATGAAGGTTATATTTGAACAGAGCACACCAAAATACACTAGAAAAATGTATTTTTGATTTCAACTTCAGGCCATGTCATTTGTGACATAATTACCCTGTGATTTATCTATTTGCGAGTTGCCCCAGTCAGTTGAATGCCCGGTTAGGTCAACTGTACGCCCTTGACGATTGGTTAGGTTAAGTCATGATATTTTCGTTAGTTTTAACGAAAATATCACTACTTAACCTAACCAATCGTCTAGGGCGTACAGTTGACCTAACTGGCCATTCAAGTGACCTAACCGACCATTCAATTGACCTAACCAGGCATTCACTTAAACGGGGCCACACAGCAACCTCGTATCCGGCATCATGACCGGTGTAAACTAGATAACGGTCATGCGCCATGCAAACTAGTGTGCATATAAATGCATTTTTTTTTCATATGTTGCGCATATTTCTCCAGGAAAATTATGTCCATTTGTCAGAGTTATCCCACTGTATTGATTGGAATAATGCTTCAGTTTTGTTTCACTCTAGCAACATTGTTAATAGAAATATTCTTGAGTCTGCTATTATCCAAATTACAAATAACTTTAACATGAGCCAAGGTCTTTTTCCACTTGATCCTGTTGTTTTGAATTCGTTCAGAATGGATTTAGACAAGAAGGGCAGAGTGCTAAAACTTTGGTAGTTTTCCCTTATAAATTTGTATGCTCCTCCCACAATTCTTATTTCTATATATATATATATATATATATATATATATATATATATATATATATATATATATATATATAGTCTCGACTTCTTTATTTACTTCAGTGTTCCTGAGGATGTCATTAGACGAAAGCGCTTGAGCACCATTCTGTTTCCTTTCCTTCGTGGTTTTATTCATCATATATATATATATATATATATTAACATTAAAATTGACCAACTGGTTAGGTCAACTGAATGCCCGGTTAAGTTAACTGAATGCCCGGTTAGGTCAACTGTACGCCTTTGACGATTGGTTAGGTTAAGTTGTGATATTTTCGTTAGTTTGTAATTATTTTTGTAATATTCCAGTCTTCCATTCTGTTCCTTTTATGCTTTAAAAGTGTCACGAATGTATATATAGCTTAGGTCTGTGCACGAACTAATTATCGTAAAATTTTTGAAGAAACGACAAATTAAATGTATGAAATTCAAACGTTAATGAGATTGCGTTCTATGATTTATTATCTTTAAGTATATGGTATGACATCCTAGTAAAAATCAATGTTATCAGTGAATTATGGCAACGTAATGATCTACATTTGGACACCATTGTTATACACTTAGAAGAATTTCTGAAGTGACTTGACGAATATAGGTCAACGGGCTTTGAGTCAACACTCTTTGCAGCCAACGATCTGGCAAAAAATTTCGAAATTCAAAGAGAATTCAGAAAACCGCGACGTCGAATTAAGAAAATATTTTTTATTGCGAAAGTGAGGATGAACGTACCAATGATTATAAAGAATTATTCAATATTCATTATTTTAATGTTATCGTTGATACGATTCATGTGAACTGAAACCATTTGATGCTCTTAAAAAGTATGATGGTAATTTTAGATTTCTGTATAATATATCAAAACTTCAAACTATTACAGAAGAAGAACTTTTGGATCATGTCAAGAATAGCGAACCCAACACCTGCAGGGTTCGCTATTCTTGACAAGGGAATTTTTGGGTTCGCTATTCTTGACATGGTAAAATTGGGTTCGCTATTCTTGACATGGGAAGTCCTCAAGGACGTTTTCATAACTTCAGACGGTAGGTTTATGTTTCCCAGTTTTAAGTAATTAGTTAAGGACGTATTAAATGCTTTTATATTAGTCTTTTTTTTATTTAACCAAACTAGCACGACTTAACCTAACCAATCGTCAATGCCGTACAGTATAAAGAATCCTCTTCTCTTAATATATAAAAATAAATAAATAAAAAAAATTTATTGTTTTTTATTTATTTTTTTAGGTTAATTGTACGCCATTGACGATTGGTTAGGTTAAGTCGTGATAGTTTGGCTAATTTTTGCTACCCGCGACCCGCACGAAGGGCGGGTCTTAGGCTAGTTGTAACATAAGAGAAATTGTAATATTTTAATATTTATATATAAACAAATTTATAAATGCAAATAAATAAAATAAGTATTTTTACAATGATAGGACTACCAATCTCAATAGAGACTACGTTAGCTTATGTGGAAGAACCCAAACAATTCTTAAATCATTAATTCCTTACCCTTCAAAATGGATAGATCTACATTTACAGAAGTTCTGCAGCCATTACTTGGGAAGAAACTTTACCAGTGATTAACTGGATGAAGCAAAATTCACTTATTCGACGCGAGTTAAAATGTGAATCGTGTTCTATATTGATGAATTGGACAAAGTGCAGTGCCTCTCTAGACGGTTATGTGTGGAAGTGCCACTCAATTTCCTTTTTAATAAATTAGTATACGGTTCATTTTCATTTCAGTAAATTGTTTTATTTATTCTTTCATCAATAAAGTGAAGATTACATATGTTTAACTTTTTCCTTTACATGATATTTATATTGGGTTTGCTATTCTTGACATGGGAACTTTTGGGTTCGCTATTCTTGACAAGGGAATTTTTGGGTTCGCTATTCTTGACAAGGAATTTTTGGGTTCGCTATTCTTGATATGGCAAAATTGGGTTCGCTATTCTTGACATGATCCGAACTTTTGCAACATTGCAAAGTCTTCAAGATTATACTCAGCTTTGAGGGTTCATGTGACATTAATGACGTAGAGGTGTACGAAGGACTCAGTATGTTATGCAGGATTCTTCCCCTCCCAGCAATGTTATGTATGGAAATGATGTAACAAATTTCCTAGATTATTTTGATCTGATAGAAGACTTTAGTACACAGAAAAGTAGAAAAGCAATGCTGTGAAACAAGTACAGGTTCTGTACGTAGTGATGGACTGCGTAGTTGTTAATCGTAGAATCCTTGAAGAAGTTCAGTGTAACATGGTCAAATGTCGGGAACTTCAGTGAACCAATTGCAGCGGTTCCATTCGAAGACTTGAGCTGCAATCGGCATCGGCCTCAAGAAGCCCACTTTCTAGAATTAGTGACGCACCCGATTTTCGTGAAGTTTTAGATGATGGATGTAAAACTTTGCACTTGATATGTAGTGAATGTATTATGCATTCAACTTAAATAATACATGTTTGTGTTTTAAAAAGGTGCTTTTATTTAAAATATATGTATGTATGCAAATAATTTTTAGGAATTTGATAGCCACCTTTCCTTCTTAAAATTTTAATCATACGAGTTCAATAATTGTGAAAAGTGGGTCTCGCAAACCACAATCGCCTAGGGGTTTCGCACATCCTAAATCCGCCCCTCATTAAGAATTTAAGAAAGAATTTATTAAGTTAAAAAATTTATAAGATTGCTTTCGATTGCAAATTGATGTTGAAGTCACTTGCAACTATGGCATTCGATTTATGGAAGTTGCACAACATGTTCTGTAAGTGAATTGAAAAGCTATTAAAATTAGTATTAGGCAGAGGTGGGCGCGCTAACTGATATAACCAGCGCCGCTGTCGCTAACGCTAATAGTCTATAAATCTAGCGACGCTGTCACTAACACTAAGCTTTTAGAAATATATTTATCGCTAATTTTTCCGCTAATATATATATATATCTATATATATATATATATATGTGTGTGTGTGTGTGTGTCTGTGTGTGTGTGTGTGTGTGTGTGTGTGATATCTATTTATAAAACTAAAAAAGACCTAGATATAGCGGGAAATATTTAATCCAAAGTTCAATTCTTCCTGCTCAATATGCATAAATCACAAGGAAGTGCTTCGACAAAAGTAAAAAAAATAAACACAGTCGCTCTATGGTTATTTAGGAAATACCAAATAGTAAATCACTAATTCTTTACATTTCTTATAGATATTGCGCTACGTTGTTTTATTAAGTTTCAGTAGCAACAACTTCTCAAAGTTATAGTCAGTCAAGCAGGCTCGTTTTGGCTTCAAAATAGCTTTTCACCGTCGAGAAAATCCTCTGAACAACTGCGCTGGATGGAACTGGTGTGTTTAACTGAATGAAAATAGATTTGACTATTTTGGAAGGCAAATATGAACTATATGGTTGAAATATTATGGTTTGGTACAGTTTTGTTCAAGAATAGTGAGATTTGTTCTGCACTATGCTGTGTTGTGATATGAATCTAAATTACACGATTGTACTAATCCTTATTCTCAACTTAATGTCATACAGAAAATTTTTCTCTTCATATTTTAATTGATTTTGATATAGTTTTAAGGCCAAAGATACGATGAATGACAAATAATTATCTAAGTCGACATCCATTGTGACATCCATAGTTTACAGAAACACAATATGTGCCATACATTAATTTGTCCTTATTGTATTATGATCTCAATATTTAGTTTAGCTTTAACTTATTACACCCTAGGCCTAGTTCCAGTCTTTCAGACCCACATTAATTTCTCCTTATCATATTGTAATAGTCATATGTTTTTAGCTTTAAATTTTCCACTTTAGTTTCAGGCCACAGTTTGTCTCCTCATTTGTAATAATCTTTGTTTTAATACTGAAAAAATTCCCCGCCATATAGTCTAATAACTTTGATATAACATTTCGTCCACGTATATGATGAGTGGTATGAAATTATGCGAGCCAATATCTACCATGACGGCTGAATTGATATAATGTTCCGAAGCTCAATACGAACCATACTGATGATCACGTGACTAGCTCAGCCAATCATGTTTCAGCTGTGAGTCGTGGAAATAGAAACAGCTATTTCGATGACTCTCTTGATGGGCTCGTCGTGGCTCTACTGCGAATGCGTAATCCGACAGGTGCCTGTTTTGAGTCGTGAAAAACGTCGCGTGTAAATAGTGACTTAGTATTGGTATGAGCTCGTGACAACAGCCGAGTTGGTGACAGATCTTACGAGTATTTTTACAATAAAGCACGAGCAAAAGTAGCAATTAGCTAGCTGTTTCGCTAACGTTTTAAGAAAACAGTGGCGCTTGTAAAATCGCTAATGAAACTTAGCGGCGCTAAGCACAGCTCTGGTATTAGGTGATCTGAAACAATCTCTCATAAATTTTTAAACTTAATGAATTCTTTCTATCTTAGTCATTCTATTACCAAACCCACTCGAGTCTGCAGTTATGGCAATCGAATAACAGAATCTACGATTGATAATATATTTGTAAATAGCAATGCCCTCGTAAACTCTGGAATTATAACCACTAACATCAGTGATCATTTTCCTACTTACGCTATTTTCAATAACATTGTTCAGGTTGCGGACAAAACAACTATTGATTACAGAATATTCTCAGAGGTTAACAAAAGAAAATTTATTGGGGCAGTAGAAAATACTCGACTTGACTGTGACGAACCTTTAATTGACCCAGATCATATGTTTCAGTTCTTCTATGACACCTTATTCCATATTTTTAATATTTGCTTTCCTTTAAGGAGAAAAACAGTTTCGCCCAAAAGGGTCGCAAATCCATGGATCACTCCAGGAATTATCACTTCAATAAAGAATAGAGTTAAATTATTCAAATTGCAATTGCAGAGCAAAATTCCTAAAATACAATATACTCAATACAGAAACAAATTAACTAAAATAATCAAAATTGCAAAATATAACTATTATAACAATCAATTTTCCAAACATAAAGGAGACATGAAAAACACTTGGACAACCATAAACAATCTTCTCGGAAAACAAATTAAGAAAAACCCAATAGAGAAATTAAATGTTGATAATAAAGAAATCACTGATGATACTGCTATTGCAGACTCTTTAAATGCACATTTTACTTCAATAGCGGATAAGCTTCGCTCACAATTAATAAATAATGATCACTCACCTCTAGAATATATGCCACCCAGCCCACTAAATCCATTTTCTTTTGTTCCTGCTACCTCTACTGAGGTCCAGAATATTATTGGTAAATTAAAAAATACAAAAAATAACATTCATAACATTCCTGTACCTATATTGAAACTTGTTAAAGATAAGATATCTGTAACTTTGGCTAAAATTATCAATCAAAGTATTTCCAAAGGAATATTCCCATCAATGCTAAAAACTGGTTGTATAACACCCCTTTTTAGAGGGGGTGATCCTACACTAGCAACAAATTACAGGCCGGTGTGTTCATTATCTGTGTTCAGCAAAGTTTTCGAAAAAATTGTAAAAAGTAGAATGCAGCGATATTTAGAATCTTACAATTTATTATCTCCAAATCAATATGGCTTCCGTAATAATAGAACAACGGAAATGGCTATTTTAAATCTTATGGAAAATGTAAATATAGCTAAGGAGAACAAAGAAATAATGATGTCAATATTTATGGATTTGAGTAAGGCGTTTGATGTAATAGACCATAATATTCTACTTAATAAATTGTATTGTTACGGCTTTAGAGGGGCAATCAGTGATTGGTTTAAAAGTTATTTGTCCGATAGATATAATTTGTATCAGTAAATAAGGTTTGCTCCACTAAAGCGCTTGTCAAACATGGTGTGCCACAGGGCTCAGTGCTGGGTCCACTGTTATTTTTATATATATAAATGACCTTCCACGTTCATCTGATATACTGAACTTCATAATGTTTGCAGATGATACAACTCTCTCCTTTTCTTGCAAAGATGTTAATACAGCTAAGAATATATTTCATTCAGAATTCATCAGTGTAATGAAATGGTTGACCACCAATAAACTCTTCCTAAATACCAGTAAAACAAATTTCATGATTTTTACTAATAAAAGAAATGTATATCTTGATGAACTCAATGTTAATGAAATCACCATAAAGGAGTGTACTGTAACAAAATTTCTTGGTGTAATGCTAGATAAGAATTTGCAATGGAGTGATCATGTAAATTATATCGCGAAAAAGATTTCAAGGAGCGTTGCTATAATGTTTAAACTTAGAAATGTAGTCCCTAAACAAGTTTTATTGACTCTTTATCATACTCTTGTTCTTCCTTATATAACATACTGCACCCTTGTTTGGGGAAACTCCGCTAACAACGCATTAAATGTATATTTGTCATCCAAAAACGAGCAATAAGGTTATTATCTGATGCTGATTTCCTTGATCACTCTAGTGCATTATTTAAAGAGCTAAACCTACTAAAGCTCAATGGTATAACCAAACTGGCACATTTTATTTTTATTTACAAGTGTAAGAGCAAAATCATTAATTTGCAATGGGTAAATAGATATTTTGTAACTCATCAAGAAATCCACCCGGATCAGACCAGAAATAGATCAAAGCTTGTTATACCTCAATTTAGATTGTCTTCATCTCAAAAACTACCCATTTTCATTGGATTGAAACTATGGAATGACTTGCATGCCGATATAAAAAATATTGCGAATGTAAATTTGTTTAAAACCAAGTTAAAATCCCGATTAATAATGGGATACTAACAAAAATCTTGGATTAATGTCCACTAATAATGTTTAATATTGTCCATTAATATTGTTTAATATTGAAATACAGGCTTTAACTATTAATAATACTTATTTACTTATTTATTTATTTTATTATTATTAATTTATAACGGCTACCTGCTTATTTTTAATAAGAGCCCAGTAAAGCCTAAAGCTTAAGGGCCAAATTAAAAAAAATAAATAAATAAATAGTCGAGCTTCACAATTATTTATGTCATTGTAAAAATTGTAAATTGTAAAAAGACTACTGCATTTATTTTATTATTAATAAAGGTTATTCTATTCTATTCTATTCTATACATGAATAGAATACACATTACTTTTGTCGTTTATATTAACAATCAGGTTTTTAATATCACTGTTACACACAGAAAATTCTTCGTTTGAGTCGTAAGTTTTATGTACATTTGCTTTTCAGGCAATACACTTTCCAAGAACATTCTCCAATAATTTTAAAACCAATTTTTTTGTGAAGTGCTACAGAGCTATCATTATAAACTTCAACGTCAGCAGTTTTATAGATATTATATTTCATAAGCCTTTTACACAAGTTGATCTCTACTGCCGCTCCCAGTCCTAACCTCCTGAATGCTGGGAGAGTATAAGTCATACCGATGCATCCGTGGCTGTATAGAAGCACCCAAGAAACTGGATTTTCACTTTCGTTATCTTCTCTATAGACAGCAGCCGTAGGAAGCATTTTTATACGTTCCTTCAACTCTGCAATACTTCCGTATTCACTGTGTTTCCAGTGAGCGAAGATAAACGGAGCATGATGGGGTTTTAATTCTCCAAACTTAAACCCTTCCGGTAAACTGCAAATCAAAACACCATCAACAATCTCACATATAAAGAAAGTAATAATTTCAGAGCACTGTACAGTATAGCATTGAAACAGTTATATGCGGGACTTTTTTTCTGTTGGACTGGGTCGGAACGGCGTTCCGGTACCTTATTTAAAATAGAAAAAGAAACGAAAGGTCGCGTGGACACTTTCCTCAAACAAAGGCGAGCCTCCCTCTCACCACTTTCACTGTCTTCCTGCATGAATTCAACAGCAGCTCTAATGAGGATATGATTCGTGTGTGGAGTCTGTTGTTGAGGTTACACTATTAACATACATTAAATCATATTATTTTTTACAAGATTAAACTCATTTAATTTACTACTTTTTAATTCTCAATTTGCAATAGAAAATTTGATCTTTTTATTTTCATTATTTTTCTATTATTTATTTATTTATTTATTTATTTATTTGGGTCTTTTCCGTTTGGGGGCTAGCAGCGAATTTTAATGAAAATCGGTATACTATTGTAGTTTTGGTCACTGATTTAAAAAAATAACTTTCTTTTTTTGAAGAAATTAAAAAGAAACATGTTAGAGCACTTTAAATAATTAATATGTGTTTTAACTAGCTTAACCTAGTTACAGAGGATTGTGTTAAATTTAGCCAGAGTCACAAACTGCTACTGTTTATGAAAAAGTGCTCTAAGTGTGGGAAAGTGTGTTCCTTTGATAAAAATACCCAGTTCTTTCGTTGCCAAAAGCGTCAGTCAAACGGTAAAAAGTGCAACTTTACGAAAAATACATTTTTTGAAGGATCCCGAAAGATCTGTAAAAGCAGCAGAAAAAAAATCAAGAATTAATGCCTAGTCAGGTCAATTGAATGCCCGGTTAAGTCAATTGAATGCCAGGTTAGGTCAGTTGAATGCCCGATTAGGCCAACTGTACGCCCTTGACGATTGGTTAGGTTGTCATGATATTTTCGTTAAAAACACATTAATTATTTAAAGTGCTCTAACATGTTTGTTTTTTATTTGTAAAAAAAAAAAAAGAAGTTATTTTTGAAATCAGTGACCAAAACTACAATAGTATACCGATTTTCATTAAAATTCACTGCTAGCCCCCAAACGGAAAAGATCCATTTATTTTTATTTTTGGTGGTGGTGTGTGGGGTGGGGGGGGGGGGGGGGAGGGGGGGGGGTTACATGACAAAATTTTAGTAAAAGGCAGGAGGCTTGTGATGGAAGGTGGGATGGGTTAACAACTGTCAAAGGTTTTAGGACAATTATAACACAGTTCCGGGACCTTTCTTCCAGAAAAAAAGCATTGGTTATATGTATTTACCGACATATTATTATGGTGAACAGGGCTGCTTTTAGGCGGGTGCCAGAGGTGCACTGTACCCTGCCCGCTGGCAACACTGACAGATCACGTGAAACAGACAGTATTGTGGCCTTGTGGGAACTAAAACCCGCTTCCTATTGTATATAAATTAATTATACAATAATCATTATAACTTTCGTATGTTAACATCAATTAAAACGGCTCATTCCAGATGTTGACCAACGGACAAGCAAAGCCTAGCAAAGCCAACACCTGCCTGTGATAGGCAATTACTCATATATACATGCATAACATATAAAAAGTTTTTCTTACATCATTTCCGGTAGATTTTCTGGCACTAATTCAAAAATAAAACTTGGATTTGTAGACTCTAGTTGGGAACTTTCGGAAGATAATTCTCTCCCGAGAATTATATTTTCCAGCTATATACAGGGACGAAAATAATACAGTATTAATATGAAATCATTACAACAAAACAATAAGACCATACATTCATTATACAGGGTGTCCCGTAAGTCTGGACCCATAGGGAAAAATAATAAAATTACAAAATAGTCCAAAAATTTATTTATAATATATTTTTTTATTATTTTTATTATTATTTTTATTTTTTTATTATGATCTTACTCCGCTGGAGTTTTATTTGTGGGGCCACTTGAAAGCCAAAGTGTACGAGGTCAAACTTCAGAACATTTTCCACCTTAAAGCACGCATTGTGGAGGCGTGTCAAGAAATTTCTGCGACTGTGATTCAGAAAGTGCTGTCGCAGTGGAGATTGCGTCTTCAACTATGTGTGCGACACAACGGCGGACACTTTGAACAGATTATGTAATAAATTTTTGGACTATTTTGTAATTTTATTATTTTTCCCTATGGGTCCAGACTTACGGGACACCCTGTATGTGTTTGTTTTGCTTACGCTGTGGGCATTTATATATTCGATTTGCAAAATTCTCGCCCAACGCTCCATCATCTGGAAAAATTCTCTTTCCAAATTGCGAAAGTCTCGCGTTAATACGTTTTGAAAAAGAAGGTAATTATATAGCAAAATACATGATCCAAGATTCTAGTCAAATCTATACTTTTCTAATGTAATTTAGTGTGTTTTGCTCAAATCTGACCTTCATTTCTCGCGCAAAACTGCCAAAATTGCCAAAAATAACCTAACCTAACCAAATCTACCGTATACATTTCTAATGTAATTTAATTTGTTTTGTTCATATCTGACCTTCATTTCTTGTGCAAAATTGCCAAAACCTAACCTAACCTAAATTTAGTTTCCACAAGAAATGAAGGTATAGATTTGACTAATATCTTAGATCATGTATTTTACTGCATATAGTGGAAGTAGTGGAAAATATCGTGTTTCATTTCTTACCCCTAAGAATGGTACTACATTTGTTGCACTCTGGGTTAACCCTACACCTTAAGTTAAAATCAGTGATTATGTTAGTGTTGGAGTTAAAGTACCACTTGTGTTTGTAACCTACAAACACGAATAGCCTAAGGGCACCGTATCAGAAGTACTCCTGGGGTGACAAATAACTACGTTAGACTCATTCCTAGGGTGGAAAATTATTGTGACAGATCTCTCTCCGAATCGGTAACCAGCTGTACTAGGCTAGTAGGCTTGAGTTTTTACCTTTTGATTTCATAAAAATATGTTCAAAAATAGAAAAATTATGAATTTTCATAAACTTAAAATAGTACTGCAAACCAGTTCAAATCCAACATGGCGCCGCTCAACGGCGTAGCCATGGCCGTGAATTTAACAAAAGATTTAAGTGTTTTCAAAATTAGCCAGAAACTTTGTAAAACAAGTATTCTTTGAAAACTAAATCTGAAGTAGTCAATAGTAATATTTATGTTACATTTGTTATTTAATTTTAGTTTTTATATTCATAAAATCGAACTAAATTTATTCTTCAGGGTGGAAAGGGAAAATTTAATAAAGTAGGAAACAAGGAAATTGTGGGACTCGAACCCGCACGTAGATTTGGAGTCGCCACTCCTATCAACCATGCCATACAGAACCCCCAAAAGGTTTGATCAAGCAAGGTCAGTATTTATGCTTTTTGACCATGTTCCCTCTAACTCCCTCGCCTTGTAAAGAGTGTATAATATAGCATATAATATAGTTTCCTACGTTAGTGGATTTTCCCTTTCCATTTTACTTAAATGTGATTATTGCACTTAAAAGTAGCGTTTGTTTTCTTTGCTAGATTATTTTGTGCAGTAGACACAAGTGACGAGCCTTAATCAAGGACTGATATGAGCATTAAAATCTCCATACCTGATTAAATTTATCTCTGGCTCTAGATACACTTAAGACGCATGCGCTTTGAACACTTTTGAATAAAATGTTAAAACTCAAACGTTTTTCCCTATAACAGTGGTGGCGAACCTATGGCACGCGTGCCCATTTGGGCACGCGATTAAATTTTCCTGACACGCCTAAGCAAATGCAATAGCGTTCCAATAATGAGTATAAAATAACAGCCTTAATATTTATAATTTGGTGTAATATATATATATATTATATATATATAATAATATATATATATATATATATATATATATATATATATGGAATGCTACACTGATCAAAAACTGCAAGAATGCAATCGCTGAGCCCTTATACTGGATATGGAGACGATCATTAGACACGGGAGAAATACCGGGCATCCTGAAGAGCGCGAACATAGTCCGTCCCAATATATAAAGGAGGAGATCGATCCGAGGCCAAAAACTATAGGCCAGTATCGCTTACATCCCATCTCACTAAAATATTTGAAAGAATAGTTAGACAGAAAATCTATGACTTTTTGGAAACTCAGAAAAAATTCGGTGATAACCAACACGGGTTTCGGTCAGGCAGATCATGCCCATCACAACTAATGGAACACTACAACAACATTATTGATTCACTTGAAAGTAATGAAAACTATGATGTACTATACACAGACTTCGCTAAAGCGTTCGACAAGCGTGACCACGGAATCATAATACATAAACTGAAATATATGGGAATAACAGGAAAAGTAGGGAAATGGATATATAATTTCCTTAGTGAGCGGCGGCAAGTCGTTACAGTACAAGGAGTATCTTCATCAGAATCAGAGGTCCTCAGCTCGGTACCACAAGAAACAGTATTAGCTCCACTACTCTTCATAATCATGCTAACCATAGATGAGGACGTTACCAGAGACAGCACAGTAACATCCTTTGCGGATGACACAAAGATCAGTAGAAAAATAAGAAACCCGACATAAACAGAATCTACAAGTGGACGGAAGACAACAATATGAAGTTTAACACCGAGAAATTTCAGCTATTACGGTACGGAAAAAGAGAAGACCTAAAATCCATGGAATATTATACCCCAAATGGACAGGAAATTCAGAAAAATTCCAGAGCAAAAGATTTAGGGGTTGTAATGATAGATGATGCGAAATTTGAAACACAAAATAAGATAGCAGTAAACAGAGCAAAGAGACTAACGGGTCAGATATTGAGAACCTTTAAACGAAGGGATAGGAATGTAATGATTCCTTTACTGAAAACCCTGATAATACCCAAATTGGAATACTGCTCGGTCCTAACATCCCCATATAAAAAAGAAGACATTACACAGCTGGAGGGGATCCAAAGAAGCTTCGCAGCCAAGATCAATGGGTGCAAAGAACTAAATTACTGGGAAAGGTTACGAGAACTAGACCTATATTCACTGGAAAGGAGAAGAGAGAGATACACCCTTATTTACACTTGGAAAATAATGGAGAAACTAGTCCCTAATCTTACCCTGAATCCCATAACTCCCTAAACAACGGTGGAAAGTAGAAGCGGTAGACTGTGTCAAATTCCCAAATTGAAGGCGAGACAAGGAACATCCTTAACCCTGAAAGAAAATAGTTTTGTAGTGAGAGGACCAAAACTGTTTAATCAGTTGCCCAAAGACCTAAGAAACACGAAGGGAGTTGCAGTGCAACTCTTGAAAAGAAGACTAGACGCCTGGCTCAGAACAATCCCCGATGAGCCGGGCGTACCTGGCTATGTGAGGTAGAGAGCGCAAGAATCCAACTCACTACTTCACCAGGCCAACTCAAGAGGAGGGGCGACAAGCTTGACCTTCGCGAAATGAGAAATCATCGCGCGGAACCTTTGTAAGGTTGTAAGGTAAGGTAAGGTAAGGTGTGTGTGTGTGTGTATAAATTTTGGTGGGCACGCGAATTTTTTTTTATGGTTTACATGTTTTTTTGGCACGCGATTGTAAAAAGGTTCGCCACCCCTGCCCTATAACAATGTACGAAAGTATACTGTCTTCAAACAGTAAAGGGGCTGATGCTCTATCTGTAAGAATGAAGGTGTACTCTTATCTTTAAAAATGACAATAAAAATAATAAACCTGCATCTCAAGCGATGACTGTATTCTGCAAACGATAAACCTCTGGTTCCAATTCCAATCCGGAACAGACTTCAAACATACTTTCACTTCTTCTTTGGACAACCTTTCAGTGTCCCAAAATGTGCAAAAAGATGGGGGCTGAAAATAAATTTCCATATAAAGGTCAGTGAAGTAACAATTAAAAATAATTGTGACAAATATTTTTTTCAAAGTTTTCTCATGTACTTGATAAAGAAAACAAAAGGATATAACAAATATAAAAAAAACCCGATAAAGTTAATCGTTCGGTTAAGCCGTTTTGTGTTGATTAGACTGGCTTGAAATCAGATATACCAAACTCGAGTTGCCGCGATCTAATGATCAGAAATCAGATTCAAACTCAAGATCCCACTTCTTTAACTTCAATTTTCCTCAGGCCAGCTCAGGAGGTGACTCGACCAAAAGTAAAGTCACTTTTTTTGTAAATAAACAACATGGCGTCAGAGGTATCAAAGCTATTTCAAGAATTCACTACATTATTTATATTAGAGAATACATTTTAACGATGTGGAAAGGCTATGCTAAATTAAATTTATGCATTTGTAAGTTTTAAGTGAAGAAATGGACTTTCATGTTTGCAATTTTGGGCCTATATTGGCCGAAACTAGCTCAGACCTCGGACTTATTCGATCTTAGAGTAAGCCAGATTCATCATGGAAATCTGAAGTTAGGACCCTGCATAGAGTTCAGACGAATGGCTAATTCTTTAGCCCTTGGGCATGAAGTACTCTAGGCTTGGCCAATGATAGATCTAATTGAGGTTTGTCTTCGTAAAACGTCAGCAAACTCAAGTTACCTTTCTGTTGGTTCCGCAAATCTGACTTGAAGTCAAGTCACATTTCGGACCATTAGAAATTGGTTCGTAAGTGGATTATCTTAGTGTCCTACTATGGGATTAGGATTAGAAAAAATGAAAGGAAGTTAAAAAATTAGTCCACTTACCGTTTTCGGATAGAAAACAGCAAATTTTGTATATATAAAATAATCTTTACGTTGAATTTATCAAACCCGATTGCAAATTTAAAAACTCATAACAAGTACATTAACCACGGCCTAGATTAACGATGTCAAAATAATATAACAATAAGCTACTGTATATATCTTTTTTACGTTATCCTAACATTTTCCAACAGTTCTTTGACCGTCTTTTCACATCAGCATGAGCATGATACAGTTTAAATCTTAAACTACTGGTTAACGGTCAATACTGGTTAACTGGGTTCCATGAACTGCAAATAAAAAGTCTTAATGTCCCAGGCTTTTATTTTTAAAGTAATAACACTTATAATACGAGTACATATTCCTATTAATATTGCGATAAGCTCATTTCTTTTTATATAAAACTAAAACTTGTACAGTATATATAATGGCAAAATTAAAAGTGTGGGTACAGTACAACATTTACGACTTAAACCAAAAAAGTTCTTGTGTAAATTGTGGTGGACACTTTTAGACAGTTATTTTAAAATTTAAACAAGAGGTTTTTTTCCACAAAACTTGTATTTTGTTGTTTGTAACAAGATAAAGCGAAAACAGTCTAAAAGGAGTGTTACTGCACAACGGTAACAAATATGCATCAATCCCAGTGGCCCATTCTACTCATTTAAAAGAGACCTATGATAACATGAAACTGCTTCTGGAAAAAATTCAGTATCAAAATCACAGATGGATATTGTGTGGGGATCTCAAAGTCCTTTGCATGTTACTTGGGCAGCAATCAGGATACACTAAGATGCCATGTTTCATCTGCGAATGGGATAGTCGAGCACGTGACCAGCACTGGAAGGAAAACTTGGCCTCCTAGAGAGAATCTTACCCCCAATCTAGTTAACCAAATAAAATCCTCCTACCACCCTTGCACATTAAGTTAGGCTTGATGAAGCAGTATGTCAAAGCATTGAATAGAGAAGGTGAGTGTTTCAAGTACATTTGTTCAAAATATCCAAAGATTAGCTACAAGAAAATAAGGAAGGTGTTTTTATAGGTCCTCGGATTAGAAAGTTATTGACACGATCATTTTCTGAACACAATGACCAATAAAGAAAAAGAAGCATGGCTTGGTTTCAAAGATGATGATGAAAACTTCTTGGGAACTACAAAAGCCAAAATTATGAAAGACTGGTGGAAAATATGCTTAAAAAGTTTTGCGCCTTAGGCTGCAACATGAGCCTGAAAGTTCACTTCTTATTTTCGCATCTTGACCGTTTTCCGAAAATCTCGGAGATGTCAGTGAGGAGCAAGGGGAACGATTTCACCAGGACATCAAAACCATGGAAAGAAGATATCAAGGAAGATGGCATACAAATATGATGGCGGATTACTGCTGGTGTCTGCAACGAGATCAGCCTAACGCACAGCATAAGAAAACATCAAAGAAGCACCGGTTTAATCGTCATTAGTCAGATCTACCTTCGTAGTCTTAAGTCTTTGGAATACGTCCTGAAATGTTTGCAAGTAAAGAAGGTAAATGTATTTTGTTTCTTTGTTATTTTTTTATTCTTTTATAAACAAGCAATATGCTTGTCCAAGAGCTAGGAACTATTTAATTCTGTTTTAATTAGGTTTTACTCTATCACCTAAAGATTTCGTGCTACAAAGGGTGTTGTAATACCTCATCTGTCCCCAAATGTTAACCACCCATTGATGGAGGGGAGAGACTATTTTGCTGGGAACGGGACTGGTTGTTATATATATTTACCCTACATTATTATGTAAGCGTTACTGTAGTCTATAACAACAAAATTTATGGTTTAGCATGTGCAATCCAATGTTGGTCTCGATAAGATGGTTCACATTTGGGGATAAATGGGGGATTTATGACACACCCTGTAGTAAGAAAACCATACGTGATAGGGAAAAACTAACTATATTTTGAGATCAGCGCACTCAAATTATATAGAATCACCAACTAGCTTGTAAAAATCGATCGACAAGTTTTCAAATGTGTACTGGTGCAATCAAACATTTTTAGTAACTAATTGGCGCCCATTATTAGATAAATTTTTAGGGGCACTTTCATAATTTGACTTTGGCCAGAATATGGGATACTTCCTTCAATATAGTACTTGGTTTACTTAATCAAACTTTATTTGGTTCCTTGTCGTTTTTGTTCTGAAACTAGGGTGTATATTATTTATTTTATTTTTATTTTTTCAAATAAACTAAAAATAAGCTTTAACATACGGTGTATAAGCCACAGGAACTATATCCATCAAATGCATATAGCCCACAGTATATCCTTCCTGAAAAACTCTGAATCCTACAAATTAAAAAAAAAATTGAAACTTTATGGTTTATGAATATTTTAGACAAATATTTAAAATTGAACACACTTAGATTGTAATGAAAGAAAATTAATTTATCTCCATTATCAGGGCAGAGTTTGTTTATGCTGGCTTACAGATGTTTTCTGTGCTGAAAAATCTCTCACTTTCTACGGTTGAGAGGAGAGCTGAGAGATGTTTTAAAGATAATTCCCTTAAAATCTTAGTTTTTCTGTTATTTTTCCACCACAGCACTGGATTATCCTATCTTTTTAGTAAAGACAAACTTAACATCATCGTGAAGTTCTCTTTTCAAGGATGTTATTTTTTTTTAATAGAACTTTTCACTATGTATGTATCTCCCTTGTTCTGTATGCTTTCTTTTTCTGGGGTGGAATGAGTTGCTACAGCTGAATGCAGTATTTCCTCATAATCACAGTTGCAAATCTAACCGCATTTTATTTTTTCTTGATTGTTTGCACCTTCTGTTGAAGTATGTGATTCGGAACTACTTATATTTATTTTACATTTTTTTTGTGCAAGATATCTGAGACGGTGGTTAAAAGGTACCCTACTCATTCTTCAATGCGTTTTGTGGTCCCAATGGATGAAAAGAACAAAGAGACCACTCGACTGATTGCTACTTCTGTTTAACGAAGATAAGTGGACAGTCCTCAAAATCTAAACATGTGATTCAATATCCTAATTTACTGTCAGCCATGCGACCTCTTTCACATTGTGACGATTTGCCAGCACCAAAACCACCAAAGACATGGACTTCTGATGATGAATCTCGTAATGAACCTTTGGACAGACAAGATGACATGGATACACAATTTCAACCACCTTCATTGAATGAACCTCGTTTACAGTAATTCCTCAGTCAGAATTAAATGATCTTGTCAGGGAGTTGAATTTATTTAAAAATCAGGCTGAGCTCTTAGGTTCTAGATTAAAAGGTTGGAATCTCTTACAAAAGACTGTAAAAATATCATCATTTCGTAAGCGTCAAACACACTTCATATCGTTTTCCTCTATGGAAAATGATTTGGTGTATTGTAATGATGTGAACGCTCTCATGGAGGCACTTGGTCGAGAGCACAATCCTAAGGAATGGAGGCTTTTTGTCGATTCATCAAAGTTGAGTTTGAAAGCTGTACTATTGCACAACGGTAATATCTCTCCTTCGGTTCCAATTGCACATAAAGTTCATATGAAGGAATCGTATGACAATATGCAGTTACTTTTGAAACATATTGACTGTGATAAATACTTCTGGCATATCTGTGGTGCTCTGAAAGTGATTGCACTTCTCGGCTTACAGTTAGGATACACAAAGTTCTCTTGTTTCCTCTGCGAGTGGGACAGCCGAGCTAAGGGAAGTCATTATACGCAGAAAGAGTGGCCACTTCGACAAAATTTGGTTCCAGGACAGAAAAATGTTGCCCATCAACCCCTAGTAGATCCAGCAGAAGTTTTCTTACCACCTCTCTATATCAAATTGGTTTGATAAAAAATTTTGTAAAATCCATGAATACGGACCTGGATTTCTATGTCTAAACAGAAGTTCCCTAGAGTTAGCGAAGCGAAAATCAAAGAAGGCATTTTTGTGGGCCTACAGATCAGTGAAGTGATGAAAGATACTGCATTTGACGAGTCTTTGAATGAGGTTAAAAGAACAGCATGGAAAGATTTTAAAGTGACTACGAATTTCCTCGGCAGCGTCAAATCAGAAAATCGTGTTTCCCTGGTGGAGCAAATGCTTAGTGCTTACCAAGCCATGAGGTGTAACATGTCTTTGAAAATGCATTTCCTGCACTCCCACCTGGACTTCTTCCCATCAAATCTGGCCGATGTCAGCGATGAGCATGGTGAAAGATTTCATCAGGATGTATCAACCATGGAAAAGCGGTACCAAGGAAAATATAGCCCCAGTATGTTGGCCGACTACTGTTGGACACTTATAAGAGAAGCCCCTAGTACTAGTTATAAGCTAAAATCAGCTGCAAAAACACTTTAAGTAAGGTACTCTTCTTTTTTGTACGATTAAATATACCAAAAAAAGTAAGAAAATCTGTCAATTTTCATTTGCATTTCCTTCAAAACTGGTGGGTGATAGAAAATTTCTGTTTTCAAATTCATAACCAGCGTGAAAAAGTACAATAAAATCACAAATTTATTCGAAGGGGTTAGAAAAAAGTTATATTTTGTTGTTCAGTGTTAGATGTACAAAATTGTGTAAAAATAGTTGGAGTATGCCAGCTATTTCTGGAAATGTTCACGTTTTGTTTATTGTTATTATTTTATTATTATTATTATTATTATTATTATTATTATTATTATTATTACCTTATGAGAAGGTTTAAAAAACATGGCTACCGTATGTGCCTGCCCAGATCTAATCTTTTAAAATCAAACATGAACAGACAGCAGTAAGTCATGAAATGTAAAAATAAGAAATATGAATTATAATTTTGGAATAGGATTTAAGGTGCGTATTGCTTTAAAGATCTTTCCTCTCACGAACATATTTGTCCGGATTTGATTTTCACAGTTATCTACCCAGATTAGCCATGTTTCAGCCATGTTAGCGATGTAGGCCCGTACGGCAGTGATTATAATTATTATTATTGTTATTATTATTATTATTATTATAATTTTGTTACATTTTCAAAAATATCAGGATGTGGTGAACCAATCGATCTGAAACCATTATATCTGGAGATGGTCGAATTTCATTTGTTGAAGGGGAACCGCTTCCTTATTAAAGCAGAGTCCTTCCACAAATGCTGAAACTAATAACCCGTTGTTTTTGCTGCTTGCAGCTACATTCTTTTTTCTTACGAGTCTGCAGTTTTGTAACAAATTTATGAATAGAAGACTTGTTCGCAGAGATTAAATTAGGAATGAATTAAAGTTAATGCGTGATAAATTGTCCAAAGTTTACAAGTCATAATCGCAAATAAAGAACAGAATGAAGATGAAGTGATGAGCCCATGCGTCTCTATTTACTGGTCTCATTTCGACGCCATCCTGGTCATAGCTAAATTTTTCATTAATGAAACTGATATTAAATGCTTTTATCAAGAGTAAAAAAATATATGTATATATAGTAAATATAATCAGAGGCGGAAGGAAGAAGGAAAGAGGCAGTGAAGGTAGAGTACGAGTGTAAGAAGATAAAGTGAAATTTAAATAAAATATTTGACAAATAAATATATTACGAAATGAAAGCGTTAATGCAATACGAAAATCTGTAATACATAAAAATACAATCACTATGTTTATACCTCCGATGTTTAATTATGATAATTAAGTATTTAATATAAATATCTGTAATAAACGCATCCCAAAGAAAAATGTGGTGATGACTCCATTGTTTACCATGACGTCACATTATTCCAACGAACGACGAATGTGGAATGATAAAGCAAGTCCTTTTTTGTGTTTTTAGCAAGATTCTCTCGATTTTAGTGTTTATTGCGTATAAATTCAGTGCTTTTAATAAGTGTCTAGTAACAACATGACATTCATAATTTTTTATTTGTCTAAAATTTTAAAGGAATGTTGCAGGCATAGAATAAACCAGTAAATACAGTAATTGAACTGCGTTTAAATAAGGCAATTAAATGTTATCGATTGTGAATATTTTAGAGTTTGTTTACGAAAGAAAAACTAAATTTTTCACACATTCAGATTTTTATTTTAAATACATTTACAGTAACTTGGAATGCAAGTCTAACACTAAATGGTATAGAGGTATATAAATGGTATATAGGAGGTACTGAAAAATTATACAATGCATACAAAAATCCACAGGTTTAAGCTCTGTACCCAGTGACCTCACACTCGTGGGTATAAGAAGGTTAATGGGTTCATCTACAAAACTGGCTTTAGCCTAAATTTAGTTTCTATCTTCTAAAAGAGGAAATAAAATTAATGATGAAGTTAACAATATATTGTAAAAACTTCAATGTATAAATTTTTTCATATTCCTGTTAAATTATTATCACCACTTCAGATTTGAATTTAATTGGTTTCTAACCCAAATGTTCACATATCTTTTTCATAAATTACAACTGCGAATACTCTATCTACTGGGAGGCCCGAGCGAAATTATCAAGGTCCAAGGTTTTTGAGATACCTGAACATATATATATATATATATATATATATATTCAAAATTCAATGCTAACCAACATGGGTTTCGGTCAGGCAGATCAAGCCTATCGCAACTAATAGTTTTGTTGTGAGAGGACCAAAACTGTTTAATCAGCTGCCCAAAGACCTAAGAAACACGAAGGGAGTTGCAGTGGACATCTTCAAAAGAAGATTAGACGCCTAGCTCAGAACAATCCCTGATGAGCCGGGCCTACCTGGCTATATGAGGTGGAGAGCACAAAAAACCAACTCATTACTTCACCAGGCCAACTCGAGAGGAGGGGCGACAAGCTTGACCTTCGCGAAATGAGGAATCATCGCGCGGAACCTTTGTAAGGTAAGGCGTGTGTGTGTGTGTGTGTGTGTGTGTGCATGGGCGCCCGCAGGATTTTTTTCCAAGGGGGGCAAAATTTAATGTATTAATAGGTAGGGACCGGAGCAAGCAAAAAACTTTTGACCCCTTAGGAACCAGCAGGTTAATTCTAAGCAAGTTTAGTGTTGCATTTTCTGTAATGGAAAATGCAAATATATATTGTATGTACATACAATGCACATGATAACAATCATTTATTTTATTTATAACAGAAACATGATAGAATGAAGAAAAAAGCACACTGAAGTAAATGTAAGTAATTTTAAGGGGGGACTTCTGAACAAATAAAAAGGTAGCAACCTTTTATCATGCACACAAATAAAAATTTTCACCCTTTAGGAGGCAGTTGGATACTTTTCAGCAAGTTTAGGATATAAATATTTTCTTAGAAAATATTTAATATATTTTCTTGGCATTTCCAGGGGGGGGCAAGCGCCCCCCCCCCTTTCCCCTACCTGCGGGCGCCCATGTGTGTGTGTATATATATATATATATATATACCTTCGCGAAATGAGAAATCATCGCGCGAAACCTTTGTAAGGTAAGGTATATCGAGCTTTCCCCATCTTTGAAAATGATAGAAGATAGTGAAGACGAGAAGAGGTAGAAACTAAAGCACACACATCCGTTCACACGTGCATCCTGGTGGACCGGTGTTCCTACACCCTACAGAGCTAAATTCCACACCTAGGTGGCCCTTCATACGCCATGCGTAGTGGCTCTTCCAGGATTTTTATTATTTATTTACTAATTGCACATACACAATCCAAGAACTAACATAAGAGAAGTCTCTCATCACTTCGTACCATACTCATTCATTTTTCCTCTTGTCCTCTCGTTCACACACACTCTCACACACTTGACGGACTTATAATCATTTCGTCGACAAGACCAAAACAACAACGACACTAAAAATCTAACAACCTAACTTAACTTAACCTAGCCTAACGTAACCTGTGCTGGCTCCGCAGTTTCCTCACCCCGACTCAGTTGCTGTCTCTGTACAGGGGTCTTGTCCGTCACTCTATGGAGTACGCTTCCCATGTGGCTCAACCTACACAGCTCTACTTCACCGGGTGGCACAAAGGCTTTTCGTCTCATCAATTCCCCATCTCTTACTGACTGTCTTCAGTCCCTCTCTTTTCGGCGCAATATTGCCTCACTCTCTCTTTACTTTTGCTAGTATAATGGACACTGCTCTCTCTGAACTCTCTAACTGCATGCCTTCTCCTTTGAGGCGAGCACACGGTACTAAACTTTCGACACATTCGCATTCCCTTTCCGTCCAATTCTCTAACGCAAGAGTTAATCGGTGTTTTCAATCTTTCATCTACTCAACCGGTCAACTCTGGAACAATCTTCCTCAATCCATCTTTTCCCTATGTATATGACCCCCAATCTTTCAAATGCAGTGTGTCCACGCATCTCTAAAACCTTGGACGTTGATATTGGCTCTCTTCTTCCTCTGTACGAGGTGGAGGCGTTTTAACGGGCATTCACCCTTGCCCCTTCCTTCCTGTATAAAAAACCCTAACCTAACTAATCTAACCCGCAATATATATCAGATGGCGTGTGGCCGCAATTGACACCCTACCACTCACACTCTCCATTTGCAGTCATACAACCCCACACTAACACACTCGCCGTTTTTATGAAATGGGATTTCGGGCACGAAAACCGAAAATTAAGCCAATGTTAAATGTGAACCAAAGAAGACGACTATCCTGGTGCAAAGAAAGAGTTACATGGACTGCAAACGAGTAGCAAAATTTTGTTCATCTGGTGACAGGGGTCCGCGAGCTTGGCGAAGAAAATCTGAAATGTGTCATGAAAGCTGCCTGAAGCAATCGGTCAAATTTACGGTGAGGGTGTTAATGTCGGGTTGCATAAATACAAATGGTGTGGGGTCACTTGCATTTGTAAATAGAACTGTCAATAGTCACGTTTAACAAGAAATCTTAGAATACTTCAAGCTGGAATCTGCAGAACAGTTGTATGGAGACGAACCACTTATTTTTCACCATGACCTGGTTGCAACTCATGCGGCTCGTGCAACATCTGCGTGGTTTGATGCTCATGAAATTGAAGTACTACCGTGGAAAGCTAATTCTTCCGATCTTAATCCGATAGAACATCTTTGGAATATTGCTAAGCAGAATGTCTAAAAGCGTAAACCAGGAACACTACACTTAGTGAACTGAAGAGGTACTTCATGACAACCTAGCAATCGATAACGACAGAAGAATGCAAAAAGCCTTTCGACTCGATGTACGTCGATTGGAGGCCTAGATCAGGGCTAAGGGTGGGCGAACTAAATACCAAGATGCAGAATTAAAAAGTCTTTGATAAAGGTTTACTATATTGGTAGTACTCAATAAACATAATGAATTTATTCTTCTTTTTTTTTCTGGTAACACCTGACAAGATATTCTAATATTTTGTTACGTCGCTATGCATTAACTTTTCAATATTTCATCAGGTTTTTGCTATATTTTATTTTTTTTCAAAACTAGCACAAAACTGTCTTTTTATCGTAATGACGTCACAGATACTCGATATTCCTCATAAAGGTATATAACTTGAAAGTATTATCAAGGTCATGAGCGCATTTGAGACAGTATTCAAATCTTTGGTCCGAAGTTGTAATTATTTCCCAGTATCTTCCAGTATTTCCAATATTATCTAATAATTTTCATTTTTTGTGTATGAGTAATTGCTTTCTTTTGGACTTTTTTGTCATTGTATTTTTGTATGTTTTGTGTTCGAAGTTCCCAAGCTTTCCTCCTCTTTGCCCACCAGGAAACCTTTGTCCACAATGGTGAGTAATATATATATATATATATATATATATATATATATATATATATATATATATATATATATATACTCACCATTGTGGACAAAGGTGTGTATATATATATATATATATATATATATATATATATATATATATATATATATATATATATATACATACAAAATATTAAATGAGATTTTCTTACTTTGTCTTCGCCTTACAAATATGTTTCTTCTTATAAAGCTTATTTTTTACAAGGGTATTTATTCCAGCATATACCTTTGGTTAGTTTCTGCCAAATTGTTCATTCTGACGAAGGTCAAGCTTTTCACTCACCTTAGACCTACAGTTTAACGTGGAATCCGAACCACACCCCACCAGCAGCCCAGCGTCTTAACCACTAGGCCACCCAGGGTACCCATTTACCTACCAACCACTTTCTTTTTTTTATTTTGTGGAAGGATGAACAGCTGGGTTTTGCTGCACGCCGGCTGCCGTCACCGGGTCTCGATCCAGGGGCCGATGGATTCGTAGTCAGCGACGCTAACCACTACCTACACTGAGGCGCATATATATATATATATATATGCTGGAATAAATACCCTTGTAAAACATAAGCTTTATAAGATGAACATACAGTATTTGTAAGGCGAAGACAAAGTAAGAAAATCTCATTTAATATTTTGTAGTTTTTCCATAAGCCTCAAGAAGATGTAGAACGCGAAGACACGTCATTGCATAAAAACAGTATGTTTTGTGTTATTAGCACAGTCAGAATTTTTGGTACGAGTATTTTGAGAATTGCCGAAGCTCTCAAATGTTTTCATGTGTGTGTTTGTGCTTGGCCTTAGCATACCCAAGAAAGAATTTGCACCAGCTTTCGTCTCTACTACGATCTGGAGTTTTTGAGACGTAACGCTATCCTAATTCCTTTGCAGCCTAATTTATAGTGCAATGAGATGAAATGGATCTCAAGAATGGATGTGCATTTAATGGGAGTTTAACGTCCCTCGATTAATACTAACTCGATCTTTTCAACATCCCAAATCCTTGAACATACTGTATATGTACCATTGTACCATTGCCCAAACCATCATGTTTTGTTTGTCATAAATATTTTAATCTTTACTTTTTTGAACTAGCATTTCTTTGGACCTTACAACCAAGATTAACGGATTGGTAATTACTGTTGGTAATTACTGTACTGAAATGTAATTTTTTTTTCTAGCGAGTTTCTTTATTTCCATCCTCATACTATACCTTCATGTGTTCACTAACCTGATAAATAGATTTTGTTGTTCTGCTGCACTCATCTAATATAAAAGTCCTTCTCTTCAACCTTCACGGGCCTAAATTATTCACATGTTTGCGATGAAAGTGAACGTCTTCCGTATCACACACAAATCAGCCAATATATTAAAAGTTTGTATATAAAACGCAAAGCCATCCTTGAAACTTCAAAAACTTCAAAATGGAATTCGTCAAACAAATTGATGAGTAAATCACATATAAAACGCAAAGCCATCCTTGAAACTTCAAAAACTTCAAAATGGAATTCGTCAAACAAATGATGAGTAAATCACAAAAATGCTGTAATTGAATGAAACATTTAACTGTAATCAAAATCAGTGATCTTTGAATCCAAGTAAATTTTTCAAATCTGAATCCAAATCCATATATTTCAGTCAAAACCCAAAATGAGTCAAAACCAGTTTTTACTAGTAAAAACCCGAAATGACTTATTTCGGCTTCTGTAACATAACATATATACATGTAACATAATGACCTAAACCTAACCTAACATAACTATAGATTAGGTTACGTTTAGGTCATTATGTTTTTACTAGTAAACGCTGGTTTTGACTAACATATATATATATATAATAATATATTGTATATATATATATTATATATATAGTATATGAAATATTATGTCTGAGCATTTATGAAAGCGTTGTATGCCCCGTCGGGTGTTGAAATATTCACCAGGTTGTACCTACAAACTCCCACCATGTCGTAGCGTGGTGGTAGTACCTTCGCCTTCTACTCAAGAGGTGCTGGGTTAGAATCCTGGTGGGAGCATCTTTACACATTTTTTACGTAGAAAGGTGGGGCCAAGGGCGAGCGCTCGCAAAAATGGCCCCCCCTTTTTAAGAAAGAGATGGCTGAAATCAAGGTCTTCGAGGCTTACAATGCCTTTATATATATATATATATATATATATTGAAAACAGTGTGTAATGTGTAAACTGCATGTATGTGCAGTGAAGAATAGAGGGAGAAGTGCGTGTTTGAGAGCATGTTGGACTGCTCACAGGGTAGGTGAGAAACGGAAAAGATCAGCTGAGGAGGACAGTGACAGGAGAAACGGGAGTTCCAGCACTCCCTGTCTCCTGCCTCACGTCCACCCCGGAGTACTTCCCTGGTCAATTGGTGTCTACAATCTCCCTCTCATACTGATATGTGTCAAAAATATAGATATGAATTTTTTTTAATGTAACTTATCACGTAGGGTGACTAGAACCGAACCGCACATCCCCCCACCTCCCTTATGCATTATTCCCACACGTTTTAAAAAGCGTTCAGCAATTTTGACATCCAAAAAACAAGGACTGCATCCTGATACTAAAATGAAGTTCTCAAGGAGAACCACTTTGCCCAACTCGCAAATTTGGGAAGATGCAGAAAAAAATTTTGAATATATTTATCCATCTTAAAAAAGAAAAACGATTCCAAGGCCTTTCGTGTATTCAGAGCTACATGTACCTCGTCAGGGAATGACAAGGTGTAGCTCTGAATACACGAAAGGCCTTGGAATCGTTTTTCTTTTTCCTTGTGGATTTGCAGCATATATATATATATATATATATATATATATATACACACACACCTTGGTTGAAGGGTTTGTTCTTAGGGAAACGTAACTTAGCGAGAAATAAGAGGACGAAGAGGTGGTACATGTTTATTTACAGACAGACGTTTCGGAAAAATTCAGTTTCCATCATCAGTGCTAAAAAATTTAAAATTAAATAAAAATGAATAAATAAAATGAACAGAAACATACAATATATTAAAATGAACGTGCGATAATTAATTAGCGAGCATTAATAGTGTAATTACAGTATATATTAAATTAAAATTAAAGATAAAATAACATAAAGTGTAGTAGTGTGGACACTAAGCAAAATATAAAACGGTTGAGAGGTGAAACAAAATTGAGGGATGTCTTGCCAAGTTGTTATCGTAGTGAGGGACTAATTGTACAGAAGATTGGGAATGGTTGCTTGTTGGAAGAATCCATATTAGGAAAGATGGAGCCATGCGGAGTGATGGTGGATTTCTTATCGGTATGAAAGTTTATTTAGCGATGTTTAATTAAGTTGAAGGCGGAACTGTAGTCGTTGAGCGTTGGTTGAATACTGAGTATATAAAGGGACTCAGAATACGGAAGTCGATTAGTTGGCTGGTTGAATTAATGATTTTGAAGTTGGAAGAATGTAGCGGGTGGTTGTGAAGGTGGCAATGATCCCTTATTGCTGATTTGGAGGGCTTGTTTAAGGGCTATGATGTTCTGGTAGAAATAACACGATGCTCGTCCACTCTTGTTTGATATTGGCGAATGGTACTGCCAATATAGTTCGCTTTGCAGTGAACACAATTAAAAGCATAGATAGTGGACGAAGCAAGTGGCTGGAGTGTTTTTTCTTTATGGTTAAGGTATGATTTGATACTATTATTGTTGGTGAAAACGAAATGAAATTTAATTTGGGGGTAAAGTGGGGTGAGTAGGAGGCGGAGCACCTGCAACCTTAGTCAACCTTCTTCTAACATCCTCCTCCGCTCCTCCATCCTTTGCCACTAAATTACCCAAGTAGACAAACTCGTCAACCTCTCCCAGCTTAACCTCCCCAACTCTGAAGGTTCCATTTCTGCCATTTAATCTCATTGTCTTAGTTTTTCTTTTATTAATTTCTAATCCTAACTTTCTTCCTTCTCTTCCCAGATCCTCCAGCTTCGCTACCATATCCTCACGCCTCTGTGACAAAAAAGCACAAATCGTTGGCATAGTCGAAGTCCTCCAAAACATCCAGCGATCCCCAACCAATACCACTCCTACCTCCCTCAACCATTCTTCTCATTACAGTATCCAGCATTAACAAAAATGTCACTAATGGCAAAAGACAACCCTGTCTCACTCCTGTTGTCACCTCAAAAGGCCCTGTAAACTTCCCGTTATGTTCCACTCTGCAAAAAAATTCTCTGTATGAAGTATGATTCTTTAACGATATTAATAACCTTCTCCGGTATTCCATAGTTTTCCATCACTGTCCTCTACCCACACTACAAAAGCTTTCTCAAAGTCTACAAATAATTCTCACAATAATTCTCAGTGTATTGATCTGATCGGCACAGGATCGGGTCTCTCTAAATCCTGCCTGTTCTCTTCTTATCCACCTCCGTCCTTATTTTTTCCAAAATAATATGGGTCAGGACCTTACTAGTTATAGACAACAGTGCGATTTCCCTCCAGTTGTTACATCGCGATAGGTCTCCTTTCTTTGGTATTTTCACCAGCAAACCCTCTCTCTCTTCCTTGGGAAACTTCTCGTTTTCCCATATTATACAGTAGAGTCCATGTAATTCGTTTGTCATCATCCCTGGGTCCACCTTCAACAGTTCTGCCTCTACACCATCCATCCCTGGCACATTTGCTCCTTTTAACTTCTTGATAGCCCTCCGGACTTCAGCCTTACTTGGTGGTCTAACATCTATGTTCAGCTCCTGGTTCCCTCTCACTTCTTCTTGAATTAATTCCTCTGGTCTATTTCTATTCAAAACCTCTCTAAAATGCTCTTTCCACCTTTCCAATTGTTGCATCTCCGCAGTCAATCCTTTGATTTTATTTGTCTTGTCTCTCTATGATTTCTCCCTCTCAGTGTTTTCGTTATCTTATATAATTCCCTCATATCTCCTCTCCGCGCTGCTGTCTCTGCCTGTTGCGCCATCTCGTTCACAAATTGTCTCTTATCGTTTCTGGCCGTTCTTTTGACCTCTCGATTCAGTTGTTGCCAGTTCTCCCCAAATCCATCCTGTTTATCACGTCTTCACATCTGTTCATTCTTTCTTTTGCTTTCCTTCTTTCTTCTATCGCATTCCATGTGTTCTCAGTCACCCACTCTCTTTTCTCCTTCTTTCTGAAATCGATTGTCTCCTCTGCAGATTTCCGTAAGGTGTCTCTAAATCTCATCCACTTTCTTTCCACACTTTTTACTCTGTCTTCTTCATTTTCTCCATTGTCAAGACTTCATCATCTTCATCGTGGCGAATAGCACATCTATTTCTCACAGCCAATTTGTATTCCTCTTTGACCTCTCTTCTTGCGAGCCTATTTACGTCAAACCGTCTCCTTCCTCTCTCGACTCTTTTCTTGACTTTTACCAGCCTCAATTTCACCTCAGCTATCACCAAATGATGATCGCTTGCTACATCTGCTCCTCTTCTATTTCACACATCCATCAGCGATTCTCTTCACTTCTTCCTAATGGCTCTAAGATCAATCTGGTTTTCCGTCCTGCCATCAGGCGACATCCAGGTAATTTTATGACACTCTTTCTGGAGGAACAGGGTACCACCAATGAGAAGCTCCTGCTCTCCACAGAAACCTGCGAATAATTCACCATTTCTATTCATTACTCCTGTACCATGCTTGCCCATTACATACTCCTTGTCTTTGTTGTCTTTCCCCACCTTTGCGTTGAAGTCTCCCATCAGGATAAAACTGTCTTTTCTCTTAAGTCCCCCAAAAACTGTAGTGAGCTACCTGTTCATAGAACTCTTCATTCTGCTCATCCTGCGCATGTTCTGTAGGCGCATAACATTGAATAATTAAAAAATATTTAAATTATAAAGTCTGCTAACAGATCTTGGAATGCATGAAAATCCGGAGATTTCACGATTCTGACCTATTCCGAGTCAGGAAACAAGGCTGAATTTCCGGAGACTCCACCCTAAATTCGGAAAGGTGGCAATCCTAGTCAAATACCGGACTCAAGCTCGGAAGAGTCCTTCTGTATCAGGCAAGAATTACAGGCGGAAGTTCGCCCCTAACCTTCTCGAGTTGAAGTATGGACTATGAAACATAAACAAATAAACATTAATGAAAAAAAACTTACAGACATCGAAGATGGCAATTTCCTTTCCAAAAATTCTCTCAAAACTGGAATCTCGCTCTTCATCATTTCACGAATCATTTCAGGTGTTGTTGATATCTCGCTGACTTTAATATGAAATCGAATGAAAAATTCTGATTTGTATAAATAAATAATTACTATCTTATTTATATAATTATTATTTTTTTAAATTGATTAAAGCACCATATATATATATATATATATATATAATATATATATATATATATTATATATATATATATATATATATATATATTATATATATATATATATACATATGTTTTTTTTTAGACAATATATATATATATAAACACACGAGGGTGGGCTGAAAAGTAATGCCTCTACTTTAATAATTCTGGATTGTGTAGAGGTAGCCAGATAAAACCGGTTTTGTGTTGTAACTTGATATCCCCACCCCACTCCAGATTGTGTAGAGGTAACCAGATAAAACCGGTTTTGTGTTATAGCCTAATATAGCCTACACTCATACCACACGTTGGTTCACTATCGATTACAAGAGAAAGGAGTAAAGACGTTCACTTCAAGCAAGTGCCGTAATTGAATTTTTGACAGCGTAAAGTGTTGCTCCCATAGATATTCATCGGCGAATGCAAGCTGTGTACGGCAAACTGTGTTGATGTGAGTACCGTTCGACGTTGGGCGAGGCAGTGTAAAGAAGGAGAAGCAGGGCAAGAAGATTTGCGAGACAAACCGCCAAGTGGAAGGTCTGTAACGGCAACCGACGAGTCTCATAGGAACTACGTTGACGAACTGATTCGTAGAAATCGTCGCATTAAACAAAACTAAATTGCTGCAATGCTCGATATCTCCAAAGAGAGAGTGGAACACATTATCAGTATTCTCGGTTACCGAAAGGTTTGCGCCAGATGGGTGCCTCGCATGCTCACTGCCGAGATGAAAACTGAGAGATTACGCATTTGCCAAGAAAATCTGCAGCGCTTCGAAAATGAAGGAGATAAATTTCAGCACTACATTGTGACAGGAGACGAGACGTGGGTCCAACATTATGACCCTGAAAATAAACGGCAATCCATGGAATATCGGTACAAAAAAACAAAACATTTCAAAGTTCAAAAATCGGCTGGAAAAGTGATGATGACTGTTTTTTTGAATCAATGGTGTTGTTCTCAAAGACTTTACGGAAAGAGGGACAGCAATCAACTCCGCACATTATATTGAAACTTTGAAGAAGTTGACAAAACGGATCAGGAGGGTTCGCAACTTCGCACCCACAAAAACGCAGTCATTGTTCACCATAACAATGCACGGCCTCACCAGTGTTCAAACGCGAGAAACAATTGAGGATCTGCAATTCACCGTCAGAGCTGGGCAGTATTTAATTACGTATTTAAATACATTTGTGTATTTAGAACTGTATTTATAAATACATTGTTTTTCAAGTATTTAAATATAGTATTTAAATACTTTAATGAGTATTTAAATACAATGTATTTAAATACTCAAAATATAAAAATGTAAATACTTTTACTGGTTTAATACACGTTCTGTACTAGCACAGTACGACGCGTCGACAGTGTAGTACAGCATGGCTCATGTTTCAACAGTTTGGGAAAACATCCTCTCATAAAAAGACTGTTCCTCCGCTATAACACGACATTACCATCTTCGGCACTGGTAGAGCGAATATTCTCATTCGCGGGAATCACTTTGACTCCCAAAATAAACTCTCTTTCAGACAAAACTTTTGAAAGATTGGTTTTGATCCGCAGCAACCGTGAAATAAAAGAGAATTCGTAAGGTGCCTTATGTTTATGTTTACGTCTTATGTTTACGTTTATGTCTCATCTACTCATTAATTGTTACTCATTTTGCAATGATATAATGAGTATAATATGTCACTGGTTGAACATCGTAAGTTCTAAGTTCTTTTGTTTTTGTTTTGTTCTAAAAAGGGAAATATATAATCGGAAATTAGATTGTACTATTTCTTTATCCTTTATCAAGGATTTTATATTGTTGTTACTCATGAATTAGTGAATGCATATGTTAAAATTTGTATGTATTTAAAATGTATTTACAAATGTATTTAAATACAATTGATGTATTTTGTATTTAGTATCTAAATACATTCGTAAAATGCATTTAGTATTTAGTATTTAAATACATTTCTCCCATGTATTTAGTATTTAGTATTTAAATACATTCAATGTATTTATTGCCCAGCTCTGTTCACCGTCTTGCCACATCCACCATAGAGCCCCGATTTAGCACCATGCGATTTCCACCTCTTTCCTAAACTTAAAGAACGTCTTCGTGGAAATCGTTAAGAGTCTGAGGAAGAAGTTAAGGGCGCTGTGAAATTTTGGTTTCGTAGTCAAAGCTCCGAGTTTTACCGGAATGGATTTCAAAAACTCATTTATCGTTGGCGTAAATGTATCGAGGTAGAGGTTGATTTTATAGAAAAGTAAATGTATCGTTTTGAAGAATAAACTCTAAGGTACATAGCTGCTTTTGTTTCGGTAAACTCCTTCAACCCGTTTAAAATTTATTTCAGTGGAGGCATTACTTTTCAGCCCACCCTCGTATACATATATCAAACGCTTTCACGCCGAGAGGTGTTTTACGTATTAATCCTTTGTACTTGAGCTAATAACATAACATCTATATACCGTTCTTGTTTCATCTGATATAAAGTTTGTACAGTAGTCAAAAACTTAATAAAATCGCCAGAGATGTTAAATATGTAAACAAAAATCGTCCATTCGAAAAGTAACTGTCTAAAAGTTTGACGATTCGCCGAAATTGAAGTTGCACTAATTTAATTCGTCAAAAAATTGTTGAAAATGACGATTCACTGTCGATTTAATGCAGAGAGTAGAGACTGTCCACCCACATTTCTGAAAAAAACTGTATCGCAATCTCTTCACTGAGAAACGCACAATACTAAGAATGTCTTCCGTGAGAAAGGTAGAAGATTTGGTGATGCAATTCATGGCAACTGCGTCCTTCTGTCGATAAAATATGAAGTGTTTCTTGAAGAGATAACTTTATCGCAGCCTATTCAACACTAGATTAGATCGCACTTCAACTATTCACAAGGATTATCGTATTCATGAAAGTATTATCTGGCATCGCATTCATTTTAATATTATACAATTACTGTCTTGTTTTATATGTATGTTACATTACGTATATATTTTTATTTGCGTTATGTGTACAGTATGTTTGCTCAATTATTATTTGTTTTTATACAATAACACAGGCCTGCGATGGTTTTGTTGTCAGAAATATTTTCGCACTTATATAGTAATTTTTGCACGCTGATTCCGAAAATAATATTCATTTTTGGTACAGATTTTTCACAAAATGTCATATTTCATATTACATATATAAGTGCTTGGTTTCACCAAGACTTCAAAGAAATGGAGAAGAGATATCAGGGAAGGTGGGACATCAGCATGATGGCTGATTACTGCTGGATGTTGAAACGCGAAACTCCAGAATTATTACATAAAAGAAAAGGAACAGCGCGTACATTCGAGACTAAACGGCATAGATAGATCTCACAAGAAGACTCAGGAGAAATAAAGATGAATATGTAATTGACGTTAATAATCTTCTTTCTTTTTAAAGTTGCTTGCATTTATAATTAGTACAACAAAGCGAAATCGGTACAAATGTAAATTGAAATAAATAATATTTATTTATGTTGTTGTTTTTCTCTTCCAGTTTGCAGAAAATCCTAACGTGATAGAAAAAAAGGACACTTTATTCGAAATCAGCGTAGTTGAATTATATAAAATCAGTTATTAGTAAGAAGACAACTCTTACAAAGTTCTCATTCGCAGGCCTGTGTAATTAAAGATGATTTTTAACTTTTAGTATTTATTTAAAGTCTGATTTCAGCATATATTCTAATGTTATTTTGTAATGACGTCATGACTCATGGGATCTTTTCCAAATGGACAATCCCATGGGATTTAGCTGAAAATTTGTATACTAATAAATTTTTTATTCTAATAATGAAAATGACATTATTTCCATGGAGAAATATGTACAATATACGAAAAAAATTGCATTTATATGCGCACTAGTTTGAATGGCGCATGACCGTTATTTAAATTATGTAGTGGGTTTTACAAAAGAAAACGCAGATAATATCCTTTATTTGTTAAAATCTACAATATTTAATAATATTTTAATAAATAAATCTTCATTTGCGTACCTTTTTCTCCATACAAACTCGCATAAACAGTAATTTTTTTGTTATTAATGTTTATTTGTTACCTGTTTAGACCTAGTTTAGTCTGAATATTATTGCTGTAGTGTGAGCATGTGATAATGCAGTGCCGTGATCGGTTAATATGTTTTAAATGACATGGGCTGGATCTGTAAATCAAAATAACTTTTTATGAGGTAGTTTTAGTCGCTTTATTCAAATTTGTCATTCATTTTTTGTGCAAATGCATATTAATTAGTTTGTTGGTTTCTGTTCTGGCTATTTTTTTTTCTAATTGGATTCAGTTCGGTGGTGGTTGTGATAGAATTATGACGTGCCATTCGTGTGGTTTCGACTTTGAGAACTTGATTCGTCATGTGCCCTAGATGAAGACAAAGCATTGGATGTTTTTATCAATTACGGCGTTATTCTCTCATCCTTAACTTGCCCGAAATGTGACAGTGAGTGCCTAATATGAAAAGATCAGAAGATATTTAGGTGAAATAACCAATATTAACCTGTTAGGTTAATTGAATACCCGGTTAGGTTAATTGAATACCCGGTTAGGTTAATTGAATGCCCGATTAGGTCAACTGAATGCCTGGTTAGGTTAATTGAATGCCCGGTTAGGTCATCTGTACGCCCTTGATGGTTGGTTAGGTTAAGTCGTGATATTTTCGTTAGTTTAAACGAAAATGACGAGAGCAAACTTTTCTGGTTAATTTTGAGGTGTTTTGCACGATTCCTGTGATAATGTGGTAATCTCATTTACGAGATCTCGTAACATGAACATGTTAGGTTATGCTTTATTGTATAAAATGTAGTCAAAAATACATTTTTCAAATGTGTTTTGATGTGCTTTGTTCGAATATGACCTTCATTTCTTGTGCAAATGAACAGAAATACAGTTGTCATTGCATGGCCCAAACATGTATTTCTGTTCATTTGCACAAGAAATGAAGGTTATATTTGAACAGAGCACACCAAAATACACTAGAAAAATGTATTTTTGATTTCAACTTCAGGCCATGTCATTTGTGACATAATTACCCTGTGATTTATCTATTTGCGAGTTGCCCCAGTCAGTTGAATGCCCGGTTAGGTCAACTGTACGCCCTTGACGATTGGTTAGGTTAAGTCATGATATTTTCGTTAGTTTTAACGAAAATATCACTACTTAACCTAACCAATCGTCTAGGGCGTACAGTTGACCTAACTGGCCATTCAAGTGACCTAACCGACCATTCAATTGACCTAACCAGGCATTCACTTAAACGGGGCCACACAGCAACCTCGTATCCGGCATCATGACCGGTGTAAACTAGATAACGGTCATGCGCCATGCAAACTAGTGTGCATATAAATGCATTTTTTTTTCATATGTTGCGCATATTTCTCCAGGAAAATTATGTCCATTTGTCAGAGTTATCCCACTGTATTGATTGGAATAATGCTTCAGTTTTGTTTCACTCTAGCAACATTGTTAATAGAAATATTCTTGAGTCTGCTATTATCCAAATTACAAATAACTTTAACATGAGCCAAGGTCTTTTTCCACTTGATCCTGTTGTTTTGAATTCGTTCAGAATGGATTTAGACAAGAAGGGCAGAGTGCTAAAACTTTGGTAGTTTTCCCTTATAAATTTGTATGCTCCTCCCACAATTCTTATTTCTATATATATATATATATATATATATATATATATATATATATATATAGTATATATATAGTCTCGACTTCTTTATTTACTTCAGTGTTCCTGAGGATGTCATTAGACGAAAGCGCTTGAGCACCATTCTGTTTCTCTTCGTGGTTTTATTCATCATATATATATATATATATATATTAACATTAAAATTGACCAACTGGTTAGGTCAACTGAATGCCCGGTTAAGTTAACTGAATGCCCGGTTAGGTCAACTGTACGCCTTTGACGATTGGTTAGGTTAAGTTGTGATATTTTCGTTAGTTTGTAATTATTTTTGTAATATTCCAGTCTTCCATTCTGTTCCTTTTATGCTTTAAAAGTGTCACGAATGTATATATAGCTTAGGTCTGTGCACGAACTAATTATCGTAAAATTTTTGAAGAAACGACAAATTAAATGTATGAAATTCAAACGTTAATGAGATTGCGTTCTATGATTTATTATCTTTAAGTATATGGTATGACATCCTAGTAAAAATCAATGTTATCAGTGAATTATGGCAACGTAATAATCTACATTTGGACACCATTGTTATACACTTAGAAGAATTTCTGAAGTGACTTGACGAATATAGGTCAACGGGCTTTGAGTCAACACTCTTTGCAGCCAACGATCTGGCAAAAAATTTCGAAATTCAAAGAGAATTCAGAAAACCGCGACGTCGAATTAAGAAAATATTTTTTATTGCGAAAGTGAGGATGAACGTACCAATGATTATAAAGAATTATTCAATATTCATTATTTTAATGTTATCGTTGATACGATTCATGTGAACACTGAAACCCATGTTGATGCTCTTAAAAAGTATGATGGTAATTTTAGATTTCTGTATAATATATCAAAACTTCAAACTATTACAGAAGAAGAACTTTTGGATCATGTCAAGAATAGCGAACCCAACACCTGCAGGGTTCGCTATTCTTGACATGGTAAAATTGGGTTCGCTATTCTTGACATGGGAAGTCCTCAAGGACGTTTTCATAACTTCAGACGGTAGGTTTATGTTTCCCAGTTTTAAGTAATTAGTTAAGGACGTATTAAATGCTTTTATATTAGTCTTTTTTTATTTAACCAAACTAGCACGACTTAACCTAACCAATCGTCAATGCCGTACAGTATAAAGAATCCTCTTCTCTTAATATATAAAAATAAATAAATAAAAAAAATTTATTGTTTTTTATTTATTTTTTTAGGTTAATTGTACGCCATTGACGATTGGTTAGGTTAAGTCGTGATAGTTTGGCTAATTTTTGCTACCCGCGACCCGCACGAAGGGCGGGTCTTAGGCTAGTTGTAACATAAGAGAAATTGTAATATTTTAATATTTATTATATAAACAAATTTATAAATGCAAATAAATAAAATAAGTATTTTTACAATAATAGGACTACCAATCTCAATAGAGACTACGTTAGCTTATGTGGAAGAACCCAAACAATTCTTAAATCATTAATTCCTTACCCTTCAAAATGGATAGATCTACATTTACAGAAGTTCTGCAGCCATTACTTGGGGAAGAAACTTTACCAGTGATTAACTGGATGAAGCAAAATTCACTTATTCGACGCGAGTTAAAATGTGAATCGTGTTCTATATTGATGAATTGGACAAAGTGCAGTGCCTCTCTAGACGGTTATGTGTGGAAGTGCCACTCAATTTCCTTTTTAATAAATTAGTATACGGTTCATTTTCATTTCAGTAAATTGTTTTATTTATTCTTTCATCAATAAAGTGAAGATTACATATGTTTAACTTTTTCCTTTACATGATATTTATATTGGGTTTGCTATTCTTGACATGGGAACTTTTGGGTTCGCTATTCTTGACAAGGGAATTTTTGGGTTCGCTATTCTTGACAAGAGAATTTTTGGGTTCGCTATTCTTGATATGGCAAAATTGGGTTCGCTATTCTTGACATGATCCGAACTTTTGCAACATTGCAAAGTCTTCAAGATTATACTCAGCTTTGAGGGTTCATGTGACATTAATGACGTAGAGGTGTACGAAGGACTCAGTATGTTATGCAGGATTCTTCCCCTCCCAGCAATGTTATGTATGGAAATGATGTAACAAATTTCCTAGATTATTTTGATCTGATAGAAGACTTTAGTACACAGAAAAGTAGAAAAGCAATGCTGTGAAACAAGTACAGGTTCTGTACGTAGTGATGGACTGCGTAGTTGTTAATCGTAGAATCCTTGAAGAAGTTCAGTGTAACATGGTCAAATGTCGGGAACTTCAGTGAACCAATTGCAGCGGTTCCATTCGAAGACTTGAGCTGCAATCGGCATCGGCCTCAAGAAGCCCACTTTCTAGAATTAGTGACGCACCCGATTTTCGTGAAGTTTTAGATGATGGATGTAAAACTTTGCACTTGATATGTAGTGAATGTATTATGCATTCAACTTAAATAATACATGTTTGTGTTTTAAAAAGGTGCTTTTATTTAAAATATATGTATGTATGCAAATAAATTTTTAGGAATTTGATAGCCACCTTTCCTTCTTAAAATTTTAATCATACGAGTTCAATAATTGTGAAAAGTGGGTCTCGCAAACCACAATCGCCTAGGGGTTTCGCACATCCTAAATCCGCCCCTCATTAAGAATTTAAGAAAGAATTTATTAAGTTAAAAAATTTATAAGATTGCTTTCGATTGCAAATTGATGTTGAAGTCACTTGCAACTATGGCATTCGATTTATGGAAGTTGCACAACATGTTCTGTAAGTGAATTGAAAAGCTATTAAAATTAGTATTAGGCAGAGGTGGGCGCGCTAACTGATATAACCAGCGCCGCTGTCGCTAACGCTAATAGTCTATAAATCTAGCGACGCTGTCACTAACACTAAGCTTTTAGAAATATATTTATCGCTAATTTTTCCGCTAATATATATATATATATATATATATATATGTGTGTGTGTGTGTGTGTGTGTGTGTGTGTCTGTGTGTGTGTGTGTGTGTGTGTGTGTGATATCTATTTATAAAACTAAAAAAGACCTAGATATAGCGGGAAATATTTAATCCAAAGTTCAATTCTTCCTGCTCAATATGTCATAAATCACAAGGAAGTGCTTCGACAAAAGTAAAAAAAATAAACACAGTCGCTCTATGGTTATTTAGGAAATACCAAATAGTAAATCACTAATTCTTTACATTTCTTATAGATATTGCGCTACGTTGTTTTATTAAGTTTCAGTAGCAACAACTTCTCAAAGTTATAGTCAGTCAAGCAGGCTCGTTTTGGCTTCAAAATAGCTTTTCACCGTCGAGAAAATCCTCTGAACAACTGCGCTGGATGGAACTGGTGTGTTTAACTGAATGAAAATAGATTTGACTATTTTGGAAGGCAAATATGAACTATATGGTTGAAATATTATGGTTTGGTACAGGTTTTGTTCAAGAATAGTGAGATTTGTTCTGCACTATGCTGTGTTGTGGATATGAATCTAAATTACACGATTGTACTAATCCTTATTCTCAACTTAATGTCATACAGAAAATTTTTCTCTTCATATTTTAATTGATTTTGATATAGTTTTAAGGCCAAAGATACGATGAATGACAAATAATTATCTAAGTCGACATCCATTGTGACATCCATAGTTTACAGAAACACAATATGTGCCATACATTAATTTGTCCTTATTGTATTATGATCTCAATATTTAGTTTAGCTTTAACTTATTACACCCTAGGCCTAGTTCCAGTCTTTCAGACCCACATTAATTTCTCCTTATCATATTGTAATAGTCATATGTTTTTAGCTTTAAATTTTCCACTTTAGTTTCAGGCCACAGTTTGTCTCCTCATTTGTAATAATCTTTGTTTTTAATACTGAAAAAAATTCCCCGCCATATAGTCTAATAACTTTGATATAACATTTCGTCCACGTATATGATGAGTGGTATGAAATTATGCGAGCCAATATCTACCATGACGGCTGAATTGATATAATGTTCCGAAGCTCAATACGAACCATACTGATGATCACGTGACTAGCTCAGCCAATCATGTTTCAGCTGTGAGTCGTGGAAATAGAAACAGCTATTTCGATGACTCTCTTGATGGGCTCGTCGTGGCTCTACTGCGAATGCGTAATCCGACAGGTGCCTGTTTTGAGTCGTGAAAAACGTCGCGTGTAAATAGTGACTTAGTATTGGTATGAGCTCGTGACAACAGCCGAGTTGGTGACAGATCTTACGAGTATTTTTTACAATAAAGCACGAGCAAAAGTAGCAATTAGCTAGCTGTTTCGCTAACGTTTTAAGAAAACAGTGGCGCTTGTAAAATCGCTAATGAAAACTTAGCGGCGCTAAGCACAGCTCTGGTATTAGGTGATCTGAAACAATCTCTCATAAATTTTTAAACTTAATGAATTCTTTCTATCTTAGTCATTCTATTACCAAACCCACTCGAGTCTGCAGTTATGGCAATCGAATAACAGAATCTACGATTGATAATATATTTGTAAATAGCAATGCCCTCGTAAACTCTGGAATTATAACCACTAACATCAGTGATCATTTTCCTACTTACGCTATTTTCAATAACATTGTTCAGGTTGCGGACAAAACAACTATTGATTACAGAATATTCTCAGAGGTTAACAAAAGAAAATTTATTGGGGCAGTAGAAAATACTCGACTTGACTGTGACGAACCTTTAATTGACCCAGATCATATGTTTCAGTTCTTCTATGACACCTTATTCCATATTTTTAATATTTGCTTTCCTTTAAGGAGAAAAACAGTTTCGCCCAAAAGGGTCGCAAATCCATGGATCACTCCAGGAATTATCACTTCAATAAAGAATAGAGTTAAATTATTCAAATTGCAATTGCAGAGCAAAATTCTTAAAATACAATATACTCAATACAGAAACAAATTAACTAAAATAATCAAAATTGCAAAATATAACTATTATAACAATCAATTTTCCAAACATAAAGGAGACATGAAAAACACTTGGACAACCATAAACAATCTTCTCGGAAAACAAATTAAGAAAAACCCAATAGAGAAATTAAATGTTGATAATAAAGAAATCACTGATGATACTGCTATTGCAGACTCTTTAAATGCACATTTTACTTCAATAGCGGATAAGCTTCGCTCACAATTAATAAATAATGATCACTCACCTCTAGAATATATGCCACCCAGCCCACTAAATCCATTTTCTTTTGTTCCTGCTACCTCTACTGAGGTCCAGAATATTATTGGTAAATTAAAAAATAAAAAATAACATTCATAACATTCCTGTACCTATATTGAAACTTGTTAAAGATAAGATATCTGTAACTTTGGCTAAAATTATCAATCAAAGTATTTCCAAAGGAATATTCCCATCAATGCTAAAAACTGGTTGTATAACACCCCTTTTTAGAGGGGGTGATCCTACACTAGCAACAAATTACAGGCCGGTGTGTTCATTATCTGTGTTCAGCAAAGTTTTCGAAAAAATTGTAAAAAGTAGAATGCAGCGATATTTAGAATCTTACAATTTATTATCTCCAAATCAATATGGCTTCCGTAATAATAGAACAACGGAAATGGCTATTTTAAATCTTATGGAAAATGTAAATATAGCTAAGGAGAACAAAGAAATAATGATGTCAATATTTATGGATTTGAGTAAGGCGTTTGATGTAATAGACCATAATATTCTACTTAATAAATTGTATTGTTACGGCTTTAGAGGGGCAATCAGTGATTGGTTTAAAAGTTATTTGTCCGATAGATATAATTTGTATCAGTAAATAAGGTTTGCTCCACTAAAGCGCTTGTCAAACATGGTGTGCCACAGGGCTCAGTGCTGGGTCCACTGTTATTTTTATTATATATAAATGACCTTCCACGTTCATCTGATATACTGAACTTCATAATGTTTGCAGATGATACAACTCTCTCCTTTTCTTGCAAAGATGTTAATACAGCTAAGAATATATTTCATTCAGAATTCATCAGTGTAATGAAATGGTTGACCACCAATAAACTCTTCCTAAATACCAGTAAAACAAATTTCATGATTTTTACTAAAAGAAATGTATATCTTGATGAACTCAATGTTAATGAAATCACCATAAAGGAGTGTACTGTAACAAAATTTCTTGGTGTAATGCTAGATAAGAATTTGCAATGGAGTGATCATGTAAATTATATCGCGAAAAAGATTTCAAGGAGCGTTGCTATAATGTTTAAACTTAGAAATGTAGTCCCTAAACAAGTTTTATTGACTCTTTATCATACTCTTGTTCTTCCTTATATAACATACTGCACCCTTGTTTGGGGAAACTCCGCTAACAACGCATTAAATGGTATATTTGTCATCCAAAAACGAGCAATAAGGTTATTATCTGATGCTGATTTCCTTGATCACTCTAGTGCATTATTTAAAGAGCTAAACCTACTAAAGCTCAATGGTATAACCAAACTGGCACATTTTATTTTTATTTACAAGTGTAAGAGCAAAATCATTAATTTGCAATGGGTAAATAGATATTTTGTAACTCATCAAGAAATCCACCCGATCAGACCAGAAATAGATCAAAGCTTGTTATACCTCAATTTAGATTGTCTTCATCTCAAAAACTACCCATTTTCATTGGATTGAAACTATGGAATGACTTGCATGCCGATATAAAAAATATTGCGAATGTAAATTTGTTTAAAACCAAGTTAAAATCCCGATTAATAATGGGATACTAACAAAAATCTTGGATTAATGTCCACTAATAATGTTTAATATTGTCCATTAATATTGTTTAATATTGAAATACAGGCTTTAACTATTAATACTTATTTACTTATTTATTTATTTTATTATTATTAATTTATAACGGCTACCTGCTTATTTTTAATAAGAGCCCAGTAAAGCCTAAAGCTTAAGGGCCAAATTAAAAAAATAAATAAATAAATAGTCGAGCTTCACAATTATTTATGTCATTGTAAAAATTGTAAATTGTAAAAAGACTACTGCATTTATTTTATTATTAATAAAGGTTATTCTATTCTATTCTATTCTATACATGAATAGAATACACATTACTTTTGTCGTTTATATTAACAATCAGGTTTTTAATATCACTGTTACACACAGAAAATTCTTCGTTTGAGTCGTAAGTTTTATGTACATTTGCTTTTCAGGCAATACACTTTCCAAGAACATTCTCCAATAATTTTAAAACCAATTTTTTTGTGAAGTGCTACAGAGCTATCATTATAAACTTCAACGTCAGCAGTTTTATAGATATTATATTTCATAAGCCTTTTACACAAGTTGATCTCTACTGCCGCTCCCAGTCCTAACCTCCTGAATGCTGGGAGAGTATAAGTCATACCGATGATCCGTGGCTGTATAGAAGCACCCAAGAAACTGGATTTTCACTTTCGTTATCTTCTCTATAGACAGCAGCCGTAGGAAGCATTTTTATACGTTCCTTCAACTCTGCAATACTTCCGTATTCACGTGTTTCCAGTGAGCGAGATAAACGGAGCATGATGGGGTTTTAATTCTCCAAACTTAAACCCTTCCGGTAAACTGCAAATCAAAACACCATCAACAATCTCACATATAAAGAAAGTAATAATTTCAGAGCACTGTATAGCATTGAAACAGTTATATGCGGGACTTTTTTTCTGTTGGACTGGGTCGGAACGGCGTTCCGGTACCTTATTTAAAATAGAAAAAGAAACGAAAGGTCGCGTGGACACTTTCCTCAAACAAAGGCGAGCCTCCCTCTCACCACTTTCACTGTCTTCCTGCATGAATTCAACAGCAGCTCTAATGAGGATATGATTCGTGTGTGGAGTCTGTTGTTGAGGTTACACTATTAACATACATTAAATCATATTATTTTTTACAAGATTAAACTCATTTAATTTACTACTTTTTAATTCTCAATTTGCAATAGAAAATTTGATCTTTTTATTTTCATTATTTTTCTATTATTTATTTATTTATTTATTTATTTATTTGGGTCTTTTCCGTTTGGGGGCTAGCAGCGAATTTTAATGAAAATCGGTATACTATTGTAGTTTTGGTCACTGATTTAAAAAATAACTTTCTTTTTTTGGAGAAATAAAAAAAACATGTTAGAGCACTTTAAATAATTAATATGTGTTTTAACTAGCTTAACCTAGTTACAGAGGATTGTGTTAAATTTAGCCAGAGTCACAAACTGCTACTGTTTATGAAAAAGTGCTCTAAGTGTGGGAAAGTGTGTTCCTTTGATAAAAATACCCAGTTCTTTCGTTGCCAAAAGTGTCAGTCAAACGGTAAAAAGTGCAACTTTACGAAAAATACATTTTTTGAAGGATCCCGAAAGATCTGTAAAAGTAGCAGAAAAAAATCAAGAATTAATGCCAGTCAGGTCAATTGAATGCCCGGTTAAGTCAATTGAATGCCAGGTTAGGTCAGTTGAATGCCCGTTAGGCCAACTGTACGCCCTTGACGATTGGTTAGGTTGTCATGATATTTTTCGTTAAAAACACATTAATTATTTAAAGTGCTCTAACATGTTTGTTTTTTATTTCTAAAAAAAAAAAAAGTTATTTTTGAAATCAGTGACCAAAACTACAATAGTATACCGATTTTCATTAAAATTCGCTGCTAGCCCCCAAACGGAAAAGATCCATTTATTTTTATTTTGGTGGTGGTGGTGGGGTGGGGGGTGGGGGGGGAGGGGGGGGGGTTACATGACAAAATTTTAGTAAAAGGAAGGAGGCTTGTGATGGAAGGTGGGATGGGTTAACAACTGTCAAAGGTTTTAGGACAATTATAACACAGTTCCGGGACCTTTCTTCCAGAAAAAAAGCATTGGTTATATGTATTTACCGACATATTATTATGGTGAACAGGGCTGCTTTTAGGCGGGTGCCAGAGGTGCACTGTACCCTGCCCGCTGGCAACACTGACAGATCACGTAAAACAGACAGTATTGTGGCCTTGTGGGAACTAAAACCCGCTTCCTATTGTATATAAATTAATTATACAATAATCATTATAACTTTCGTATGTTAACATCAATTAAAACGGCTCATTCCAGATGTTGACCAACGGACAAGCAAAGCCTAGCAAAGCCAACACCTGCCTGTGATAGGCAATTACTCATATATACATGCATAACATATAAAAAGTTTTTCTTACATCATTTCCGGTAGATTTTCAGGCACTAATTCAAAAATAAAACTTGGATTTGTAGACTCTAGTTGGGAACTTTCGGAAGATAATTCTCTCCCGAGAATTATATTTTCCAGCTATATACAGGGACGAAAATAATACAGTATTAATATGAAATCATTACAACAAAACAATAAGACCATACATTCATTATATGTGTTTGTTTGCTTACGCTGTGGGCATTTATATATTCGATTTGCAAAATTCTCGCCCAACGCTCCATCATCTGGAAAAATTCTCTTTCCAAATTGCGAAAGTCTCGCGTTAATACGTTTTGAAAAAGAAGGTAATTATATAGCAAAATACATGATCCAAGATTCTAGTCAAATCTATACTTTTCTAATGTAATTTAGTGTGTTTTGCTCAAATCTGACCTTCATTTCTCGCGCAAAACTGCCAAAATTGCCAAAAATAACCTAACCTAACCAAATCTACCGTATACATTTCTAATGTAATTTAATTTGTTTTGTTCATATCTGACCTTCATTTCTTGTGCAAAATTGCCAAAACCTAACCTAACCTAAATTTAGTTTCCACAAGAAATGAAGGTATAGATTTGACTAATATCTTAGATCATGTATTTTACTGCATATAGTGGAAGTAGTGGAAAATATCGTGTTTCATTTCTTACCCCTAAGAATGGTACTACATTTGTTGCACTCTGGGTTAACCCTACACCTTAAGTTAAAATCAGTGATTATGTTAGTGTTGGAGTTAAAGTACCACTTGTGTTTGTAACCTACAAACACGAATAGCCTAAGGGCACCGTATCAGAAGTACTCCTGGGGTGACAAATAACTACGTTAGACTCATTCCTAGGGTGGAAAATTATTGTGACAGATCTCTCTCCGAATCGGTAACCAGCTGTACTAGGCTAGTAGGCTTGAGTTTTTACCTTTTGATTTCATAAAAATATGTTCAAAAATAGAAAAATTATGAATTTTCATAAACTTAAAATAGTACTGCAAACCAGTTCAAATCCAACATGGCGCCGCTCAACGGCGTAGCCATGGCCGTGAATTTAACAAAAGATTTAAGTGTTTTCAAAATTAGCCAGAAACTTTGTAAAACAAGTATTCTTTGAAAACTAAATCTGAAGTAGTCAATAGTAATATTTATGTTACATTTGTTATTTAATTTAGTTTTTATATTCATAAAATCGAACTAAATTTATTCTTCAGGGTGGAAAGGGAAATTTAATAAAGTAGGAAACAAGGAAATGTGGGACTCGAACCCGCACGTAGATTTGGAGTCGCCACTCCTATCAACCATGCCATACAGAACCCCCAAAAGGTTTGATCAAGCAAGGTCAGTATTATGCTTTTTGACATGTTCCTCTAACTCCCTCGCCTTGTAAAGAGTGTATAATATAGCATATAATATAGTTTCCTACGTTAGTGGATTTTCCCTTTCCATTTTACTTAAATGTGATTATTGCACTTAAAAGTAGCGTTTGTTTTCTTGCTAGATTATTTTGTGCGTAGACACAAGTGACGAGCCTTAATCAAGGACTGATATGAGCATTAAAATCTCCATACCTGATTAAATTTATCTTGGCTCTAGATGCACTTAAGACGCATGCGCTTTGAACACTTTTGAAATAAAATGTTAAAACTCAAACGTTTTTCCCTATAACAGTGGTGGCGAACCTATGGCACGCGTGCCCATTTGGGCACGCGATTAAATTTTCCTGACACGCCTAAGCAAAATGCAATAGCGTTCCAATAATGAGTATAAAATAACAGCCTTAATATTTATAATTTGGTGTAATATATATATAATATAAATATATATAATATATATATATATATATATATATATATATATATATATGGAATGCTACACTGATCAAAACTGCAAGAATGCAATCGCTGAGCCCTATACTGGATATGGAGACGATCATTAGACACGGGAGAAATACGGGCATCCTGAAGAGCGCGAACATAGTCCCAATATATAAAGGATGAGATCGATCCGAGGCCAAAAACTATAGGCCAGTATCGCTTACATCCCATCTCACTAAAATATTTGAAAGAATAGTTAGACAGAAAATCTATGACTTTTGGAAACTCAGAAAAAATTCGGTGATAACCAACACGGGTTTCGGTCAGGCAGATCATGCCTATCACAACTAATGGAACACTACAACAACATTATTGATTCACTTGAAAGTAATGAAAACTATGATGTACTATACACAGACTTGCTAAAGCGTTCGACAAGCGTGACCACGGAATCATAATACATAAACTGAAATATATGGGAATAACAGGAAAAGTAGGGAAATGGATATATAATTTCCTTAGTGAGCGGCGGCAAGTCGTTACAGTACAAGGAAGTATCTTCATCAGAATCAGAGGTCCTCAGCTCGGTACCACAAGAAACAGTATTAGCTCCACTACTCTTCATAATCATGCTAACTGACATAGATGAGGACGTTACCAGAGACAGCACAGTAACATCCTTTGCGGATGACACAAAGATCAGTAGAAAAATAAGAAACCCAGAAGACATAGGATCTCTACAAACCGACATAAACAGAATCTACAAGTGGACGGAAGACAACAATATGAAGTTTAACACCGAGAAATTTCAGCTATTACGGTACGGAAAAAGAGAAGACCTAAAATCCATGGAATATTATACCCCAAATGGACAGGAAATTCAGAAAAATTCCAGAGCAAAAGATTTAGGGGTTGTAATGATAGATGATGCGAAATTTAAACACAAAATAAGATAGCAGTAAACAGAGCAAAGAGAATAACGGGTCAGATATTGAGAACCTTTAAACGAAGGGATAGGAATGTAATGATTCCTTACTGAAAACCCTGATAATACCCAAATTGGAATACTGCTCGGTCCTAACATCCCCATATAAAAAAGAAGACATTACACAGCTGGAGGGGATCCAAAGAAGCTTCGCAGCCAAGATCAATGGGTGCAAAGAACTAAATTACTGGGAAAGGTTACGAGAACTACATCTATATTCATTGGAAAGGAGAAGAGAGAGATACACCATTTACACTTGGAAAATAATGGGAAACTAGTCCCTAATCTTACTCTGAATCCCATAACTCCCTAAACAACGGTGAAAGTAGAAGCGGTAGACTGTGTCAAATTCCCAAATTGAAGGCGAGACAGGGAACATCCTTAACCCTGAAAGAAAATAGTTTTGTAGTGAGAGGACCAAAACTGTTTAATCAGTTGCCCAAAGACCTAAAAACACGAAGGGAGTTGCAGTGAACTCTTCAAAAGAAGACTAGACGCCTAGCTCAGAACAATCCTCGATGAGCCGGGCGTACCTGGCTATGTGAGGTAGAGAGCGCAAGAATCCAACTCACTACTTCACCAGGCCAACTCGAGGAGGGGCGACAAGCTTGACCTTCGCGAAATGAGAAATCATCGCGCGGAACCTTTGTAAGGTTGTAAGGTAAGGTAAGGTAAGGTGTGTGTGTGTATATAAATTTTGGTGGGCACGCGAATTTTTTTTTATGGTTTACATGTTTTTTTGGCACGCGACTGTAAAAAGGTTCGCCACCCCTGCCCTATAACAATGTACGAAAGTATACTGTCTTCAAACAGTAAAGGGGCTGATGCTCTATCTGTAAGAATGAAGGTGTACTCTTATCTTTAAAAATGACAATAAAAATAATAAACCTGCATCTCAAGCGATGACTGTATTCTGCAAACGATAAACCTCTGGTTCCAATTCCAATCCGGAACAGACTTCAAACATACTTTCACTTCTTCTTTGGACAACCTTTCAGTGTCCCAAAATGTGCAAAAAGATGGGGGCTGAAAATAAATTTCCATATAAAGGTCAGGAAGTAACAATTAAAAATAATTGTGACAAATATTTTTTTCAAAGTTTTCTCATGTACTTGATAAAGAAAACAAAAGGATATAACAAAATATAAAAAAAACCCGATAAAGTTAATCGTTCGGTTAAGCCGTTTTGTGTTGATTAGACTGGCTTGAAATCAGATATACCAAACTCGAGTTGCCGCGATCTAATGATCAGAAATCAGATTCAAACTCAAGATCCCACTTCTTTAACTTCAATTTTCCTCAGGCCAGCTCAGGAGGTGACTCGACCAAAAGTAAAGTCACTTTTTTTGTAAATAAACAACATGGCGTCAGAGGTATCAAAGCTATTTCAAGAATTCACTACATTATTTATATTAGAGAATACATTTTAACGATGTGGAAAGGCTATGCTAAATTAAATTTATGCATTTGTAAGTTTTAAGTGAAGAAATGGACTTTCATGTTTGCAATTTTGGGCCTATATTGGCCGAAACTAGCTCAGACCTCTGACTTATTCGATCTTAGAGTAAGCCAGATTCATCATGGAAATCTGAAGTTAGGACCCTGCATAGAGTTCAGACGAACGGCTAATTCGTTAGCCCTTGGGCCTGAATTACTGTAGGCTTGGCCAATGATAGATCTAATTGAGGTTTGTCTTCGTAAAACGTCAGCAAACTCAAGTTACCTTTCTGTTGGTTCCGCAAATCTGACTTGAAGTCAAGTCACATTTCGGACCATTAGAAATTGGTCGTAAGTGGATTATCTTAGTGTCCTACTATGGGATTAGGATTAGAAAAAATGAAAGGAAGTTAAAAAATTAGTCCACTTACCGTTCCCGGATAGAAAACAGCAAATTTTGTATATATAAAATAATCTTACGTTGAATTTATCAAACCCGATTGCAAATTTAAAAACTCATAACAAGTACATTAACCACGGCCTAGATTAACGATGTCAAAATAATATAACAATAAGCTACTGTATATATCTTTTTTACGTTATCCTAACATTTTCCAACAGTTCTTTTACCGTCTTTTCACATCACCATGAGCATGATACAGTTTAAATCTTAAACTACTGGTTAACGGTCAATACTGGTTAACTGGGTTCCATGAACTGCAAAAAAAAGTCTTAATGTCCCAGGCTTTTATTTTTAAAGTAATAACACTTATAATACGAGTACATATTCCTATTAATATTGCGATAAGCTCATTTCTTTTATATAAAACTAAAACTTGTACAGTATATATAATGGCAAAATTAAAAGTGTGGGTACAGTACAACATTTACGACTTAAACCAAAAAAGTTCTTGTGTAAATTGTGGTGGACACTTTTAGACAGCTATTTTAAATTTAAACAAGAGGTTTTTTCCACAAAACTTGTATTTTGTTGTTTGTAACAAGATAAAGCGAAAACAAGCATAAAATTTTAATCGGGTTTGTAGAGGCAAAAAACAATCAGAGAACATACCGTGTAAACAATATTAGTAGCAAAAATGAACAGCGTTGGATCAGACTCGGTCACGTATATTTTTGACACGTTGAAGTTCTTTGTTGCATCAATTATCCCCAGGATCTTTAAAAAATAAATTATATTGTCAAAAATTCTTGGAGTGAACAGTATTTATGCAAGGCTTTAATTAATTTATAATAGAGTGAGTGGAAAGTCCATGATTAGTTTGTTTTCTTGTATCTTTGCATGAAATGAAAACTGCATAACGAGAATTAGTCTTTTGCAAAAGCAGAACATATTTTTTTAATCACAGAATTTCTAAGGGCAGGAACTATACAAAATGGTTGCTTCAATGAATAGTCTAGGCTCAGTGACACTCGTACAACACAAACTCCAAAGTTATTTCAATGCCCCACACGCCAGAAACATACAGATCACGCAAAAATTTGTAGAAACCAACTCTCTCATGAACAACCCTGGCATAAGACGTCCAAGATCAGCTCCGGCAGAAACATCCAGCAAGTGGTCGAAGAACCGTTTTCTGCTCGTCAGACCAAATGAATCAGACATTCAGCTTTGGAACTGGCTATCCGTTACTGTATTCTTCATCGAATGCTAAAATACATTAAAATGAGGCCATCCAAAGTCCAGATGGCGCATGAAATATGTGATGTGGATTAAGATCAAAGATTGAAAATGTGCGAGACCTTGCTTTATAATTTTGAGCACAAATCTATCTCCCTTTGACAGCATCTGTTTAAACGTCAGTTTGTGTCTGGGAAAGTTAACATGCATAAGTGTTGTATGTGAGGAATTGAAAAACCAAAAGCAACTCATGAACATGAGTATGACGTTGAACATGCGCAATCTGTTTATACATCAGTTTGTGTAGTAGTAGGAGTAGGAGCGGTGGCGTCGGGACGTCAGCGCGCAAGAGGGGGCGAAGTAGCATTGATTAGCACACTACTAGACTACATTCACTAGATTGCATGAACATGCTAAAGTCTGTGAAGTCAAAATCTCCGAATAAGAGTACAAAGGGGGGTTATAAGGGGAGTTGGTTGGAGTGGTGTTAAGGATGGTGATGTTCCGTTTTGATCGTAAATGCAGTAGGAGACACTGGTCGGGTCTGGTATCAGAGCACTGGGAATTCTCAAATGATAAGACTTTTTTTTACTTTTTTTTTTTATTTGTTTCTAATACAGTCGATACCATTTAAGTGTACACCCTTGATGACAGGGAAACAGTGTACACTGATCCGGGCTGTACACATAACAGAGTCACCTACTTTCTGTCTATGTGGATTGCCTCGGGGCTGTTTGTGAGGAATACGACAGGAGACAGTTAAAAAGCAATAAAGAAGAAGTTTTTATAGAGATTGATGCATCGATTCACAAGTGAAATTTACATTCACAATTCTAGAAAAAATATATAAAATTACATACATTCAACACAATTTGCATAAAAATATGGCTTAATAAACTAAGAAATAAACTAAAGCTAAGAATGCATATACTGTAGCATTAGTTATAATGGCCACTTTCACTGTTTGGGTTAGGTTAGGTTATATATATATATATATATATATATATATATATATATATGAAAATTATTTCACGAAAGTAACACGTGAAAAGTATTTATGATGAATAAAACCACGAAGAAAAGAAACACTGAGGATGCATAGACGAAAGCGCTTGAGCACCATCTGTGTTTCTTTTCTTCGTGGTTTTATTCATCATAAATACTTTTCACGTGTTACTTTCGTGAAATAATATATATATATATATATATATATATATATATATATATATATATATATAACCTAACCTAACCCAAACAGTGAAAGTGCCATTATAACTAATGCTACAGTATATGCATTCTTAGCTTTAGTTTATTTCTTAGTTTATTAAGCCATATTTTTATGCAAATTGTGTTGAATGTACTGTAATTTTATATATTTTTTCTAGAATTGTGAATGTAAATTTCACTTGTGAATCGATGCATCAATCTCTATAAAAACTTCTTCTTTATTGCTTTTTAACTGTCTCCTGTCGTATTCCTCACAAACAGCCCCGAGGCAATCCACATAGACAGAAAGTAGGTGACTCTGTTATGTGTACAGCCCGGATCAGTGTACACTGTTTCCTGTCATCAAGGTGTACACTTAAATGGTATCGACTGTATTAGAAACAAATAAAAAAAAAAAAGTAAAAAAAAGTCTTATCATTTGAGAATTCCCAGTGCTCTGATACCAGACCCGACCAGTGTCTCCTACTGCATTTACGATCAAAACGGAACATCACCATCCTTAACACCACTCCAACCAACTCCCCTTATAACCCCCCTTTGTACTCTTATTCGGAGATTTTGACTTCACAGACTTTAGCATGTTCATGCAATCTAGTGAATGTAGTCTAGTAGTGTGCTAATCAATGCTACTTCGCCCCCTCTTGCGCGCTGACGTCCCGACGCCACCGCTCCTACTCCTACTACACAAACTGATGTATAAACAGATTGCGCATGTTCAACGTCATACTCATGTTCATGAGTTGCTTTTGGTTTTTCAATTCCTCACATACAACACTTATGCATGTTAACTTTCCCAGACACAAACTGACGTTTAAACAGATGCTGTCAAAGGGAGATAGATTTGTGCTCAAAATTATAAAGCAAGGTCTCGCACATTTTCAATCTTTGATCTTAATCCACATCACATATTTCATGCGCCATCTGGACTTTGGATGGCCTCATTTTAATGTATTTTAGCATTCGATGAAGAATACAGTAACGGATAGCCAGTTCCAAAGCTGAATGTCTGATTCATTTGGTCTGACGAGCAGAAAACGGTTCTTCGACCACTTGCTGGATGTTTCTGCCGGAGCTGATCTTGGACGTCTTATGCCAGGGTTGTTCATGAAGAGTTGGTTTCTACAAATTTTTGCGTGATCTGTATGTTTCTGGCGTGTGGGGCATTGAAATAACTTTGGAGTTTGTGTTGTACGAGTGTCACTGAGCCTAGACTATTCATTGAAGCAACCATTTTGTATAGTTCCTGCCCTTAGAAATTCTGTGATTAAAAAAATATGTTCTGCTTTTGCAAAAGACTAATTCTCGTTATGCAGTTTTCATTTCATGCAAAGATACAAGAAAACAAACTAATCATGGACTTTCCACTCACTCTATTATAAATTAATTAAAGCCTTGCATAAATACTGTTCACTCCAAGAATTTTTGACAATATATATTTATTTTTTAAAGATCCTGGGGATAATTGATGCAACAAAGAACTTCAACGTGTCAAGAAAAATATACGTCACCGAGTCTGATCCAACGCTGTTCATTTTTGCTACTCCTATTGTTGACACGGTATGTTCTCTGATTGTTTTTTGCCTCTACAAACCCGATTAAAATTTTATGCTTGTTTTCGCTTTATCTTGTTACAAACAACAAAATGCAAGTTTTGTGGAAAAAAACCTCTTGTTTAAATTTTAAAATAACTGTCTAAAAGTGTCCACCACAATTTACACAAGAACTTTTTTGGTTTAAGTCGTAAATGTTGTACTGTACCCACACTTTTAATTTTGCCATTATATATACTGTACAAGTTTTAGTTTTATATAAAAAGAAATGAGCTTATCGCAATATTAATAGGAATATGTACTCGTATTATAAGTGTTATTACTTTAAAAATAAAAGCCTGGGACATTAAGACTTTTTATTTGCAGTTCATGGAACCCAGTTAACCAGTATTGACCGTTAACCAGTAGTTTAAGATTTAAACTGTATCATGCTCATGGTGATGTGAAAAGACGGTAAAAGAACTGTTGGAAAATGTTAGGATAACGTAAAAAAGATATATACAGTAGCTTATTGTTATATTATTTTGACATCGTTAATCTAGGCCGTGGTTAATGTACTTGTTATGAGTTTTTAAATTTGCAATCGGGTTTGATAAATTCAACGTAAGATTATTTTATATATACAAAATTTGCTGTTTTCTATCCGAACGGTAAGTGGACTAATTTTTTAACTTCCTTTCATTTTTTCTAATCCTAATCCCATAGTAGGACACTAAGATAATCCACTTACGACCAATTTCTAATGGTCCGAAATGTGACTTGACTTCAAGTCAGATTTGCGGAACCAACAGAAAGGTAACTTGAGTTTGCTGACGTTTTACGAAGACAAACCTCAATTAGATCTATCATTGGCCAAGCCTACAGTAATTCATGCCCAAGGGCTAAGAATTAGCCGTTCGTCTGAACTCTATGCAGGGTCCTAACTTCAGATTTCCATGATGAATCTGGCTTACTCTAAGATCGAATAAGTCGAGGTCTGAGCTAGTTTCGGCCAATATAGGCCCAAAATTGCAAACATGAAAGTCCATTTCTTCACTTAAAACTTACAAATGCATAAATTTAATTTAGCATAGCCTTTCCACATCGTTAAAATGTATTCTCTAATATAAATAATGTAGTGAATTCTTGAAATAGCTTTGATACCTCTGACGCCATGTTGTTTATTTACAAAAAAAGTGACTTTACTTTTGGTCGAGTCACCTCCTGAGCTGGCCTGAGGAAAATTGAAGTTAAAGAAGTGGGATCTTGAGTTTGAATCTGATTTCTGATCATTAGATCGCGGCAACTCGAGTTTGGTATATCTGATTTCAAGCCAGTCTAATCAACACAAAACGGCTTAACCGAACGATTAACTTTATCGGGTTTTTTTATATTTTGTTATATCCTTTTGTTTTCTTTATCAAGTACATGAGAAAACTTTGAAAAAAATATTTGTCACAATTATTTTTAATTGTTACTTCACTGACCTTTATATGGAAATTTATTTTCAGCCCCCATCTTTTTGCACATTTTGGGACACTGAAAGGTTGTCCAAAGAAGAAGTGAAAGTATGTTTGAAGTCTGTTCCGGATTGGAATTGGAACCAGAGGTTTATCGTTTGCAGAATACAGTCATCGCTTGAGATGCAGGTTTATTATTTTTATTGTCATTTTTAAAGATAAGAGTACACCTTCATTCTTACAGATAGAGCATCAGCCCCTTTACTGTTTGAAGACAGTATACTTTCGTACATTGTTATAGGGCAGGGGTGGCGAACCTTTTTACAATCGCGTGCCAAAAAAACATGTAAACCATAAAAAAAAATTCGCGTGCCCACCAAAATTTATACACACACACACACACACCTTACCTTACCTTACCTTACAACCTTACAAAGGTTCCGCGCGATGATTTCTCATTTCGCGAAGGTCAAGCTTGTCGCCCCTCCTCTTGAGTTGGCCTGGTGAAGTAGTGAGTTGGATTCTTGCGCTCTCTACCTCACATAGCCAGGTACGCCCGGCTCATCGGGGATTGTTCTGAGCCAGGCGTCTAGTCTTCTTTTCAAGAGTTGCACTGCAACTCCCTTCGTGTTTCTTAGGTCTTTGGGCAACTGATTAAACAGTTTTGGTCCTCTCACTACAAAACTATTTTCTTTCAGGGTTAAGGATGTTCCCTGTCTCGCCTTCAATTTGGGAATTTGACACAGTCTACCGCTTCTACTTTCCACCGTTGTTTAGGGAGTTATGGGATTCAGAGTAAGATTAGGACTAGTTTCTCCATTATTTTCCAAGTGTAAATAAGGGTGTATCTCTCTCTTCTCCTTTCCAGTGAATATAGGTCTAGTTCTCGTAACCTTTCCCAGTAATTTAGTTCTTTGCACCCATTGATCTTGGCTGCGAAGCTTCTTTGGATCCCCTCCAGCTGTGTAATGTCTTCTTTTTTATATGGGGATGTTAGGACCGAGCAGTATTCCAATTTGGGTATTATCAGGGTTTTCAGTAAAGGAATCATTACATTCCTATCCCTTCGTTTAAAGGTTCTCAATATCTGACCCGTTATTCTCTTTGCTCTGTTTACTGCTATCTTATTTTGTGTTTCAAATTTCGCATCATCTATCATTACAACCCCTAAATCTTTTGCTCTGGAATTTTTCTGAATTTCCTGTCCATTTGGGGTATAATATTCCATGGATTTTAGGTCTTCTCTTTTTCCGTACCGTAATAGCTGAAATTTCTCGGTGTTAAACTTCATATTGTTGTCTTCCGTCCACTTGTAGATTCTGTTTATGTCGGTTTGTAGAGATCCTATGTCTTCTGGGTTTCTTATTTTTCTACTGATCTTTGTGTCATCCGCAAAGGATGTTACTGTGCTGTCTCTGGTAACGTCCTCATCTATGTCAGTTAGCATGATTATGAAGAGTAGTGGAGCTAATACTGTTTCTTGTGGTACCGAGCTGAGGACCTCTGATTCTGATGAAGATACTCCTTGTACTGTAACGACTTGCCGCCGCTCACTAAGGAAATTATATATCCATTTCCCTACTTTTCCTGTTATTCCCATATATTTCAGTTTATGTATTATGATTCCGTGGTCACGCTTGTCGAACGCTTTAGCGAAGTCTGTGTATAGTACATCATAGTTTTCATTACTTTCAAGTGAATCAATAATGTTGTTGTAGTGTTCCATTAGTTGTGATGGGCATGATCTGCCTGACCGAAACCCGTGTTGGTTATCACCGAATTTTTTCTGAGTTTCCAAAAAGTCATAGATTTTCTGTCTAACTATTCTTTCAAATATTTTAGTGAGATGGGATGTAAGCGATACTGGCCTATAGTTTTTGGCCTCGGATCGATCTCTCCTTTATATATTGGGACTATGTTCGCGCTCTTCAGGATGCCCGGTATTTCTCCCGTGTCTAATGATCGTCTCCATATCCAGTATAGGGCTCAGCGATTGCATTCTTGCAGTTTTTGATCAGTGTAGCATTCCATATATATATATATATATATATATATATATATATATTATATATATATTATATATATATTATATATTACACCAAATTATAAATATTAAGGCTGTTATTTTATACTCATTATTGGAACGCTATTGCATTTTGCTTAGGCGTGTCAGGAAAATTTAATCGCGTGCCCAAATGGGCACGCGTGCCATAGGTTCGCCACCACTGTTATAGGGAAAAACGTTTGAGTTTTAACATTTTATTTCAAAAGTGTTCAAAGCGCATGCGTCTTAAGTGCATCTAGAGCCAGAGATAAATTTAATCAGGTATGGAGATTTTAATGCTCATATCAGTCCTTGATTAAGGCTCGTCACTTGTGTCTACTTGCACAAAATAATCTAGCAAAGAAAACAAACGCTACTTTTAAGTGCAATAATCACATTTAAGTAAAATGGAAAGGGAAAATCCACTAACGTAGGAAACTATATTATATGCTATATTATACACTCTTTACAAGGCGAGGGAGTTAGAGGGAACATGGTCAAAAAGCATAAATACTGACCTTGCTTGATCAAACCTTTTGGGGGTTCTGTATGGCATGGTTGATAGGAGTGGCGACTCCAAATCTACGTGCGGGTTCGAGTCCCACAATTTCCTTGTTTCCTACTTTATTAAATTTTCCCTTTCCACCCTGAAGAATAAATTTAGTTCGATTTTATGAATATAAAAACTAAAATTAAATAACAAATAACATAAATATTACTATTGACTACTTCAGATTTAGTTTTCAAAGAATACTTGTTTTACAAAGTTTCTGGCTAATTTTGAAAACACTTAAATCTTTTGTTAAATTCACGGCCATGGCTACGCCGTTGAGCGGCGCCATGTTGGATTTGAACTGGTTTGCAGTACTATTTTAAGTTTATGAAAATTCATAATTTTTCTATTTTTGAACATATTTTTATGAAATCAAAAGGTAAAAACTCAACCTACTAGCCTAGTACAGCTGGTTACCGATTCGGAGAGAGATCTGTCACAATAATTTTCCACCCTAGGAATGGTCTAACGTAGTTATTTGTCACCCCAGGAGTACTTCTGATACGGTGCCCTTAGGCTATTCGTGTTTGTAGGTTACAAACACAAGTGGTACTTTAACTCCAACACTAACATAATCACTGATTTTAACTTAAGGTGTAGGGTTAACCCAGAGTGCAACAAATGTAGTACCATTCTTAGGGGTAAGAAATGAAACACGATATTTTCCACTACTTCCACTATATGCAGTAAAATACATGATCTAAGATATTAGTCAAATCTATACCTTCATTTCTTGTGGAAACTAAATTTAGGTTAGGTTAGGTTTTGGCAATTTTGCACAAGAAATGAAGGTCAGATATGAACAAAACAAATTAAATTACATTAGAAATGTAGTATACGGTAGATTTGGTTAGGTTAGGTTATTTTTGGCAATTTTGACAGTTTTGCGCAAGAAATGAAGGTCAGATTTGAGCAAAACACACTAAATTACATTAGAAAAGTATAGATTTGACTAGAATCTTGGATCATGTATTTTGCTATATAATTACCTTCTTTTTCAAAACGTATTAACGCGAGACTTTCGCAATTTGGAAAGAGAATTTTTCCAGATGATGGAGCGTTGGGCGAGAATTTTGCAAATCGAATATATAAATGCCCACAGCGTAAGCAAAACAAACACATATAATGAATGTATGGTCTTATTGTTTTGTTGTAATGATTTCATATTAATACTGTATTATTTTCGTCCCTGTATATAGCTGGAAAATATAATTCTCGGGAGAGAATTATCTTCCGAAAGTTCCCAACTAGAGTCTACAAATCCAAGTTTTATTTTTGAATTAGTGCCTGAAAATCTACCGGAAATGATGTAAGAAAAACTTTTTATATGTTATGCATGTATATATGAGTAATTGCCTATCACAGGCAGGTGTTGGCTTTGCTAGGCTTTGCTTGTCCGTTGGTCAACATCTGGAATGAGCCGTTTTAATTGATGTTAACATACGAAAGTTATAATGATTATTGTATAATTAATTTATATACAATAGGAAGCCGGTTTTAGTTCCCACAAGGCCACAATACTGTCTGTTTCACGTGATCTGTCAGTGTTGCCAGCGGGCAGGGTACAGTGCACCTCTGGCACCCGCCTAAAAGCAGCCCTGTTCACCATAATAATATGTCGGTAAATACATATAACCAATGCTTTTTTTCGGAAGAAAGTCCCGGAACTGTGTTATAATTGTCCTAAAACCTTTGACAGTTGTTAACCCATCCCACCTTCCATCACAAGCCTCCTTCCTTTTACTAAAATTTTGTCATATAACCCCCCCCCCCCCCCCCCACCCCCCACCACACCACCACCACCACCACCAAAAAATAAAAATAAATGGATCTTTTCCGTTTGGGGGCTAGCAGTGAATTTTAATGAAAATCGGTATACTATTGTAGTTTTGGTCACTGATTTCAAAAATAACTTTTTTTTTTTTTTTTAGAAATAAAAAACAAACATGTTAGAGCACTTTAAATAATTAATGTGTTTTTAACGAAAATATCATGACAACCTAACCAATCGTCAAGGGCGTACAGTTGGCCTAACCGGGCATTCAACTGACCTAACCTGGCATTCAATTGACTTAACCGGGCATTCAATTGACCTGACTGGGCATTAATTCTTGACTTTTTCTGCTACTTTTACAGATCTTTCGGGATCCTTCAAAAAATGTATTTTTCGTAAAGTTGCACTTTTTACCGTTTGACTGACACTTTTGGCAACGAAAGAACTGGGTATTTTTATCAAAGGAACACACTTTCCCACACTTAGAGCACTTTTTCATAAACAGTCGCAGTTTGTGACTCCGGCTAAATTTAACACAATCCTCTGTAACTAGGTTAAGCTAGTTAAAATACATATTAATTATTTAAAGTGCTCTAACATGTTTGTTTTTCATTTCTCCAAAAAAAGAGTTATTTTTTTAAATCAGTGACCAAAACTACAATAGTATACCAATTTTCATTAAAATTCGCTGCTAGCCCCCAAACGGAAAAGAACCAAATAAATAAATAAATAAATAAATAATACAAAAATAATGAAAATAAAAAGATCAACTTTTCTATTGCAAATTGAGAATTAAAAAGTAGTAAATTAAATGAGTTTAATCTTGTAAAAAATAATATGATTTAATGTATGTTAATAGTGTAACCTCAACAACAGACTCCACACACGAATCATATCCTCATTAGAGCTGCTGTTGAATTCATGCAGGAAGACAGTGAAAGTGGTGAGAGGGAGGCTCGCCTTTGTTTGAGGAAAGTGTCCACGCGACCTTTCGTTTCTTTTTCTATTTTAAATAAGGTACCGGAACGCCGTTCCGACCCAGTCCAACAGAAAAAAAGTCCCGCATATAACTGTTTCAATGCTATACAGTGCTCTGAAATTATTACTTTCTTTATATGTGAGATTGTTCATGGTGTTTTGATTTGCAGTTTACCGGAAGGGTTTAAGTTTGGAGAATTAAAACCCCATCATGCTCCGTTTATCCTCGCTCACTGGAAACACGGTGAATACGGAAGCATTGCAGAGTTGAAGGAACGTATAAAAGTGCTTCCTACGGCTGCTGTCTATAGAGAAGATAACGAAAGTGAAAATCCAGTTTCTTGGGTGCTTCTATACAGCCACGGATCCATCGGTATGACTTATACTCTCCCAGCATTCAGGAGGTTAAGACTGGGAGCGGCAGTAGAGATCAACTTGTGTAAAAGGCTTATGAAATATAATATCTATAAAACTGCTGACGTTGAAGTTTATAATGATAGCTCTGTAGCACTTCACAAAAAAATTGGTTTTAAAATTATTGGAGAATGTTCTTGGAAAGTGTATTGCCTGAAAAGCAAATGTACATAAAACTTATGACTCAAACGAAGAATTTTCTGTATGTAACAGTAATATTAAAAACCTGATTGTTAATATAAACGACAAAAGTAGTGTGTATTCTATTCATGTAATATATAGATCACCTAATACCAGAGCTGTGCTTAGCGCCGCTAAGTTTTCATTAGCGATTTTACAAGCGCCACTGTTTTCTTAAAACGTTAGCGAAACAGTTAACTAATTGCTACTTTTGCTCGTGCTTTATTGTAAAAAATACTTGTAAGATCTGTCACCAACTCGGCTGTTGTCACGAGCTCATACCAATACAAAGTCACTATTTACACGCGACGTTTTTCACGACTCAAAACAGGCACCTGTCGGATTACGCATTCGCAGTAGAGACACGACGAGCCCATCAAGAGAGTCATCGAAATAGCTGTTTCTATTTCCACGACTCACAGCTGAAACATGATTGGCTGAGCTAGTCACGTGATCATCAGTATGGTTCGTATTGAGCTTCGGAACATTATATCAATTCAGCCGTCATGGTAGATATTGGCTCGCATAATTTCATACCACTCATCATATACGTGGACGAAATGTTATATCAAAGTTATTAGACTATATGGCGGGGAATTTTTTTCAGTATTAAAAACAAAGATTATTACAAATGAGGAGACAAACTGTGGCCTGAAACTAAAGTGGAAAATTTAAAGCTAAAAACATATGACTATTACAATATGATAAGGAGAAATTAATGTGGGTCTGAAAGACTGGAACTAGGCCTAGGGTGTAATAAGTTAAAGCTAAACTAAATATTGAGAGATCATAATACAATAAGGACAAATTAATGTATGGCACCATATTGTG